>VXBC01008785.1:3297-42950 GCA_013399945.1 Ploceus nigricollis | reverse complement strand
GCGGCGCGGACGGGAGCGGAGCGGGCACGGAGCCGCGCGGAGCGGAGCCGCTGCCCAAGACGGGAGCCCGTTGTCCCTGCTATCCCCACTCCCCCGCCCCGCTGAGACCGTCCCGCTGCCCGGGAGCTGCGGACGCAGTGGTGTTTTGGCTCCGCGGCCGCAGTCACCGGCGGTTACTTCTTTAGCGAGTGCGCACTGGGCGGTGGCGGATCTCCGCGGGCAGCGCGGGGACCACCGGGTCCCGCGGAGCGCCCCAAGTCCGTTCAGTAGAGACTGAACCCTCTGGGGCAGGAGGAACCCGCCTCGCCGGGCAGTGTTCCCGGGAGCCGGCGAGGGGCCCGGGACCGCCCAACGCCCCCGGGAGGCTCCAGCCCCGCAGCGCTCGCTGCACCGTGCTGATCCCTGGAGAAACCACCGCGGTACCGTGTCCTCCTAACAATGAAATAAAGCGTTCCCGGTGCGTGTGCCCGTGCCTTACCTCCGCCTCCGCGCGCGCCGTCCGCAGGGTCCCGGAGGCTCTGTAAAGGGCCGGGGAAGGTGTCACCGGGAGGACCCCCGGCGGGTCCCGGCTCGGANCCCGGCCCGCGCACAGCGGCACCGAGACACCGGGATACCGCGGCAACGGGACACCGGGATACCGGGACACCGACATACCGGGACAAGGAGACACTGAGACAACGGGACACCGGGACACTGACATACCGAGACACCGGGATACCGAGACAACGGGACACCGAGACAACGGGATACCGGGACAACAGGGCACCGAGACACCGAGATACCGGGACACCGACATACCGAGACAACGGGATACCGGGACAACAGGACACCGGGACACCGAGACACCGACATACCGGGACACGGGGACACCGGGATACCGGGACAACAGGACACCGAGACAACGGGACAACAGGACACCGAGACCCCGAGACAGCGGGACCTCGGGACACCCGGCCTGGGCGGGGCTCGTCGGGCGGCACGGGCCCCTCCCGGCTGGGAGGGCCTGTAGAGGGTTACCGGGATACCTCCTGCCGCCAGGGACAGCGTCCATCCACGACCACCGTCCCTGCGAGAGCATCCGTTCAGAGACACCGTCCCCGTGATCCCATCCCGCGTGGGATCTGTCATCTGTCCGGGGACACCACCTCTCCGGCGGCACCTGTCCCGGACAGCATCCGCCCATTGACTCCATCCCCCGGGACAGCATCCCTCCAGGACAACAGCCCATGAGATGCCCCCCACCCAGGGAGGGACACAGTACCCAGGGACAGCCGGGGGGAGCCCCCTCCTTCCCGCAGGACCCCTCCATTTCCGCTGCCGTGTCCTGGAGCAGTGGGACAAAAGGCAGAGGAAAAAGCCCTTGCCAGGTGCTCCTTCTCCTCTCGGGAAAGCAGCAGCGTAGGTCACTGTGACCCACGGGGGAGTGGCAGTGGGACATGGAGGGATGGCAGGTGGGGACGGCATGAGGGGGCAAAGCCTTGTCGAAGTCTTCCATGAAAAAATTAATTCTGATGACTTGAACTGTGCCATGTGGATTGAAAACCTGGCTGAGGGATCATAAACAAAGGGTAATTAGAAGCAGGGGGAGGTGTTTATGGGGTACTGCAGGGATCTAGGTTAGGGCTGCTCTCATTTAATACCCTCATTAATGACCTGGAAAGAAGGAGTAAACTACACATTAATGAATTTGGCAGATGATGCTATACTGGGAGGTGCTGTGAGCTCCAGCAAGCATAGAAAATTAACACAAAAAGGGCCTAGTGAGATTAGAAATACGGGCAGGAAGCAGCCAAAGGAGCTGTGCCGTGGACAGATGTGAGCGAGCGCGGCTGGGACGCAAAGGCGAGTCAGAGCGACAGCAGGACAGGCAGCGATGGCTGAGCCGCGCCAAGCCAAGCCAAGCCAAGATCCAGAGCGACGCCCCAGAGAAAGGCCTGGGGCCAGGGGTCAGCAAGGGGCACGCAGGAGGCTGCTGTGCACAGCAGGGACGGATCAGCCCCGGCGGTTTTGGGTCCCGCACATCCCGGGGAGGCGCTGCGAGGCTCAGGTGCGGCCGCAGCCCGAGCGCGGGGCTCCCTCGGCGCAGACGTGTTGGCGGCAGTTCAGAGGGAAGCCACACAAATGATCAAAGGCACGGAGAGACTGATTTCTGAAAGAAGATTAAAAGGCTTAAATATATATATTGCTTGGTTAAGAGCTGTCCATGGGGAGACAAACTAAGAGCCTTACAGATCTGGTTGGAGTAAATAGAGAGGGAGGGAAGGAATTATTTAATAGAGTACAAGGGGCATCACCAGAAGGGATGACAGGAAATGAAGAAATGGAGCATTTAGGTTGAATGTCACAGGGGAAAAAATCCCCTCTCCTGACAGCGAAAATTATGAGACTGCGACGTGGTTCCCTGGAGGGAGAAAGTTCTGTGGCTTGAGATATTTAAAACCAGACAGGATCAGTCTGAATATAAAGGCGCCTGGGATCAGCTACTGGCAGGGGCTGGGCAAAGGAGCAAGAGCTGGGCAGGGATGCACCTCATTTCCCAGCTCTTTTTCCACTGAAATATTTCTTTATGGATCACACCTATGAAGGACCTGCATTTATTTATTGCATATACATATTTCTGCTGCTATAAAGGAAATCACAGACAATGGATGCTGTGCCAGTCACCTCATAGCCAGGCAGGGCTGAAAAGGCCCTGAGATCAGAGAAACTTCACCTCTGTGTGGATATGAAGGGGGATTAGAAGTGGGTCAATAACTGATATGAGGTTGCTGAGTGTAGAACCTGAACAGTGTGACATGCCCTGGAGCACAAGGTCTCCAGGTCTGGCTTCTGTAGAACATCTCATCTCTCCATGCTTTTCTGCAGGGTGCTCTCCAGTTGACCAAGGAGAAGCCAGGCCACAGCTGGCCAGCCAGCACCTGCAGCCTTGGTTAACACTCCATGTGCTCACCCCAGCTCCCGCTCGGTTTGTCAGAGGCTGTGACGGGATCCCTTTGGAACAAAACAAGCATCGATTGCAGCCCCACCTCTCCCCCATCTCCTGCCTCACTGGAGGTCTGTGCGTGCTGTCAACAAAATGGATTAATAGTCCTATTATCAGTTCAGATGGATGGCCAGGGGAAGGAGAAAACATCGCGTCCCAGGGAACTCAAGTAGGCACATTAATAAAGATGCCACACGTTGGCTCTGAAATCTAAAAGCTTCGCTCCACTCCTTGCAACACAATTAGCTTATCCAAAGCCCAGCACTGCTGTTGCAGTGCACCTGATGATGCCCTTAGCATCACTGCCTGGTGGCCTGGCTGGGAGGGAGGGGCTGCTGACATGGTGGTCCCCATGTTGCCCTTGGCCAAATCCCCTGCAGGAGCTGGCCCTGCAAGCCCATTTTGTAGCAGCACCTCCTGCTGCTGCTGGGGAGCTGCATCACCCTCCTTGGAGCCCAGGGGCCACAGGAGGAGGCTGAGGAGCAGGATGGCACCAGGACCTGTCACTCACCCACCTCATTGCTGGGGCTGGGCAGCACGGAACAGAGATCCTGATCTGCCCACGCTGTAGAATAAGGAAAGCTTTGAATTATAAGCAAGAAGTACAGCTTGCAGCCCTTTGTTTGAACAGTAATGTGATGACTCCTCTGCAGCCCTCATCCCTGTCAAAAAGTAAATCTCAGCATCTGAAACATGTATATTTAAAACTATGGTATCAGGGGTTTTATTAAACATTCCTTGTGCAGGGGTGAGGGAAAAGGACAAGCAGGGGATTGGCCCTTGCTCACAGATATCTGCTGCCTGACATCCTGCTCACATCCCTGCCTCTCCTGGGCTGTGGGACTGCAGAGCAGGGTGGGCAGGGGCATTCAGTGCCTGCTCTGATCCCTCCTAGCCCAGGCTCCCTCAGGTCCCTGGGGGACCCAAGCCCCCACTCATCCTCTGCTGGAGCCAGGGGGGAGCAGAGCCACGCCCCAGCACCCTGCAGAACTGGGGAGAACATGCACAAAATAGTTTGAAAATTTGAAATTTGTTTTAAACATCAAAGAAGAACTTTATCTTTTTAATTTTTCAGAACATTTCTTTTAGTTTCTCAGTTCTGAAATGTTGTTTTTCCCCTTTCCAGCACCTTTTCTTTTAGCTACTAGGTGAAGTAAAATAAATGATGTAGGTTTATTTTTTCCTTTCTTTGCTTATCCAGTTCTGCACAACTTGAAAGCTTTTCAAAGTATCTGGTGTCAGGAGTTACAGTTTAGGTTTGTGGTTTTTCTTCCCCTTGAAATGTTTCTAATATCACAGTGAAGTAGAAAAAGAAAAAACCTGTAGCACAGAAAAAGGAAATGAAGAAATAGGAAAACTCAGAGCAAAATCCCCAGACCATTCAGCCAAGAAACATCTACTGTGTGATGAGAAAGGGAAACCCTAAATGAAGAAAAATACAAGTTTTTATACTTAGGGGGGTATTTAGAAAATGAGACAAAGTATTCATCTTAGGTTTAAAGACTTTTTTCTTTTCATCTCATGGGAATTCAGTGCCCATTCTCAAGAGGGTTTGGAGTAAGGAGATCCTGGTCAGCTCTGCCCATCATCCCTCAGAGCCAAACCTTATTGAGCATCTGCAGGACTTGCAGACATCTGTCTGGGTAACTCTGTTAGCAGTTTGCACATAATGCAGATAAGAGACTGCTGCTGTAAAATATTGAGTCTTTAGACTATAAAAAACTGTCTTTCTAAGCTGAAATTTAACTTTATTTGTACTCCTGCAATTCCACCCAAGTCAGCAGGGTTTCCTGGCTGTTAGCAAGGGCAGAGTCTGGCACGCTCCTTGCACTGAAGAGGTTAAAGTGCCACAGAGAGGACAACATCACTCTGAGGAACTCGATAAACTCCTATCACTCAATAGTTTAATTCACTTTTACTGATGCAGCATCTTTTATCGAAGATTACATAATGCTGAATAATCATGAAGCACATAATGCAGAGCCAGACAGGCAGTCATAATCAGATTTAAAGCCTATATTATAAAAGTGACAGGTGCAGGGCTAATTCTCTGCTCCAACACTGGTATCAGTCCAGAGGAAGCCCGCTGGACCCACTCCCAATTTGCACAGCCTGCCTGGCAGCACAACGTGGGGAAAGGGGAGAAATAATCAGATGGTGCTTTCTGAAGGTACCTGAGGAGCCAGGCAGGCACATCCTGTGTGAACAAAAGCAGCACAGGGCACAGCGAGGAGCTGGGAGGCAGCTGCCTCTCAGAACCTGCACGGGGCAAGAGCAGGGCAAGGGCAGCCAGCATCACAGAACGGTGTGGGTGGGAAGGGACCTGAAGGATCTTCTAGTTCCAAACCTCCCCACAGCCTGGGACACCTTCCACCATCCCAGGTTGCTCCAACCCTTGTCCAGTCTGTCCTTGAACACTCACAGAGATGGAGTATCCATGGCTTCTCTGGGCACCCAGTGCCAGGGCCTCCCCACTCTCACAGGGAAGAATTTCTTTCTAATATCTAACCTAAATCTATCCTCTGTCAGTGTGAAGCCATTTCTCCTTGCTCTGTCATTCCATACCCTTGTTCAAATCCCTCTCCAGCTCTCCTATAGCCCCTTTAGATACTGCAAGGGGCTCTAAGGTCTCCCTGGACCTGAGACACGAAGGAAAAAACTGCTGCATGATTCAGGGGGCTGCAATAAGTGACACAGCCTTTTCCCCCACCTCACTGGGCTGTGTCCTACTGGCTGCTGCACAATCACACTAAAAAAACTGCAGCTTGCTTGATTCAATCCCATATCCTGCAAGAAAAGATGACCTGAAGGTCTGAAGGGGGCTGCTGATCACCCCCTGAGTGGCTCCCCACAGTGCAGTAGCTCACCTGCACCTGGCAGCCTGTGGGGAGACACACATTCCAGCCATGCTGGCTAAATATTTCCCATGCAATCAATTCCAGGGTATAAAACCATCAAACAGGATAACCTTGTGATCAAATGGCCAACAGAGAAAAGTGCTTAATATTCCCCACTCCAGGTAATGAGCCGTATTTCCAGCTCAGGCCCCAAACACACATCACCGTGCGCTAACTGCCCTGCAATCGCCTGCACAACAAGTTAAGCAAAGATTAAAAGCGAGGAGGAGAGAGGAGGGAGGGCAGAAAATGAAGCACGGGGAGATTGGGATGTGTGTCCTTGGCACGTGCAGGAGGCGAGCCAGGAGCAGCTCAGGGTGCAGGACCTGCCCCGCACACGGGCTTGGCCGCCGGCCCGCGGGCCAGACCCCGCTCGCTGTCCCCGCGCAGGTGAGAACAGACGGCCCCGGGCTTTACACGGCAGCCGTGCCACGGATGAATTAAGAGGCAGCCAAAGCTCTCTCTGCAGGAGATCCGCCTGCTGGTGAAGGTTATCCCAGGTGATGGGACAATCTCTGCTCTTTCTGCCCTGCTTACAAACAGCACATCTTAATTCAGTCTCCAGGTCCCCGCATGGACAAACAGATTGTGAAGGTCGGGGAATAAAGACACCTGGGGAAAGACAGTGATTTAGTGGAACAGAGCAGTGCAGTGTCTCGAGTCTGAACGGCTCCACAGATAACACAGAGAGCTCAGCCAACTCCGCACAGCCGCTCCAGCAACACCCTTCCCATCTTTCAAAGCTCTCATGAACAGAGCTAAATCACTTGCCCTGCATTTCCCTTTCTACTTTTCTCCCCCTTTATTCCTGCATGCTACTTAGTCTGCTGCTGACCCCATGCAAGGGGTCAGAGACACTGCAATTCTTCCATCTTCCAGCACAAACTAGATACCTGGCACTGGCAGAACATTGACAGCTCCCAAACATTCATCTGCCTTTACCCCTGAGCCACAAGGCTCCTTCCCAGCACGCCAACAGGCAGGATACATTTCTGGGATATACAGCCTCCTGCTGCAGCACTGAGCGTCAGCTGGGGGATTTCAGCAGCATTCCTCAGCTGGTGCAATTTGTCCTGGCTCCAGAGCTGCCGATGGAGATCCAGCACCAGCTGAGAAGCAGCAGTGGGGCTGAGACCAGGCTCCAGCTCCATCCCACCAAGGTGCCCACATCGGGGAATCTGGCTCTGGTTCCTCGCTGCTTTTGACTTTGGCATTTCAACGCTGCCTGCCCGCATCCCACACCCAGCAACTGGCAGCCCAGGCACCAGTCCCGGTGCACCTCCCTCCTCCCTGGCATCCCCTACCCCTTCTGCAACTGCAGACACAGGGAAACTGCAGAATGCACCCATCAAAGCCCCAGCTCTCCCCCAGCATCGCCACATGGGTCATTTTCACCCATCAAACTGATTGACAGGTTATGGCTCCCCACCTGCACTGTCTGCAGCGATTCTGATGTTCCTGCACCGCAGCACGGCCGGGTGAGCAGTGGTGTTTGAGCTGAGGATGTCAGGGAAGTGATTCCTCACATAACATTATGGGAGAGAAGGCAGAAAAAGCTAGAAAATGCCTAACAATTGCTGTAATTATGTCCTCTTGAAATGGCTACACGATGTCAGACAAGGGCTGGCATATCTTATCACAACAGAACCTGGGTGGATGCTGTTCCAAGCCAGTGATTAATAGTCTGCAAGGATTTGTTTTGGCATGGTGGAAAAAATGAGTACAGTGTCTCAAAAAGATGCCAGATGGATGGCCTGGAGCAGAGCCCCCCAGCCTGCCACCAGCACGCTGCAGAGCAAGGGCTTGCTCCTTATTTGTGGGGTAACAGCATCCTGGCAGGGACCAGCTCCTGCTGCTGTCCCAGCACTCCTCGAGCTGTTCCCAGTGCCTGGCAGAACAGGTGGAATGCTGACTACAAAGGGCAGCATGCAGCCAGGGCTGCTGGCTCTATCCTCCTGCAGCACAGGCATGTGGAGGCAGCCGTGTCACCATGCCTGCATCAGCTGCACCTCCACAAGTTCCTGGGCCTCATTTCCACCAGGAGTGCCACGACCAAGCCTTTCTTCTGCAGCCCAGGCTACTCTTCCTCTCCTTCCCCAACAGGCAGCACTCATTTTGCCCTGGGATGATGAGACATCCCCATGTGGGCACCCAAAGCAGCAGCTGCTGCTCCAGCAGGACAAAAGCACAAAACACTGTCCCTTGAGCTGCCCTGGAGCAGGGGTACAGGGTGCCCAGCCTGGGAAGGATCTGCCTTCTCCCCAGAACCCCGGGACAACGTGCCACCACAGCCAGCACGGACCCTGTCCTTCAGAGAAGGACGTGCTGGGGAGGTGGCAGCAGAACCCATCCAGCGTCTCACATCACTCATCCCTTTGGAAAGGAAGAGGCAGATCTTGGCTGTCTGTGCCATCAGGTACCAATCTCTCAGTGTCTGCTGATGCCAACATATCCTGATTGCGAGGCTCAGGATAAAAGTGAGCCCAGCTGGACCACAAGATATATTGTTTGGATCAGGCTGAGAATCACTTATGCAGTGTTTTATTAAGCATAATGGATAGCTGTGCCTGGTAAAATGAGCAATAATCTTGTTTAAGGGCTCGCTCCTGAATCACAGTGTTGTTGCCAATGCTACGAACTTTCCTCACTGCTCTGCAGGCCAAATTCTGTCCTGGAGCAAGCAATACCCTGGACAGAAGACCACAAATCAGACAGAAACAGCTTTCTGCCTTTTTTTCATAAGAAATAGAGATAATATGACAGGTAGACTCTTCCATCTCCCAGTCCCTCTGATTTTCACACCTCATCCCATCTCAGTCCATCAGCAGTGCTATCTTATCCAGCACTTACCCAGCCTGCTGCTCCACATCCAGCTTGGGTGTTTCCCTGGGACAGAGCTCTGCCTGGGGTAGATGGCTGGTGGCTAATGGAAGGAAATAGAGGAAAAATAACTTACATCAGCTAAGCATTCTGTATGCTGTTATTTTGTGATCATCTATAATTTTGATCTATTAACAGTAAAAGGTGCATCTGTTCCCTGGGTTCATCTTGTTTACAGGTGATGTAAACAAGACCAAGAGACTGGTCTGCTGTTTGAGGGAGATTTTGTATTTCTGCAGACACGAGTCACCCCTGAAATCAAGGGTGGCACATGGGGAGGGACAGCACCCACCTGATGGAGCAGCTGCCTTTAGAGCAAGACCTGCTCCAATATGTGACACCCTCAGGAGCGCCACGTGGAGCCAGGCAGCCAGGAGGAGCAAGGAGACATCACAGCCATCACCCCAGCTGTGGTGAAGGAGCAGCAGGAGGCTGGGAACAGACACCCAGGCACAGGGCAGAGCTGGGACCAGAGACCCAGGCCTGGCACCAATGGGGGACACTGCAGGATCCCAGAGAAGGCCGTTGCCTGTAGCTCTCCCTCTACACCCTCCTGACACTTCTTTTCTCTGGGCAGATAGTGATGAGACAAGGGGAAATAATTTTAAACTGAGAGGAAAGGCTTAGATTAGATGTAAGGAGGAATCTCTTTACTCAGAGGGTGGGAAGGCACAGGCTGCCCAGAGAAGCTGTGGCTGCCCCTGGATCCCTGGAAGCGTCCAGGACCTGGGTGGAAGTGGCTGTGGGCAAGCATCCATGTCCATGGCAGGGGGTTGAATGACAGGAGCTTTAAGGTCCTTTCCAACCCGAGCCTTTCTGTGACTCCCTGGCTCTCCCCACAGCACCCGGGTCCCTCCTGCAGCGAGCCGTGGCTGTCACCCAGGGCACCGAGCTCTCCTGCAGCCAGGGAACAAAGAACCATTAAAGTTAAGGCAGGCGCCACGTTCAAAGGGAAAAGCAGCAATAACAGCCGAGACCCTGCGTCAGAGTTACGAGTTACACTACGTGAAAACACGCCCTTCATGGCAGGGCTGACGCGTACCCCTACCTGCCACCATTATTTACTTTAATTAGCCAGCTAATCAGCTGTGGGCGCTGTGGAGCCAGGGATGGCCCTGGGTGACAGCTGAGGGTGCCAGAGGAGACGGCCACCAGCTGGAGACCCAGGCAGCCCCTCGCAGGGCACCCCTAAGCTCAGCTCAGAGGGTGCAGGTGGGGGCTCAGCTGTCCTTCCCCATCCGTCTGTCCATCGGGGAAGGCCTGAGCAGCCAGCCCGTGACCAAGATCAGATTTCCAGCCCTGAAGAATGAAAGCGCAGCTGGCTGACATTCCGCCTGCCTTTGCGAACAAAGCGGGCTGGGTGTCCCGGCTCTGCCCGCACACAGCCGGACAGCGCTGCTCCGCCTCCGGAGCACAGCCAAGCTAATAAATACTCACTGGGTCATTTGCAGCGCGCACAAATGCCATGGGGACCATCCTCTTTAATGCCAGCTGGTTGCCCACCCCCCAGGGAGCCTCCTTTAAGCTGTTTTCTCCCCAGCCCAGGACCGTATCTCCCCTTTCCTGGCTGCTGCCGAGACCAGCAACACAGGCACTGTCCCCTGCTGTCCTCCTCGAGGGGATGTTCCTGCTCGCACCTGGTAGTGGAACAGTCTCCCTGGGATTTTGAATAAGACCCCTATCTCCAGAAACCACAGCCACCACCAGCAGCTCTGCCCAGCAGGCTCTGGCTGCCCCTGTCATTCCAGCACTGAGATTTTCACAGCTTTGGGCTCTGCAGAACCCAAGCTGGAATGGACAGAGCTGGTTTAGGTATTCAGCAAATTTGCAGCAAACAGCTTATTGGAAACATTTAGCCCTCTTTCTGTTCATTAACGAAGTTCAAACATACTTTGATTTTCTTCATATTTGCTCATTATTGGAAATTGCACAGGGATGCTTTAACGGGGACAGCCTGCCCGTTGTTCCAAGGCAGGCAGCAGCCACAGCACGTCCCTGCTCCAGCCCCGACACGCTCCGCGGGACGGAAACCTGGCAGGGATTCAGGCTCCTTCCACCGCCCCCAGACCTCCCCTTCCGCAGGCTTTGCTGCGAGCAGACTCTGCTCCAGACGCAGCAGCGCTCGCTGAGAGCAATTTGAAAGGGTTTGCAAACGCCAGCATGGCTCTCATTGAAACAAATATCCACCAGCCTGCGTCACGACCCGAGAGCACCGGCTCTGGGAACGATCACATCTCCCCAGCTGGCTTGGACACGGTGTCACGGCAGCAGCCTCGGAGCATCTTGGCCACAGGCAGCCTCCTGCCAGCCCTGCCCGTGCCACAGGGCAAGAGGGGACACCCCATGACCAAAATGTTCCCTGTGGTGGGAGCACCCAAGCCCAGGCAGAAGGTCAAGCCCACATTCTCCACCCCCACAACAATTCCTGCATGGACAACAAAGCTCCATGAGCGTGAGGCTCCCACACGGGCAAGGAAAGGCAGAGCAGGGCCATGAGATATCTCCTTCCCCTGCTGCCTGAGCCACCTCTTACCTGGGCCAGGAGGCCTGAGGTGACCCTGGCTGGGGTAATCAGAAGAGAGAGCTGTGGGTAAGACAGAAATCCCTCATTTATCCCGTTACACCAAGAAGTGTTGGTGCCACTGCCACATCTCCCAGACTGCAGAAGGTCTCACCAGACTCAGCAGAGCTGCCCTGCCCCAGCTGTGGGACCAGCAGCCACCACAGGGACTTTCCACACCAGGAGCCGACACCGACCAGCAAAAGGGTTTTGTGTGAATGCTCCCACCCACCACCAAAACTCCTGCAGGTCGAATATTCCAGACCTGCTGTGACATTCGGGTTACTTCACGGAATATATGGCACAATCCCAGTTTATTTTGGGAATTACATGGTGATGGATAGCTAGATGTAAGGAAAGGCCATTATACGCTATAAAAAGCTGCACACTCTTCCTGACTGCTCTGTGACAAACCATCTGCTTCTCCTGCACCTCCCTTTGTTTATCCTGCTCAGCTCAGCTGAAATTAAAATTGACAAAAGCAATTTCTCCCGATCAGGTTAGGAAGATAAGGAGAGTAGCAGTGCCATAGAAACCTGGGCTCCTCCAGCACTTCCTCCTCCTCCCCGTGAGCGGCTCACTCGGCCTCTGAAGGGAAGTGCCCAGCTGCAGGGGGAAGATCCCCCCACTCCTGCCAAAGCAGAAACACAGATGGATTTAGCCACGGGAGATCAATCTCACAAACGCAGCGCTGAGAAGGAGTTTTGTTTTAGTCCTGTTCCCATCCCCTCCCCCTGGATTCAGACGTACAAAGTGGCCCCTTTGATTAGAAAAGCACATTTGGATGAATTTGGAATTATTTCCCGATCGAGGGAAAGGAAGGGGAAAGGCAACATATTTTCTTGGAGAACATTTCTGGGGCATTTGAGAACCTTCTCGGTTATATTTACACTGCTAAAGCACTTTCCAGATCAAAGCACTCTGAAAAATATGGGTCCAGGCTGCAGACACAGCTGTAGCTCAGCTCTGGCACCAAGCCCCCAGGATTCAGCACAGCCTCTGACAACACACCTGGCAGGGGGGGTTCAAAAGCTGTAGGATGGAAGAGAGCCCCTCATCACCTCCTGGCACCTCTCCTCAAAGGGCTGGGGTTCAACATTCCCCCTTTCAGCCCAGCAGGGTCATCTCCTGGAACCTATTTGCATCCTACAGCACTGCTCTCTCAGGCAGAAGCCAGGAGCCCGAGGCAGGGAGTGCAGCTCTTAAAAGATGAGGGACCTTCAAATTTCTACATCCAATTTCTTTAGACATGTTAATAGCACAAGGCCTTTTTTCTCTGAGATGCAGGAGCAGCTGCTCAGGTCTCCACTGAATTAAGCTAAGGGCAAGTTTTACGTTTTGAAGAGAGATTTTTTTTTTGGGTCTGGTATTTTTCTTTCAAACCTGAGAGCAAAGAAAGACATCACAAAAACATCAAGCTGCAAGACATGCCATTTTCCCTGTGCTGGTATAACTCAGGAATCGCTGAACAAAATCGCAGTCCATGTTCCTGACAAATTCCCCAGTGGGCTGAGTAAAGGCTGGAGAAATTCCACCCCAGAAGGTAATTACTTTCTCTTTTTTTTTTTTCCTTCCTGAAGTTATTAGAGTCGCAGGAAGGCCTTGCAACAGAAGCACCTTGGATCAGAGGAGCAGTGTGTGCTGGAGCTCGCTGCATGGGCTGCAGGTACCAGCCTTGGCAGGGCACTGCAGCAAAGTAAGGGGACTGTCAGATGTCACAATCCTTCTACTCGCTAAATTTGGAGGTGGAAACCTCCAGGGCCAAAGAGGAGGCCAAAGAGCACTCTGTGTGGGAGCAAGAGCCTCACTGTTATAGACTGCACCTTTTGTAGGCATCCATGGCTCCATAGCCAGCTCTCAGAGCAAAGAGAACCTCCCTGAGCTCAGGTGGCAGAGAGTGCCTTGGTTCCCAGCCAGCACTGACCCTCCTCCCTCTGCTGTACTGCACTGACGTAGGAAGTGCTGTGGCCCCACAGCTGGAGCAGGCACCACAGTCCTGCAGCCAGAGCTGCTGACACTCACTGCCAGCAGTTAATCAAGATTCATCAAGATTCATCAACTGCTTTGATTGCATTACACATCAAGGGGCAGATAATGCCGATAAAGCCCTCTGCAGCGAGGCCACAACAGAGCCACCACGCCAGCAAATCAATGGAGCCACTCTGGATTTGCATAGGATGCATTACCCTAGGATCTGGATCTGCTCCTGGGCTTGTCCAGGATAAGCAAGATTAGATCTGGATCAATCCCAGCCTTAGTGGGGCTAAGCAAGATTAGACCACAATCAGCCTGTGTATTGATCATATAATTTGTCACTTCTGTGCTTGGGGAAAACATTCCCCCCTGCAGATGACAGAGGCTGCCCTGGCACAAGGGGGTGGCAGTGCCAGCCCCGCTCCCCTTGCTGTGTTCATTAGACATGTCACTCAGCACTGGCATTGTTGTCTGTGACAGCATGCTTAAAATTCAGCACTGCACTCTTCCCCACATTTAAATAGAAACAGGGATTTACTCTGGGACATATATTTTGCATTAAAACAGTATTTTAAGAGTTGGAGTAAGGATTCACCTGGCTCCTCATTTATCTGCAGCTAATGAATCTCCACCAAGCAGCAGCCCTGGAGTGCTCCCACCCAGGCCAGAGCCAGAGTGTGGCACAGGCAGAGGAGCAGCGTGAAGCCTGGGAGGGAAGCCTGGGAGAAGGCAGGCAGGCACACAAAGAGAATGGGGAATGATCCACAGCACCACAGCCTGACACCTGACAGCATCTGCTGGCACTGGCCAATGCCAGGTGACGTTTTGGTGCCTGGGAAAGGGACATGACTTCATCCAGACCTTGCTAAGTTCCCTGGGATTTTGAAGGGTTTGATGATTATAATAACTGGTTGGGTTTTTTTGGTTTTTTTTGGTTTTTTTTTTTTGCATCAGCTGCTTTTTATGCATCCCTGACTGTAGGAGTTAGAAGGATTCAAAGACTTTCAAACCTTCTGGCAGCTCTGGGGCCTACAGCAAGCAGGGAGAAGAGGGAAGAGCTCTCCTGGCCTCTGAAGTCTGCTTCTCCTCAGGGAGCCATGGGAAGTTATTTCTGCAATATTGCAGCTGGATCAACCAAGGAGGAGATGACACGAGATTAATGAAATAATCGTGCTCTGTGGGCTGAACAGGGAGCAGGGCAGGATATTGCCCTGGCAATGCTCCTGGCAGCAAGCTGAGCACCAGGCAGGGAAGCTACAGGCACAAACCTTCTGCCCCCACCTTCTGCCTCCAGCAGCAAGAACTTCTTCTGTCTGCACCTTTCTTCTGCCTTGTCCCCTCCTGTGCAAGGGAGGGTCATTTCCAGGTGCAGAGACAAGTTATTCTGATCAGGAGCACTGAACCCAGCTTGATTTGTTCAGTGTGACAAGTTCAGTGCTTGGTTTTTATCTACCCAAGCAAACACCTCCAAAGGTGTCCCTGTCCTGCTCTTATTGACTGTGCTATTGGAAGTGTTACCTGCTAAAGACAAGCATTTTTGTAAGTGTGACACCAACAAATCACTGGGTCACACTGCTGCCAGGGAGACCCTGATGGGCCACCTCATTTGTGGCCCTCTCAACCCCCCTCTGCCCCCATTTTCCTTTTCCACAGCAGGGTCTTGCTCTGTCGTGTGCTGGGAGTCCCTGGAGGGTTCAGCCACATCTGCAGACGCCAGTTTCTGCAAACAACTCCTGTGCAGGTTTTTTCTCCCTGCTTATCCCAGTAAATATGTTTCAGTTAATCCAATTTGCCCCTGCATTGAATGGCATAGAACACAGCGGCTGCCAACCAAATCTTCAAAAAAAGCAGCTCCAGCCCCTTGCTCATGGTTTGGGAGAGGAGGCTCCGTGTGGGCATCACCCTTGGAGAGGACAAACGACTCCCTTGGCCCCCGAGACACAGCTGGGGTGCACCAGTGACCAGCAGCAAGCAACACGGGGGCAAATGACTAAACCACATTTGTACAGCCTCCTCCATCGTGTTTCCCTGCATTATTTAAGAGAAAACATGTTCTCTTCTCGTCTTTACTCTTTCCCTTCTGCACTCAATCCCTGCTGTGGGCAAGTGAATTAAATCAAACGCTCCAAGCCCAGGTTTCATGAAGCCTCTCTGATCACACTCTGGGTCTAATTTTTTTTGGTAAGGCCATCCCTGCTCCTGCAGCAGGCGGGGGACACCTCCGGGACCGGCCGGGGCCCGGCAGAGCCAGCGGCTGCCGTGCATGCACTGTAAGCCCAGAGCCCGGCACCTGCAGCTCTGAACTGCAGGCCCAGGTCCAAACTCTGGCACAGACTCACGGGCAGCTGTCCCTGACTCTGCCTGGCACCGTCACAAGACAAAGCACGGGCCTGTCCCCATGGCAGGCACCACACCCAGCACAGCCCAGCTCCTCACTCCAGCTGGGTCTGGAGCACCTGCAGTGCCACCACACCGGGCTCTGCAGACACCTCACAAATCCCCCATCTCCCCAGCACCCAGGGCCTCGCAGGAGCAGCAGCACATCTCCCAGAAAATTTCACCTGCACGCCCTCTGCCACGGGCAGGAACAGCTGGGGGACAGCGAGTAAAGGCAGGGGAGCTGCTTCCCTTCCTTGGCAGGGAGGGGAGTCTCACCCCCTGAGGGCACCCATAAGGGCATGAGGTTAGAGCAGGCACCAGCATCTCCATGGATAACCCACCCCTGCAGGGCAAAATTGATTTTTTTAAAATTAATCTATTTACAGAGTTGGAGTTCAGCTAGCTTTAGGTGCTATTTAAGCTGCTTTCCCTGTGCCTCATCTTCAGCATTTGCATGGTGGGATTAAATCAGATGGGGGAGCAGGAGCAGAGGTACAAGCACCTCTGGGTGCCTGAACTCTGCACACCCAGAGCAGGGTCTGAACCTCCTCAGAGCCCTCCATCCTGCATGCCTAAAGCATCCCCCCATCAGGGGGGCAGCAAAGGAGCCCCAAAAGCTTTAGGATGCAGCATTGGAGGGTCAGACCCCACCAGCCTGAGGTGCTGCAGCCCAGCAGGACCCTCAGCACCCTCCAGCAGAGATCCTTCATGCTTTGGAAAAAAGCTTAGCGAGGAGGATTTCTCCTCTCTGTCATTAACCTGACATAATGTCTTTCCTGCTGGCAGCTTTCAGGCTCAGCAGGTTTGTTATAAAATTCATTATCAGATATTGCAATCACAGTCACCTTTATTGGGCTCTGCATTTACAATAATTAGGCCAATAAACACTGATTTATAAAAATGACAAACAGGAACTCCCAGTAAGCAAGAAAAATGTGCTTTCTTTAGTGAGCACTTTCTCACAGGATGAAAAAAAATTGTAGAAAGGTAGGAACCAATCACTGTAGGTGACAGCAAAGTAAAGCAGATTCTCCTGGGAATTTCCACATCCCAGCCAAGACATCACCAGGGACAGACCCAGGGTGCAGACCCCAGTGCCAGGGTGCCTTCCCAAGGGCTGCAGAACCAGGGAGCAGGGGAGATGCTGGAGGTGCAACGGGAAGAGAAGATCACAGCAGGTGGCACAGAGAGGGAAAGAGCAAGGAGGAGGCAGCAGGAACCAGGAGGGAGAGTGGGAACAAAGCAACGGCAGAGAGAAAAATCCAGCAGAAGGGAAGCACCTTGGCAGGGAGGGAGGAAAAAAAAAGAACCTGCCAGGTATAGCAAGGGGAGAGCAGAGCAGTAGAAGAGAAAGAGTGTGAGATGGAGCTTCAAGGCTTAATGTCAAGGAAAAAATGAGAGAGGGCACTGCAGATGCTCTCTGCATTGCCAGCCTGCTCCAAAGGCACAGGGGCTGTCTCTTTGGGCTTTCTGAGGCACAGCCAGGCTGGGACAGCGAGCTGGCCCCCCAGAGCAGACCCTCTGGGATGGAAGGTGAGGGCAGACACACCAACACAGCAGAAGTGGGTGTGAGGGTGATCCCAAAGGCAAAGGCTCACTGAGTCAAGGAAAGGGCAGAGCTGCAGGGGAAGGAGCTTATGGGACACAGAATGGGGCCCAGCACCTTAGGGGGGCAAACCAGCCCTCCTACAGACCCCAGCACGGGTCCCAGGAGACCCTCACCAGGGCCAGTGCCCTGGGACTCTGGCACCTCCCCAGAGGGCAACAGCTGAGTCCCCCAGGTTCCAACACCCCCCCAGTCCCAGGGGACACCAGCTCCTGGAACAGCCTCAGCGTGTCCCTGTCCCACAGCCACGAGCACTGGGAGCCCTCTGGCCTGACACCAGTCCCCTGCAGCAGCATCTGGGGGTGGGTGCCCCCAAAGCTGGGCAGGGAGAGCCCATGGCCCAGCAGCCAGCCCACCCTGGCAGCATGTGCCAGGGCACAGCAGCACCAATATGTTCATCGTGTCCCCTCTGCACCCCCTTGGCAGCCCATCTGCCACCACACATGGCTGAGGCAGAGAGAAAGCAGAGCAGGAGGAGGAGGAGACCATCCCCTGCCATCACTGCCCCATGGGCACACAGCCCAGCCTGGTGCAGGTGCCCCACAGCAGCAGGGCTGGTCAGTGCCCACCTCACTGCCCTGACCCACAGCTCCCACCTCCCCTGCGTGCACCAGAGCCTCCTCCCACCTCTGTTTCCTACCTTTGTTGTCTGTTTCCTCTTGCTGAGCCTCAGCTCCCAGCACACATTGCTGCTGGGAGCCCTGCAGCCCCACTCTGCCAGCCAAGGGCACACCCCAAACCCCCCTACAGCCACCCCCTCCCCTATATACCCTCCCAGGCAGCCGGGCAGCGTTGGCTCCAACCACCTTCGCTCATGAGGAACACCTGATGCCCCAGGAACACGTGTAGCTGTCAGGAGTGCCCCCCCACCTGGGCACCCCCAGGGCCCCCCAGCTGCCAGGGAACATCCAGAGGGGAGCCAGCATCAGCTGATGAACCCCAAAGCTCATGGGGCTACGGAGCCTTCCAGCACTTCAGTCTCTTTGAGGCAGACGTGGGCAATCATGCTGACTTTGTTTCGTTTTATTTATTTTATTGATTTTTAAAATAGCTGCTTTTTTCCAAAAGCGCCCTGGGGCTGTGAACAGCTTGACTGTACATGTGAGAGCTGGGAGAGAGGCAGCAGCAGAGCTGGAGGCGCAGGGAAACAGGTGAGGCTGCATGGAGACTTCACGGAGAAGAACCAGGCGAACCCCCATCTCCTGAGCCTCAGAGTCTCCCCAGGAGCCTCAGTGCACCCAGGAGACCTGGGGAATTCACCCTCCCAGCACTGGGCTGCAGCTGCCTGTGGTCTCTGAGGACGGGGAAAAATGGTGTTTGCATCATCACTGGGCAAGTAATGGTAAAAGCCATCAATGGGAGATTTAATGACAATCAAAGAAAATTAACTGTGTTGAAATTCTTCAGTTTAATGGGTCCTTTCTTGATTAGTAGCATGTGGGAGTAATCTCAACTCTTTCTTTACTTGTTTTAGAGTAAACAACATTAATGCATGTATCAGGTGACAGTAAAATAAGGCAGGAGACATTGTGGTGCTGCACTGATTCAGTAGGAAATGTTCAGTGTGAACACTAAACACTTTAGGTTTGCTAAGCAGTGATAAAATGCTGGTTATTCTCTTCACACAATCCCAGAGCAATGCAGTCCCTTTTACCAAAATTTTTCTTCTCCCTGTAGGTTTCCTCCTGCCAAGTTCTCAGTTGAGGTAAGAGACTGAGCTGGCAGTTCCTCAGATGGGACCCTGGTGCCTCTCCACGTGCTGACGAGTTTGTTGCTGGTACCCAGAGCATCCCTGCATCCTGCACGGGACCCCCACACCTGCAGCCCCACCCCTGCACCTCTGCAGGCAGCCAGGCCGGCCTCATCCACCTCCTCCCCTCAGACACAGTCATCACCAAACTGCCCGCTGCTAATGAAGCAGGCTGGCAATTAACTGCTGCCAGCAGAGCGCTGGCATCGCTCCGAGCATCCCTGAGCAGGGAGCCCAGTAACAGCCCGTGGTGGCTGTGGGTGATGGGCAACAGGGGGAGATCCCTGCAGGGCAGGGGGAGACACCAACCCCTCGCCCCCAGGTTATCCTCTTCTTGCTCTCCTTTCCTGCACATCCCAGAGGAGATGCAGACTATTCCTTAACAACCCTCAAACTATTTTTAATAAAAGGCTTTTCGGTGTGGCACCAACACACACGGAGCTTTCAATTACATTTTAGCTGTCCCAGTAGGAAGCAGCTCTTTATTGGGAAAAGTGACTTACGATAGTGCAGGATTATGGGTTTGCTCTTTGCATTACAGGTATTCAAGGCCCGGTGAATATAAAAACTGCTCAGCACACATTGCATAGCTGAGCTAAGCCTCGTGCATGGGGAAGCATTTCGGAAGAAGTGTTTGAAGTAAAACTGTGCAGTCATCTGGTAGAACAGAGACATGAAATTGTTATTTATCAAGATGAAACTGGCATTTGGATAAAATTCTCCAGCACTGTTAATAACTTCTGTTGACGAGGGAGCTGCGAGAGCAGCGCCGAGGCAGCTGTCCCCAGAGCCGGCAGGAGTGGGATTTTTCATGGGCTGTGAGCAGGGGAAGCACGTGTCTGCTGTAATAACTTTCTGGGCGCCTCCGTCACAACGGCCACCACGAATTTATCTTTTCTGTTCTCTCCCAAAGCTTTGTCAGTTTTGAGTAATTTGCTGTGAGTAGCAGCTGCTGGAGTGCCACATGGCCACGTGCGCCTCCGACATGAACTCCAACTCCCTGAGCAGTTTTATCATAATGATTAAGTTTCTTAACTTGAATCAAGGATGTCTCTGGAGTTCCCTACGACGATGTGAACTTAAGATAAACAATGAATGATGAATAGGCCAATTACTGAAACCTCCCTTACAGAAACCTTCGGCTGAGGCTGGCTGATAAGAGGAGGCACACATCCTCTCATCTGGCAAATGTTACCGAAAATTGGATGGTTTGAAGCAAAGACAGTCCTGGGTAATCAGTGCTGGCTAATGAGCACCTTTCTTTTATATGTGATTTTTCCCTTTCTCTGTTTGCTGTCCATAATGCTGGAAGTGGAGAGGGAGCCATCAGCCTGAGCCACATGCTGCAAGTGCTGCACCATGGTACAAATCCCTGCCTTCAGCCCCCAAGTGCACCCCAGCACAAGGCACAAAAGCACCAGGAGACAGTCAAGGGCTGCCTGGTGGTCCTGCACATCTTCTGGGCTAAGGAAGCCTTTCCTGAGAGACCCACCCAAATGAGAGGAGCAGCCATTCCCAAAGCCTAGCAGCAGGGCGGGGGACACTTGTGGGTGCACTGCAAAGGGGTGCAGACAGCACGGCTGAGGACGGAGGGAAAAGCAGCTTGGAGCAGGGCTGCAGCACTTCAGCCATGCCGTGAGCCAGCATTCAGGATGTGCTTGGGGCTGAAGCACCAAAAAGAGCAAAGCAAGAGGCATTTTCCCTACAGAGGGATCTCCCAGCAGCAGACAAGGACAAGGGCCACAGTGGAGGTGGACACAGTGAGGTCCCTCGGGTGCTGTGGCTCTGTGTCACTCCTTTGGCCCCATCCAGGAGCAGGTGTCACCACTGCCAGCAGTGAGAGCTGCCTGGCACCACATGCCACAGTAAATGATATGATTTACTTACTACCTATGGAATTGCCCAATTAATTCACTATCCACATTAATATTATGGCTCATTTTTAACTTTACTGTCTCCATCGTTCCAATTTAGTGCTGCTCAGAGATGCTGCCACTGACCTTAATGGGTTTTTCATTATAACAAAGAGCACGATATTAATCACGAGGGGCTTTCAGCTGGAGGTTGCTGCCCAAACCCCACTGCTTTGAGGAGCTGCTTTTTAGTGGTTTGGGGACCTATTTTATTTCTGCCAGGCTGCTCACCCCCGCTCACACCGTGTACAATCCTTTGTGCTGTCCAGGAGGAATTTCTTGGTATAACATTTCAGGCACAGAGATTTTATGCAGCAGTCAAGCTACGCTGCAGATATGATAGATTTTTCTGGGCAAATTGGAACACGGAGTAGAAAACTGAAAGGATGCACCAGTCATAGCCAATGAGCCTCTTATTGTCCTGTATAAAAATCAAATGCCTTTTAATCATTTCAAATGTTCTTCTGGGTATCAATTAGTCACACATTAATATCAGTATTGCTTCTCTTCCTCAGTTCACATCAGATTAAATTCTCCCCTGTCATATACACTCGCTCTCATTAGCTTCATGGAAAATTAGTAATTGTTCCCTCTCCATTGGCATTGATGGGAGATTTTCATCAGAACTGCTTTTTATACAAAGAACCTGCTTGTCATCTTAAGGACGCTAAGAGGTTTTCCCCCAAAATTATTGTCTTTTCATAAAAAATACTTTTTTTTTTTTTGCTCTGAAACCCTGAAGTCTGAGCCAGAGCATTGGGGAATGGGGGAAAAAACCCACCATTTTTTATGAGTGTCATCCTGCAGTTTCTGCCCGTCTCTGCATCCCAGCCATCTGTCTCCTGCCAGGATCCAGTGGCTGTAACACAGCCACAGGTGCTGAGGGGGGACACCAGGGGCTGCACAGGGGTTTGCTGCTCTCAAAGCCCCAATCCAAGGCTGGCTATTCATAACACTCTCTGTGGAGAGCAGCAGTGTGGAGGGCTCTGATCCTGCTCCCTGCCCTCGGTGGGGCCAGCGCACTCTGTGCTGAGCTGGCCCTGGGGCTGGGCGTGCCCGTGGGTGTGCGTGCAGTGCTCACCCCCACTGCCCCCAGCCCTCCGGGGCAGCAGTGCCCAGCTTTGCAGGATCAGCAGGGCTCCAGCTGGATCCCCCATGCCCCCACCACCCACCCTGGCCTCTCCATCCCCAGCACTGCCAGCGCTGGAAGGGGCCTGTGATATTTATTGAGTTTTATTAACTCCCAGCCCTGGGAGCTTCTCACCTCTTGCAGCTAATTCAGACGCCCGACTCCTGATGGAGTTACAGTGATTGCCATTAAAAAGCTTGACATTTACCTTACAACAGTAATAAAATAATAATGCCTAATTTGGTTTATGAGTGGTATTTGCAGTGTTTCCTGTGCCTTGAGTGGGGGACATGGTGAAGATCTGCTGATCAATTATGTCTGCTTAGCAGCACTGCTGTAATTCTTTCCTGTAATCAGAGCCATCTTTCAGTGGAGCTGCTCCAAAGTTTTCCTCTGAAACTCTAATTCTGACAAAAAAAGAAAATGTTTTCAAATACTTGAGTTTCCAGTGAATAACAAAAGCTTCCGAGATGGAACTTTCTGATGGGAAGTGGAGACAGACAAACCTGGTGTCTGCACAGATTTGCTGCATTTAGATTTCCAAAACCCCTCAGATGTTTTCAAAGGCTGCCTGCTATTGCTTTCCATTAAAAAGGGTTTTTTCTCCTCCAAATAACCTTGTCAGTATGATTCCCTTCTGTTATTGCCATCTCAAATATTAAACCCCCCCAATTCTGTTTTACACCCCTGCACTGCTGAGGGGCTGTGGGGTGAGGAGCTCCTGCTGCTCTGGGGCCAGGGAGCCCAAAGCCCTTTGCAGGGAGCAGGTACACACCAGGGCACACCCCCAGCACACACATTGCACAGTGCTCTCCCCAGGCTATTCAGAATCTCCACTTCTGTCCCTCCAGGATTTACCCCTGGTTGCAGGCAGCAACATCCCAATGCTCACAAAGCCAGTGCCAGACCTGCTAAAAGCAATTTCTTTCTCCATTTCTCATCCTGAGCAAAATTCGATGTGGATTTTCTTTTTTCAGTGCAATTTTAATTAGTGCATGATGCACTTTGGGTTTTTATTAGAGTAAACAGCTTGGAAAAAAAGTCCATGCCAGCTCTTCTACACCAGGGAGCCTCATCCTGTTCAGACCAGAAACCTCACGCAGGATTTCTGAAAGCCTTTCTTAAGATAGGTTCATTTCCATGAAGAAACGCTACGACTTCAACAAATGGAAATTTTTGAACGTAGAAAAAAGAAAAAAAAAAAATAGTCAGGAAATTCCTGGCTAGGCCAACTTTGGGGAGGGAGAGCTGAGGCCTCACCCCACACACGGGCTGCACACGAGTGCAACTGCATGGCCATGCACACCCTGCTCACCTGTCTGCACACATCACACACACCTGTGTGCCACACCTGTCCCCTGCCATGCCGTGTCCCCTGCCATAGCTATGTCCCCTGCCATAGCTGTGTCCCCTGCTATACCCGTGTCCCCTGCCATGCCCGTGTCCCCTGCCATAGCTGTGTCCCCTGCCGTAGCTGTGTCCCCTGCCATGCCCATGTCCCCTGCCATGCCCATGTCCCCCTGCCATGCCCATGTCCCCTGCCATTCAGGGACCCCACTGGCAGCTCCCAGGCTGTTCCCACACACTCATGAACACTGCAGCAGTGTGCCTGTCCCCAAGCTCATGGGTCACCAGCAGTCTGGGCACCTCCAGCCAGTGGCACACGGGCCCAAGCACAGGGCAGAAGCAGAGATCAAAGGAGAAGCGTGGCCCTGGCCGCGTGTGACAGCCACCACACCATGGGGCCCCGCGTCCAGCGGCGTGGGAACGGCGGGGCCGTGGGGCCAGCAGCGCTGCGGGACAGCTGGCTATCCCTCCGTGGGGGTGGCCGTGGCCCAGCCTTCCCACCGCGTGTGCAGCCAGAGCCTCTCTAACTCCACCTCGGAGCGGGCTGGCTCCTCGCACACGGAGGAGACCATGGGAGGGACGGCTCGGCGCAGCCCGGAGGACTGCCGCTTTCTGGACGTGAGTTCGTGGCGTGCCTTGCCACCCTGCATCCCTGCGGTGCCACAAGTGTCTGATACGTGCGTGTCCTCCTCCCGCCGGGAGCCCGGGGCACACCCTGGCCATCGCTGCTTTGTCATTCAATAGGCAGAAGCAGACAAGCCGCGGAAGAAGAGCTGCCCCAGGTACCAGCTCTGTGGACTGCTCTTCAGCGTGCTGCTCCTTTCCCTTATTCTGATATTTTTTGGTGTCAAATACCTCTGGAACCCAGCACCCAGAAAAGTAAGTAAAAACTCTTTGATCTGGCATTTCAGAGCATTGCTTCCCCAGACAGAGCTGTCCCCCTCCCCTTGACTCGCTGAAACTTTTAACAACTCTCCAAAACCCAGGCAACTTCACAAAATGCATTTTCTCAGACCACAGGTATTCATGGGACTTTTAAAAGTCTTTGTATTATTCATAACTAGCTTTTACTTTATGCAGGCTGGTTTTTTCCCCTGTCACCGCGTTCCTTCCCCAGTTGACAATTACAGGGGATGGGAGCTACGCCATGAAGAGTTAAAGTTGCTCTTATTTCACCGGCAGCAAATTTTATGACAAGTAAGAAAATATTTTCCATTTCATTTCAATTATCTTGCCAGAAACCGGTGGAAAAGTCATTATGCCACCGCATAAAGAGGAGAGAAAGCCAGGACGCAGTGGTGATTGATTGTCATGGATTATATTTCTTACTTTAATGTGTCTGCAATGTGAGGGACGGTGAGACGGATTAGCTTCTGGAGGAGCTCCTGCTAACTGGATTGGGCTCCTTTATTCCCAGCTGCAGACGGGAATGTGAGTGCTGTGAGTGAGTGCTGAGCGTGGCGGGGCGGCAGCAGGGCTGTGCATCTCCAGCCGTCTCTGCCCGCTGCCGCCCAGCATCCTGACACTGCTGCCAAAAGCCTTCTTCATCCCACACCCCAAGTAAATCGTTTAACCTTGAAACCCACAGCCTGCCTGGTGCCCTCATCCTCCTTTCCTTCGAATTCCCATGCTCATCCAGGAGGCCCCGCTTTGCACCCCATCACCAGTGGGTTTTGCTGGCTCTTAAGAACGTCTCCAAAATTCCTGTGCACAGCCAAGGCAGCCTCTTTCCCACGCTGGCATCTCCAGTGTGCTCCCTGCACTATCCTGGAGCTGCTCCAGCCTGGCCAGGCCGCCCTCCTGCCGGGCAGAGGAAGCACCCTGCTCACTGGAAACTTTATCTTCTTATCAGCAAATAGAAATAAATACCCCCTGAAATAAAAGGAAAAACAATAAAAGCCATATGTTCCTCCAGAATCCTGCCAAGACGATTATAAAGTCTCTACTGTTCCTAGAAAAACAGGGGTCGTGCCAGCCGTGAGGGGAAGAGGCTGTTAACCCCTTGAGGGGCGGTTTTCTCCAAGCAGGCAGCACAGACACAATGCCACAGCCTCAGAAAGGACATCCAGAGCCCCGGCCCTTGGTGTCCTCCCTGCTGGAGGATGGAGCCCATGCAGCACTTCCCAACACCTGATGGGCAGGCAAGGAGGGTGTGAGGTAACAAGAAAACAGAGCTGTTCCTGCAGCAGAGCTGCACACAGACACTCCCAGAGCCCAGCACTGCCCTGTCCCTGTGGCTATGGGCTTCTCCAGCCGGCCCAGGAGTCCTCAGGACAAACAGGCTGCGGGAGGCTGGAAGTTCATAACATTCAAAAATATCAGTCAAGGGGAATTAAACACTTTAAAGAACATGAAACCCTTCAAGCTTCCTTCATGTAACTGGAGAGTGGAAAAAAACTTGAAAGAAGATTGTTCCTCTGAGGGGTGGCCTTGGACACGGCTCTGCCCTCTGCACAGCAGCCTCCTCGCCAGCCAGCACAGCTGATGATTCAGCTAACGACGGGTTCATCACAGCCTTGCAGAGGGACATATTTCAACCATTCACCAGCAAGTGTCATTTTTAGCCCTATAAAACATCTCAGCTCTCTGAGCAGCACAGAGCTGGCAAAGCCCAAGTGGGTTAGCTGGCCAAAGTAATTCTTTGTAAATGGAGAGGCACTTGAAGGTAAGGTGCCACCCGGGATCCTGCCCTCCATGAAATGATTTATGGCACTGTGTGCATTTTGTCAGTCAAAACCAGCCGCCTTCCACCCATTTTAGGCTTCAGACTGTTTTACCATATCATAAAATCCATGGAGAGCTATATATCTTTACGAAGTCTTCTGCAGACCAACAGGAGGTGTCCGTGGCTGCCAAGGTGCACGTCACTCCTCTAACCCTTCAGCAGGGGTGAATGTTCCCATCAGTTCCCGTCTGCACAGGCAGTTCTGTGCCCAGGTGGGTGCCAAACAGGGGATACCCATGCTGGGAACACTGCTCACAGGCTTTGAACCCCCGAGGGAGGGATGTGCAGGAACCAGGGGACTGTGAAAGGGGGTTTGGGCTGGCACTAAGGGCAGAGCTCCTGCCCCACACCAGTGGGGCCAGCGTGCTCCTGCCCTGATTCCACGGCCATGCCGTGGGATGAACAGGGCTCTCCCATCCCCGTGCCTCCATCTCTGCTCCCTGCCCGGTGAACTTGAGGGGATTTGCACAAGCCCTTCACTTCCACGCAGCGCCGTTCGATTTGGGAGACGAGGCTCCCCAGGGCCCGCCAGCAGGGTCGTTTTTGTGCTTCAAACAGCATCTGCCACTACTCATCCTGTAAGGGTCAGGCATCCGCAGAGACCGAGGGCTGCCGGGCTGGCGGCGTGCGGCGAGCACCTGCGAGCGGGAGAGCGCTGCTGCTCCCGGCGCCGCTCCCCGGGGACGAGAGCCGCCGGGAAGCCGGCTGCCAAAGCCCCGAAGCTCTCAGCAGCCCTCGAGGAGGTCTTTGATCCGCAGGCAATCCTTGATCTCCTCCAGGCAGAGAGAGGCTCTTAGCTCTGCCTTTCAGGAAAAACAGAAGGCACAGAGATGGAGTGAGTGAGCTGGGGAGGACACGATGGAGCAGGTGAGCCGGGGACACCGTGATGGAGCAAACGAGCCAGGGATGCAGTGTGGAACGAGCAGACCAGGGAGAAGGGAGAATGAAGTACCTGTGGGTTCGGGACTTCAGTCCAGCCTGGGATGTAACCAGGCTCATGCCACAGAAAGCACCAGCAGAGGCTGAGCTGAGGCAAAGCTTCTGCTGCAGGTGTGGGAGGAACATCTCCCAGGTTTGACACACATCCCAGGCTTGACACACGTTGCCCCTCGTCCTGGCTGCAGCCTGCCCTTTCACCCAGCCCAGGCCCCTGCCTGGGAGCTGCCTCCCCTTGTGCTACCCCGGTGATTGCTCTGGCTCAGAGCTGGGCTGTGAGGGAGCAGCCAGTCCCATGGCAGGGTCCCCAGCAATGGTGGTCACATGCCCAGCACAGCCTGTCCACCCACTGGACAGCCTGTGAAACCAGAGGGGTGCCCAGCTGAGCCCTGTGTGACTTTGGCCTCCCAGGTTTATGACATGGAGCACACGTTCTTCAGCAACGGCGAGAAGAAGAAGATTGTGATGGAGATTGACCCACTGGCCAGGACAGAGACCTTCAGCAGCGGGAATGGCAGTGAGGAGATCCTGGAGATCCATGACTTCAAAAACGTGAGTGTGCAGCTTGTCCCTGACACCCTGCAGTCCTGCAGCAGGGCTGATGGGATCCTGCAGGACACTGTGAAGTCGCTGGAGCAGGTCCCAGGACTGTTTATTCCTGCATCGGGGAGAGCAAGACCCAGACACGCTGGGGATGCTCTCAGAGGAAAGGAGATGTGTTATCTACATATGCTTCCACCTGTATTTAATAGTGGCGTGGTTCAGTTCCAATGAAACACATCTTAGAAGCCAGAGCTAGTTATTGGATTTACCCTTGCAAAGGAAGGCAATGATCATCAGTCTATCTGAGCCCAGTGCATTTGTCTGTCTGGAGAGCATTAAAACCTCATGACACTGAAGAAGGCTCTCTATGAAACCTAATTAAAATTTGTAGGGAAATACCCTGTGCAGTGACATATGGCAAAATTTTGAGCTAATAACCTAGCAGGAACTAGGGGCTGAATGTTCATATAACCATAACGGTCAGATGCTATTCTGCATATTTTTATTTATTATAATGAGAGCTCATGATAGTTATCAGGAGAAGAGGAGCAGAGTAAAATTTTATGACTACCTACCTTAAAATATTTGTAAAAAGCCCAGTTCTCCCAAACCATAAAATGCAATATCCCTTATGAGAACCTGTTAGTACGTCTTAGCACCACTGCTGAACGGAGCTGGCACAAAAATAGCAACAGGAAAAATATGACTAAACCTTCCTCCTCCAGCTGTACCCTGCCTCCAATGGGTTATTCATCCTGCTCTTTGCCCTGACTGCTTTTTGGGTGTTTCCTTTGATCCTGTAGGGAATAACTGGCATCTTCTTTGTGGGACTTCAAAAATGTTTCATCAAAACTCAGACTAAAGTCCTGCCTGAGACGACAGAGGCCAAGATCCCTGAGCTTGAGGTAGGTGAATAGAACAGGGCTCCCTCTGCCCTGTGAAATCCACTGCTCTCCCTGGCATAGGGGCTGCCATTCCTGCCGCCTTCCCATCTGCTCCAGCCTTCCCAGAGATGCTGCAATAAAGAAATAATGAGTTGTGATCGCTTCATAAACTGATCTTATTTCAGAGGATTGCTTATAAAAACAAGTGAAAAGAGATTGGATTAGAAAGCAACAGACAAAAGCCTCTCAGCACAATACCAGAGATCAAGAACAATAATCCTGTTGTAGTCAAAAGGTCGTAAGGCAGCTCAGGATTAGCAGGCACCAAAAAGTCAATCAAATTGTTTTCTCCAAGATTTGAGCCTCATGTCTTCAAACAGAATGAGGCAGAAATAAGGGATTTAAAAGAGCAGCCACATTTAAGAAATGCAAATTGAGAAAACTCTTGGCATGCAGACCTGAGAGGTAGGAAGCACCAGGCTGGAGCCACTTCCTTGTCCTGCATGGACCTCCGTCCCACTGATGTGCCTGATTGCTTCCTTCACCCGTTTAACTGCCCTGCATCCTGCTGCAAGGAGCCTCACGCCTTGTGTGCTGCATGGAAAAAAGTGTGGACTCCATGATTGAACCCCTCTCTGACAGTGTGACCTGCAGTGACAGCTCAGTCCTGTGACAGCAGTGCTCCTTTGTCCCTGTCCCCATCCCTGGGCCCTGGTGGTGGCACAGCCTTCCTGCCCCCATTTGCAAGACGAGGGGTGTTAGCAGATTGAATCCCCCCTAGGGAAGCTGCTGCAGATAAAACGCCAGCAGGACACGTGTTTGAAATGAAGCGTGGGCAGAAACATTTCCCTGAATCATGACCCAAATTCCCAGACACCGATTCTTTGATTATGCCCTAAGAAGCTAATAGATCTTTTCAGCTACCGTCGTAAAAGGGATATAACTTCCCAGGCTTTAGCAGAACATTGCCCCGGGTAGAGAGCTGAAATGTAAAACCCAGTGAGATAAATGTAGATTTAAGCTCCAGTCATGTCTTCTTGGAGCCTGCACGCTGCCAGGTCCTGCAGGCAGCACCTCCCCGACCCTGCAGCTTCCACCAGAGACTCCAAAAATGACCCAGACTGGGTCAGGTTGTGTTGGCTCCTTCCTGTGACTTCCCAAAGCCGTAAGGAAAAACTCCATAAAAGAGATAGACGGCTCTAGATGTCTTCTGGAGAGAAAAATGCTTTCTGCCAGCTTGCTCTATGGGCTACCACCACCAACACAGACAACGCTGCCTTGGCAGAGAGCTCAGCACAGACCCATCCCATAATCTTTATATATCTCCCTCCCTAAGTGCCTGCCAAAACACACCATGGACTAATGCAACGGCAGAGACATGTGGTATAAATTACAGAATACAGCGTGCAAAGAATTTCTGTGAGGAGTAAATTAAAGTGTTCGATCAAAAAATCAGCAGCAGAAGGAGAGAGGAATTAAATCCTAGGAGCAAAGTAGAGCAGAGGTGGTTTAATCTGGTGTTTTCAATGACTAGGGGGGCTCCAGAAGGCTCTTCCAGATAGTGGGAACTGTGCAGGAAAAGGGTCTTGGGTGGTGAACTAAGAGAGAGGAGAGCAGGGTGGTGAGGGCTGTTGGGGTACTGCGTGTGCATTATAAAGGCACCACGAGCCAAGGCAGGTGAGGTCCAGCTGCTCTCTGGGAGGAGAGAGGTGCCTCTACACCGACGGGAGGAGAAGCAGCCAGTGGTGGGAACAGGATGTCTCACCATGCCAGGGTAATATCTTGCTCTTCTTCCAGGGACAAGAAATCACCACCACCTACTTTGAGCAGTCTGTGGTCTGGGTGCCTGGGGAAAAGCCCATTCAGAACAAGGAATTCCTGAAGAGCTCCAAAATTTTTGACATCTGCAAAAATGTGACCATCTTCTGGATCCACCCCACGCCAATAGCAGGTACAAGGAGCCCTCTCACTGGGAGCAGCTCTGTCACACACCCGTGGCCCCCTTGCCATGTCCCTCTCTGTGACATGGTGGGAACCCACCTTCACAGCCTTGTTGTACATCTCAAACATGAACACAGTGTTGCCCATGAGCACAGGAGATCATGGCCAATGTAATAGCAGGAGCTGAAGTTTCTCTCTACAAAGCACTTGTTTCTGCCAGCTCCCTGCTGCCCAGCACTTTGCAGAGTGGCCACCCTCCTCATAACAAGGGAAAAAAAAAAAATCCCTTGTACCTGCAAAGAAAGCAGCACTGCTGGAAACTGGGACGCCTAAATTCTCATCACCACATGAACATCAGAGTGTGAGCAGACATCTGCATCTAAATCACACGGCGGGGTTGCCACCTCCAGCTGCTCACTACAGAGCCCTCGCAGAGGTTGTGGCCTCTGAGATGTGCTGGTGTAATTACCTGCTCTCTCTAACCCACTTCCAGCCCAATGAGCCAGTTTAAAAATCCCTGCTGAGCAAACTCCCTCTGCTCTGCAGCCACAGAGGCACATGGCATTGCTCACAGGTACTGGCAGCTCACCGCTGCTCTGGGGGGCAGGTGGGCACCAGAGCTCCCTGTGCAGAGGGAGGCTGGTGTCCCCACCTGCTGTCCCCTTTCTGCTTCCTTGTCCCTGCTGTTAGACCCACCCGCAGCAGTGTCCTGGGTCAGTGAGTCCAGCTGGGTCACCAAGCTGCATCCAAAGCCTTTGCCAGGACAGCAGTGTCCCAAGGCTGGCACCTTCCCTAGCAAAGGAAATAATTGCTGCTGTGGTTCTTTCCTAAGCTAAGAGAGCTGAAGATGGGCATGATCTGCCCCAAATCATGTTGCTTTGAAGGCGCCCTACAAACCCACCCCCAGCAGCAGAGCCCACCAGGAGGATGTGCTTCTGCACACCCACAGCCCCACGCAGGAGATGCCAACAACACCCAGCCATGGGCATGGGGATGGAATGGGCCATTATCTCCTCCAGCCCTGCCCCAGGCTGGGTGAGAGCAGGAGGCAGTGGAGCACTGGTTTGCAGTGGGCTTTTTGTGTACCTTGGCACCAAATTCTGGTAGAGCCGTTAATTCTTGCTGCTGCATTTGTCCCCCTGTTCCGTGGTCATTGACAGCAACATTTGGACTCTTCCTGTAGCTCCTGAGCTGGCCAACCTTGAGGGGGCAGAAGAAGAAGACCCTGAGCTGCTGATAGACAGCCAGAGCTGGCTGGACGGGGAACACGAGCTGGAGGAGGACACGCAGGCGGGGCCCAAGCGCCGGGCACGGCAGCTCACCGAGGAGGACCTGCCCGTCAACGACTACGTGAGTGAGGGAGTCCCACCCTCGCTGCCCTGGCCATGGTCAAGGGTGGCCCGGCTGTGGTCCTTGGGATGCCCTGTGCGTGCCCTTGGGGTGTCCCCATGTCCCCGGGGAGCTCTGCTCCTCTCCTGGGGTGCCCAGAGTGCCCCCCCAGGCTGTCCTGCCCGTGCCCCGGGGTGCCTCAGCCCCCTCACTGCCCTGACTCTGTCTCCTCCTGGCAGTCGGAGAACGGGCTGGAGTTCCACCCTCTGTGGGATGAGCGAGGCTACTGCTGTGCCCAGTGCCGCCGTGCCAACCGCTACTGCCGGCGGGTCTGCGAGCCCCTGCTGGGCTACTACCCCTACCCCTACTGCTACCAGGGCGGGAGGGTCATCTGCCGCATCATCATGCCCTGCAACTGGTGGATCGCGCGGATGCTGGGCAGGGTGTAGCCCGGCCGTGCCCGCTGGCACAGCGGCCAGCGCCGCGGGCACTGCCCGGGTGGCACAGCCCGCACACATCCGTGGCACCGCCCGGGTGCCACCCCGCGCCCCGCGCAGCTCCCGCAGTGTGCGGTGGCCACGCTGAGCAGCAAGAGGCGAACAATAAACGTCTTGTATGAGCGATTGCAAAGAGAATGGAAAGTCGTTTAGTCTCGGTCTGATGCTTAATGGGTCTGCGCAGTGATCTAATTGCGTGGCTGCCTCGGGAGCATCCATAACTCAGGTGCGGGCACTGCCGGCGCTCGCCGCGCCCGGGGCGTGCCGAGGTCCCTGCTGTGCTCTCTGGTGGCGCTGGTGGCTGCTCGGCATGTCCTGACCTTCTGTTCCGCCGTGCTCTGACGTGTTCAGCCGCTGTCGCTGGCAGCTCAGCGGTGCCACCCGTCCTGTCTGGAGCTGTTGCAGCACAGGCACAGGGAGAAGCTGGCACAAGGAGCTCCCTGAGGAACCCAGCAGCCAAAGTCAGAGGGAGCAGGACACTGCCTGCCCCAGGGCTGAAGGCTTACACCACAATCCCCGTGCACCCCTGGGCACACTTCTTCTGCCCATGACCTTGGGGCTCGTGCCAAAGCCAGGTCCCAGACTTCATCCCAGGGAGCCAGCTGCTGCTGAGGAGCTCTGACATCCTGCAGGTGTCACCAGGCAAAACCCTCAGTGTCACCAGGGGAGCACGCTGCCATGGCTGGAATGTACAGACAGAGCAGGGAACACAGACAGGTGCCAGGTGTGGCATCCCCGGGGCTGCCAGACCCCACAGCTCCCATGGGGATGTGAGCACGTTCTGAGGGCAGTTCCACTGACTAAGTGGTTAAAACACTGGGAGCACAGTGCAGCAGAGCTCCCCACACAGCATGCCAAGGGACACCAACCAGCCTTGGGGACACCAAGCCTTTCTGACAAGTCCCTTGAGACATTTATCCCGCTGAGAGGGGAGGTGTGAAACCCACCCAGCCACAGCTGCTGCAAGAAACCAGAGCCCTGGGGCCAGCCAGCAATGCTTCTGTCCCTGCTCAGGGTGTGCAGACAGAGGACCAAGGTGCACCCAATGCCTTTGCCAGGACATTGATGTCCCAGGTCTGCCTGGCACCTCCCCCAGCACGTGCCTGTACATCCAGAACATCTCTCCAAATTAAAGTGAGTTGTCTACATCAGTGCTATTTAACCAGGTAAGACCCACACCCTCTGATGGCTGCAGTGCTTCTGCTGCCTGTGGGGATCAGCAGGCTTGCACAAGCCTCCACAACCCATGATGGTTTTCCTGCAGCTGCTTGGAAACCTCCAGGCTCCCTGTGCCAGCCTCTGCCAGAACCATCCCTATCCAGCTGGCATCACCTCCCCTGGATGTCCCAGTGTCCCAGGAAGGAATCTGCCTGCAGAGGCACAGAGCAGGGCAGGGTCCTTCCCTCTGTGCAGGCTTTAAGATGACGATGGGTTTATCCCAATCTGTTCCTGCTTCTCACGTGTCCCTGCCCTGTCTCCATCCATCCATTCACAGCTCTCAGCCAGTCTCCAGAGGTTTCCAGCCCAGCTCCCATGCTCTGAGGCATTCTGCCTCACCATCCCGAGCCAGGAGGCTTTCAGCCAGCCAGGAGCTGACAACAGTCTGATTTACTCACCTGGGTTAAATGCAACACGAGGATTTGGGGCGTTTCCCTCCAGTTCCTCCATCAGCAGCCAGGCTGGCCCATTCCAGGTCATTGCTGGGCTGGGGCAGCTCACCCAGCAGCCAGGCAGCTTTGGCCAGAGGGGTGACACTGACAAAGGGCCACCACTGCTACCCTGGCTTCCCTGCTCTGGTTCCACTTGCCTCCTCCCTAGGAACAGGACAGGCAGCCCTGCATCCAGCCAGACACAGCTCGTCTGAGTTCAGTGCTTGAGACCCAAAAATCCCCCAAGCTTGGCAGAGGGGTGCTTCACTGCAGCACCAGGCTCACAAAGGCAGAGGCTTGCTGACAAAACAGCCCAAAAACGAGCAGTAACAAATTAATTTAAAAGCTTAAATCCACATTTCTTGCCCTGGGGAGCAGCTGGGGCCTGGCACTGCCCTGCCCTTTGCTCCAAGCCAGCAGCCAGCAGGCCAAGGGTGCACATGTTCACTCTGGGCTGAACTTACCCACCCCGCTCCTGGGCTGGGGTGCTCCAGGCCCTCTGCTCCAGCACTGTTACACAACTGCTGTTATGAAGAAAATTCAATTACAGAAGTTATGTGCAAGCAGAAGTGCACCAGTGCACATTGGAGGAATGCAAACTGCAGTGGCCAGAGGTTCCTGGCTGGCCCAGAGTGAGCAGATCAGCCCTGGGGGGACTTGCTGCTCTTCAAGCAGAGGAATTTCCAGGACATGAAAAGAAAAGTCAAGGAGGTCTCATAGAGTAAAATATCTTAATATTTATTGTGTCTCAGGACAAAAAGAATTCTACTCAATACATAAAATGAGTTGAAGCAGCATATAATACTGACAATCAAGTCACAGCTGAATCGGTGCAAGGACACCTACCAAGGTAAAGGCACCAGGAGCTACATCACCAAACCTCACTACAGCTTACAAAGAACCACTACAGCCTGTACTTAAAGAAGTACAACTATAAAAAAGTATATAAAACCCAGGGGAGGGAGGAGACAGCTTGGCAACAACCTTGCTGAGCCAAGGCTTCAGGCAGGCAGGACTGTGTTTGAACAGCCCTATCTCAAGAACAACTGTGTCTGGAGAGTGAGGGGATGTCAAGGGGCTGCCCGAGGGAAGGGGAAGCATCTCTTTCCCAGTGGAGGCACTGAAGATGAGCACTGGGACACCCAGAGGCCACCAGCACAGTCAGCTCAGCACAGTGTGGCACCTGGGGCAAGAGCCAGGGGCTGCAGCACCTGCAGGAGCGCCCTGGCTGCAGCCACCACAGCCACAGCAATTATTATCCCAGTGGTGGCACAGCAGAGGAGTGTCAGGACAAGTCCCTGAGTGCACCAGGACAGCTGCTGCACTCCTTTCTATGAGCTAGTTGAGAAGAAGATCAGTCAGTTCAAAGCAAGATTTCACGACGTGGCATCCAGAGGAAAACTGGAGGTGGAGGCATCCTCCCCAGCCATTCCCTGCAAGGCACACAGCAGAGTGTTAGCAGATAGGATGGATTTATACACAGGCTGAAATGACACAGGGAAAAATGACACAGGGAAAAATGACACAGGGAAAAATGACACAGGGAAAAATGACACAGCAGACACAGTCTTGCAGGTGCCCTCTAACCCTAAACCCCCCACACGTGGTACCCCCACCCCATGGGTGACCAGCAGCAGCCAGGGGGGCAGAGGCAGCCCTCCAGGCTTACAGACATACCCAGCCACAGGCACAGAGGGCTGGGGGCAGCTACACCATCTCATACTGATTGTTGGTGATGTACCGGGACAGGCAGCAGGAGAGAATGATGCCAATCAGCTGAAAAAGAGGAAAAACAAACCCCACGTGTCAGAGGCAGCCAAAACCAGGGAGAGGTGATTTCAGGAGAAAACCTGACAAATTGATCCAGGGTTTCATGAAATCCAAGGATAGACAGTGGGGTTTACAAACCACAACAAGGGCTGCTGCACCCTGCTTCACAATCACCGAAAGTGCCTGAAGCACGGGATCCTGGCAGGCACCAGCTAAACAAGCTCCTCACAAGAGATGCTCCAGGTCCCATCCCGTTACAAGTTGCTTCATGAAGCATCTAGTGTTTTATGGTAATTGCAAAGATTACACAGATACCAGGAGTGACACAGACAATTACACAGGCACCAGAGAATGGCAGCACCTCTCCCTGGTGCAAGGACAGGGGGGCAGCAAGGCTGCTGCTCTCACATCAGGAAGGTACTGTTATCACAACATGCTCTGTTATCACAACACAGCCTCCCAGCACCTGTGCAGACTCCAGGGCCAGATCCTGCATGGCTCTGACCTCCACAAGCCAAGTTAGAGGCACATCAGCACAACAAGTCCCTGCCAGAGGTGTGACCTAGCCAAGCTTGCTGGAGGGGCAATAAAAGCTAAGAACTGGTTACAATTCCCAAGCCTGCCATCAGCTGAGATAATGTTGCAGCTGGGAGTGTGTGTGCAGTTCACCACTGGTGTATCAGCCACATCTCAGTGAGCCCAGCCCAGCCCAGCCCAGCCCAGCCCAGCCGGGGAGCAGTGGGCGAGCAGCGGGCACGGCAGGCCAGCTCCGGCTCTCGGCTCTCGGCTCTCCCAAAGCACTCGGTACCACGAGCTGCAGGCTCCCACCTCTCCCCAGTTCAGTCCATCCATATGGAAAACACACTGTGACAAGCTCACACAGCTGAGTACCTTGGCAGGTTCCTGCTCCCCAGCCCGCAGTCCCAGCCAGCAGCACCTTGGCGCTCACACCACGGCTCCTGGGTGCCGGCTCGAGGGGAGGCAGAATCTGAGCCCCCCGAAGGCAAGGCTGGCTGCTCAGCACCAGAGCCCAGCAAGCTTCCAGAGCACAGCTGGAGGAGGGCCAGCTGCACATCCTGCAGCCATCGGAAAGCCCTCGGCACCTCGGGAAACCCCAGCACGGCGTCAGCGCCCGCGCTGGGGGCAGGGGCCTCCCGTTTCCTGCCGGGATAAAGCTGCTGGAGCTGGGGCTGGCCAGCAGCTGCTGCTCCTGCAGGAAGTGCCCTGCACAATAAAGTGAAGGAGACACTGGGGGAGAGCACATTAGGGCAGGGTAGGGTGGTCAGCCACCAGCTCAAGTGGTGCCACACTGGCACTCACGGGGACCCCACCACACAGGAGCGATGCCAAACACCCTCCTGGTAACAGTGTGGGGGGTTGGAAAAGGAAGGGCGCAGATTTGATCCCTGCCAACAGCAGGCACAGAGAGTTTGTCCATCTCCATTTGTTTTTTCTTGGAGTCTGTTGTTTCAGAGAGGAGACCTTTCCAAATAAACCTGGGCACAAAGAGATAGAGCTGGGGCTTCAGCCCTGGGTGTAAGAGACTGGGGCCTGCACAGCAGTCAGATTAAACCCAAGAGTATCTGCTCCTCCCTGACTGAAACCAACTGTGCCTTTTGTACACACCAGACTTTGCACTGAAATTAAACACCTCTGGAGACATGCTAGCTTCACTCTGCCCTCCTCCTGAGCCAGACAAGGGAGATTTACCTGGAAACACGCGATGCCAAAGGAGATTCCGGCCACAACGCTCATTTTGGACTCCATTGTTGATGTTACCAGGAAAAAACAACCCTGCACAGGAAGCAAAGTAAGCACGTGGATCCAGTGCTCTCCACCTCCAGGAATACAGACCAGCTCCTCCCCAGAGCACCAGCAGCTCCAGGGGAAGATGCTCCTGTGCAGGCAGCAGGAGGGTCCTGGCTGACCCCTCCTGCCAGACCTCAGCAAAGCCATTTCCCTATCAGGGCTGCCCTGCCAGTCTCCCAGCCCAGCTGCCTTACCCAGGGGAGCACTGCCCTTGGGCTGCTCCCAACCTGAGCCAGGTGACTCATCAGAGGAGCCCTTGCATCACTGTGGATGAGGTCACACGCCCTCACCACCGGGGGGTCGGGACTTTGCACTGAAGGGAGATGTCAGCACTGCTGAAACAAACTTCACTGGGAAGCTACTTCCTCACTCACCTGTCCTTCAAAACACACGTCCCCAAAGGCCAGTGCTTGGGTCTGGCTGGGCCCTGATCTCAAAGGAAGGAGCAAGGGAACCTCAGACAGAAGGGAGGATTCCATACCCTCACCCTGCCTCTACTCCAGGGAAGTGTCTGGGCCACTGAACATCAGCATCGACAGGGCAGTTCTTCTTTCAAGCCTGCCAGGACAGACTAGCCCTCATCCACACACCCAGCCCGGCCCTTCCCACCTCCAGGACCGGCAGGCAGATTTTTCTGAGCTTAACTTACATCCACAAACACTTTCAGCTTGGCCTTGTTTGGGTCTTTCAGATCTTCCTCCGAGCAGTCGTCCTGGTTCTTGCAACAGCTGTGGGGGATGCCCCTCTGGCTGAAGTATTCAGTCCTCTCCCAGTCAGAATAGTTCTGCACCCCGCAGCAGTGCAGCTGCAGTGGGAAGCACATTTGGGGACCTGGTTACACCAGGGAACTGAGCCCTGGTGCCACCACCTCTGCCACGGCTCCCCCGCCCTGGCCCATCTCAGCCAGCATGTGCCAAAGGCCAAAGCCTGTGGCAGGGGTGCCAAATGCCAAAGCCTGTGGCGGGGATGGCAATGCCACAGAGGTCAGAGGGGACGCCCTGGCCAGGGGAGCATTCCCCTGCTGCCAGCCCTGCTGCCAGCCCGGGCTCTCACCGTTCTCTGGATGGTGTCCACAGCCTCGCTGTGCCGATCTGCTGTTGCGTTGTAGCCCTTCAAGGCCAGCTCCAGGTTACTCTCAAAGCTTGTCTTTATCTGTGAGAGAAGGTGTCAGGTGTCCCATCCCGTCCCTCCTGCCCTGCAGGACCCCAGCCCGCGTTAGTCACCGCTGGGGATGGCAGCAATGACTGGCCGTGGCCAGCAGACACTTGCCAGCCAGCAGGCAATTAGAGGCTGTATTAAAGGGCAGGCTGGATGCTCTGTGGCAGCAGGGATGCTGCCTGTAATAACAGGGACGTGCGCCGGGCCAGCTCTCCCCCAAGCAGGCACAGAAACCCTCCCAGGAGCTTTAATTACTGAAATTATTGCAGAAGATAGACCAAAGCCAGAAATTACAGTCCAGGGCTACTCTGCCTGTTCTGATGGAGGGACAATGTGCTGTGCTGGACTGACCCTGCACCCAGGCTGGTCCTTCTGGGTCCTTACACGGACCAAGCTGCTCTTTGTGCTGCTTTAACCCCATTTTTGCTAAGCTAAGCCCTGCTCCCAAGCAGCCCCTCTGTCCCTCAGTGACTGCACTGGGGTAAAAGCAGCACCAAAGTCACTCTGCAGCACTGGGAGATGGCAGTGGCCACCCAGACTCACCTCGTGCCTGAAGACGAACCCCACGATGGCGGCCACCAGGACGATGAGGAAGATGAGGGACAGGAGCATGGCATACTGCAGGCAGAAAGGATGGGATGGGAGGGGATGGATGGGATGGGGTAGGACAGGACGGGATGGGACAGCAGGGGACAGTGGAGGAGGAGAGGATGGGGTAGGACAGGATGGGACGGGGTAGGGTAGGGATGGGATCAGACAGGAATAGGATGGGATGTTTCGGGATGGATCAGGACGGGTCGGGATGGATCAGGAGAGGATGGGGCTCCATCCCGCCCCGTCCCAGGCCACCCACCAGCTTCAGCATCCAGGTGCTGCCACGGCAGGTGGCAAAGCAGCCGAAGGTGCCCAGGAGGACAACGACGGTGCCGGCGCCCACCAGGACGAACGGGACATTGGTGGCTTTCTCGTCCAACAGGGAGAAGTAGACGGCCAG
>VXBC01008783.1:115674-162397 GCA_013399945.1 Ploceus nigricollis | reverse complement strand
AAGCTTGTAAGTAGCCTAGAATTTCTGAGAAACCAAAGATAATTTTGAATTCTTCATTACTTCCAAAGAGAGATGAAAGAAAGCTTTTCTTAAGCTTCCAGTGCAAAAATTAACAGAATGAAAACCAGGATGTTGATTGTTAACACAGACTAATATGAAAAAAAACACCCAGGTCAGCTGGACACAGAAGGTGGTCAGATTCCCCTCGGTGTTGACCTAAACTGTTTTTTTCTGAAAGTCTTTACAATTGCAGTATCTGCAGATATCGTAGTTCTCATTAGGCTTTGCCTTCAAGAGCCTTACTGGGCTACTGAAAGTTGAGGATCACAGCTACATTAGCTCTTAACAATCCACTGTAATCTGTTTTCCCCAGGAGGCATGCAACAAGATAAACTAAAAGCTCAGACTACCATATCTTGGAGCACATTTCTCTTCAAGTGTCTTAGATCACAGACCAGTTAAAACCACATCCTTTGAGTAGTTTATCTCCAATCCTGTAAGCTGCACATCTTCAAGGTTAATGCATTACTGCCATTTTTCTTTATATTTCAGCAATTTTTAAATATGAAACTCCACATATATAAATATAAAAATACATTGTAGCATCAGCAAGTAAATATACAGAATACTCAAAAAAACTCATCACACTGGTCTCACGATTGAGACTAAAAATGGAAGCATCTGAAGCATCACTAACATGCATTTATTTTTTAGTCTAAATATTTAAGGACTATACAACTCATTGAAAAATTAAACATCAGAGAATTGAAGACCAATGTCAAATATATCTTCTAAATTCCTCATTAAGTGTCCCCAGTCATATTTCAAAAGAGTCTAAATATTTATAACTTTTTAAAACTATTGGTCATGAATTAATCATTTTATACAGAACTATTTCCACAAGTTGTTTTACTGGTGCAGTGGCAATTAAAAAAAAAAAAAAGTTTAACAGAAGTTTCATTTCATCCATGAATGAGTTAACAAAGGAGAAATGCAGATATTAACTGCACAGTTTGTGGTCATTTCTGGAGGACGGGATGTGCAACAGAAAGGGAAATATATAGAAAACAGAAAACCTGCAGAGAAAAATGCAACAAACTGATATATTCAGTGTAGACTAAACATCTCCGTCTCTCTCTCTGGAGAAAAATGATTCCAGCTATTCCCAAACCAGGAATTTCCTGCAACTATCTCACGTACAGCGCAGCAAGTGAACTTGAATGATATGTACTGACTGAACAGCACTCACCAGAGACAGCTCATATCTGATGGGGACATGGCTCTATAAAATCACACTGGCTGTTTAAAAACAGAAGTAACAGCAAGGGATGGGAAATAAAAATAATATTTATTTATGGTTCAAATATTCAGTTTATAGTGGACCAGGAGGGGGGTCTAGCAAGATTTAAGGTTTACCATCATTAACACAGGAGAAGAGCTGGACACAGGGGCAGGACAGTGGCCTGCACAAGAAGCCTGGCCAGAAGATACAGTGGAGAACCTGCTGCAGGTCTGTAACAGATATAGAGCAGGATGCGTTTCTCAAATGATTCAAACCTGGTAAAGTTCAGAAAACATCATAAAGGGCAGGTATGTTTTTCATCTCTCTGAAATTAAACAATGCACCAAAGAGGTAAAAATGCTTGCAAGCCAACCTACCACTAAACTTGTATCATCTTCCGCAAGTTCCTAAGATAATTGGTTTTATCTGTATTTTAAGAATAATTTCCTTTTCAATTAGATATAAAAGTATTCATTAGCTTTCATCAGAACAATCTGCAGTAAAAACTTCAAGTACAGCTAGATTAATGTCAGGATATCTTTCAAGATTTATAAAATATAAACCAAACGTTGATTAGACACAGTGGAGCTTAAGAAAAACTGAATCCAAATGCCCATTAGCCAAATAAGGCATTGTCCTGTCTCAATTTACACTTTTTATATGTTTTCATGTGCTCTTCTCTCTCAGTACTGTCAGTGGTGACAACAGGGAGGTGGCCAGATAAGGAAACAGTATTACCATAGCTGGATTAATCTTTATTTTTGTAATAGATACTTTTCTGATGAATAAAGAAATCAACTCTCATGTAAAGGATACATGTATGGAAACTTATTGACAGTTTCCTTTAAACAGGAAAAGTAAGGAACAAGTGAAAGCTACTGAAAATTCTATTGTATGATCTGAATATACTAAGTATTTCTGTTAATTTCTGACAGCAGCCTTCTCTCTTTGGCCCCACATTACCTGCATTCTAGAGACAGAATTTTTTTTTTTTTTAAGAAATATAAATTGATGCACAGTTCACCGAGGACCTGATTTCCAGCTCAAGGCTGGTAAGCACTAGCAATTCATGGAATGTAATGGCTGGTGTCATACAGAGGGTCAAACCATGATCTCATGGTCTCTTCTGGCCTTTACTCAAGGACTTATTACACAATTTTGCAGCTAATGTCCTTGGAAGTGAACTCTATTTCCATTTTAATGCAGAACTATAAGATGACACTGAGGCTATATACACATCTGACTTAAAGTTGGAAGGTAACAAAAGAGAACACTCAGGATAATAAAAAGCAGCTGCAGAAGGAAAGTTTTAAAGTAACAGTGCACACACTTAAAATAAGTGTGCTAGACAATACTTTTATAAAGTTAGGCAAGAAAAAACCTGGAGTGTTTACAGGGCTGCAGAACTTTTTAGGGTTAACTGTGCTTCCATCCAGAAAGCAAGTGAGCAAGAGAGCCCAGAGAGCAAGCAGCAGACAGACAGACAGACACACGCTACGGTGCACAGAGACAGAATTTTGCAGCATGAAGGGTCATTTCCAGGACCTGCACATCCTGATACAGCTCCAGGGAGCACACACTGTAGTGCTGGAGCAGTGAATCAATTAACCCTCTCTGTCTCATTTCCAGCCAAACCCCCCACCCACTCACTTCCCTGCTTTTCAAACACTGGAGCTGGACAAGGGTAGCAGCAAACTGCGAGCTTTGCTTGTGAACAAAGAGAGAACTGCACACAGACTCTGCTGATCATCTAAGTAGAATCAACGAAGAATGGAAGTTAAAGGACAGCAAAAGCGAACACAACCTTATTTCTATCCTTTTTTACATGTGGTAAGAATTATTCTTCTCCTCCATTCCCGAGTCGGAGAAAATACCTGGATGAGAAGAAACACAGTTTCCCCAAAATAGAAATTCTTAATCTTCGTGATAGAAGAAATGTGCTAAAAAAAAGCACACAAGCTTCAGATATATTATAAAAACCAAAAGCAAATTAACAACTTGTTTTTCAGAAAGTAGTGAAAAATCTCAACTTCCACCATATGACTAGAAAGAAAATTATAAAGGATCTTCCTGGATGCAAAATGAACTCTACTAAAATGCCAGAGAAAGAGGTAAGGCTTTCTTCACCTGAAAACTGCAACACATCAAATCTTCTCAGTAACTGAGCTTTTGTTCAGCGGAATGTCGGGACAGCTGTTAGAGTCTCTGCTCGAAGGGGGAAATGCAAGCCTTGAGTCTTTAGCAGAGTTGACAGAGACAGAGAAAGACAGAGGGAGAGAACGGGCTGTGCTTAATAAAAGCCTTGCTCAGATTACAAAAACAAGCGTTTTACTCACCCCGACCCCTTCAAGTAATGAGTAAATTTAGATGTCTCAGTTCGATAAATCTCTACAGTCCCCTTGAGACTGTCAGCAGTGTTTTATTGTCTGCAGCTTCCTGACCCTCACCTGATAAATTAGGAAGTGCTGAGATTAAAACGGAAACCTCATACATAATTTCTGAAGATATTTTTGGGGTTACCCTCTGAGGAGAAATAGGATTCTTAATAAGGGGAAATATGGGAACTGCTGTCTGCCTACGCACATGCTGCTGGAGACTAGACACTCGGGAGAGGAGGAGTTGCACATACACAACTTGAGCATCTGCCTCTGCATCAGTTTGTACTCAGAAGGAGCAAATCTACATAGACTGCACCTAAAGGGAATTGTTTTGCATTCAGATTCATCTATCACTCTTTACTGCTGCAGAAAAAAAAAAAAAGGAAGCTAACGCGCTACTTATTTTTGACAGCTACTGATTTTTTCCTTTTAATCTTCTGAAATCCGAACATCACTATAAAGGGGAGACCAGACCCCTGAACCCTACCAACCAGAGATGGACACAAGACAGGACTTTCATTTTTAAAACTCTTTTCCACCCAGCAAGGCATAGAATAAAAAAATTGGATACCAGCTCGGACATGGTTACAGTATCTCGAAATAGCAGATGACCAGTTCACTAGACTGACCATGCTGGCCTATCTTCAGGACCATCCTGGACCAGAGAGGAACAGAGAACTCTTACACCATACGCAACTCCTGCGCAAAATACAGCCCCTGAAGACATTCCTCTGCACACAAAAATGTCCCATCCTTTACAGTCCTTGAACGGATCTGGAGCTGGCAATGGATCTTTGTCTCCTCTCTCAGTAACAGGGGCACCCAAACAGGACTACCCAAGTGAGGAACAAGGAAACAAAGTGCACTGGGCAGCACTGCTGATCCTCCTGCTGATAATCCCCACCATTGGGGGGAACATACTTGTCATTCTGGCAGTGTCCCTGGAGAAGAAGTTGCAATATGCTACCAACTACTTTCTGACATCCTTGGCGGTGGCAGATTTGCTCGTGGGTCTGTTTGTGATGCCAATTGCCCTTCTCATAATATTATTTGGTAAGTGCAGCATGTTTGTTTTATCAGGTTTGCATATGGGGTACAATTCTGGGAGGTCTAATTTATACAAAAAAGTTGTTTGCTTTCCAGCATTATAACTTTAAAAATCACTTGGATGAGGGCTGTTAAATCTTCTCTCCCTCTCACCTTAATACAGCCTAATGTCTTTATGGGAAGTACAACTATATGGATATTCTTTCCTTTGAAACAAACCATTCAAAAATCATCCAAGACTTAAAAATATTCAAATATGAGCTGAAGCACAGGGAATTACATTTTGCACAGTGTAATATAATTTTTAACAACATCAGCACAATGCTGGTATTTGTTGTATTATATTACACTAATTGCAGGCAGTATTCTCTTAAAAAAACTTTAAATCAAGGCTAGGTATCTGTTTAGTACACTGAACAGGTTTTGAAATTTCTATGAGTAATGTACCTGATTTTACCTGAGTATTGACTCCATGAGCAGTCATAGTTGGTCCCTGGCACTATCAGCACAAACTTTATCAGCACTGATTTCAGAGAAACTGATTTCCTCTCACCTTGGGGAAAGCCACAGGTTCATAAGACATCACAAGTAAATCATCTATCAAACCAAGGAAGCCTCAATCCATGTACCTAATGTTTGAGATATGTATTTGTCATTTAGTCTGCTTCATATGAAATAAAATAGGTCTTTTTCACATGAACAAACATTGGATGTGACATTTTCTTTCTCATTAGTCATTACAGAACAAGCACGATTTTTCCACAGCTTCTCACGTCCAGCTTTATTTCAGATACTGCTTCTGACAACTTAGAGGCAACTCCATGGGAAAGTCTCTCTTTTACTGCTATATTTCCTTTAAGAATACATTTTAAATTGTTTATTTTCATACCATAAATGGAAAAAAAAAATCAATGAGACAGGTTTTTCAATAACTTAATGATTTATATAATTACCTTTAAGGTACACTGGGTCCTAAGAAAGGCTGAAGGAGTTCATCTTTCCTAGGCTAGACTCTTAAGAGTTGCCTGAGCAACAAGCAAACACAATCATAAACTGTATTTCAGAAAGGCCATCAGTAGTTTCTGTACAGAAAACTGGTATCACTTTATTAACAAATGTGTTTATTCATTCATTAAATGCGTTGAGAATTTCTGTGTGTTAAAGACTTCTCCCTAAACAGAATTGTGAACAGGAGGTCAGAATTCAATGTTGAGATCATAGAACAGGGATTTTTTTTTTTCAAGCAAAAGTTTCTAAAAAGAAAACTGAATGTACATAACTCAGACAGTGATTTCTAACTCAAAAAACCAATCACTTATAGGAAACATTGGTGTGTCATGTATGTGCACATGAGTGGGAGGCAAGAAGCAGATATGCACTTCCATACTTACACATGGATGCTTAGTGCCTGCCAAAGGTCTCATTACTAACAATAATAAAGCTACAAGCCATAAAAAATACAAGCAATCAATATAAAGGGAAGGCAAATCCTGGATTTTGTGGAGTAGGTTTTTGGCAGTAGTGGAGTTTTTTTGTTTTGGATTTTATTATTATTTTCATTCTGCTAGACTAACAAATCTTTCCTTTATAACTTCATAAGGACTCTATTGCTCCTTAATCTCTCAATTAATCCACTGCTAAACCCTGGTTACAACAGTTTAAAGCATGCTAGGAATCTTAATTCAAAAGTCAAACAAAAATGTCTTTCATGGTGCAGGAAATTTACCAGAAAGTAGTAAAATCAATTATAATTAATTAAGACCACAACCCGCCTTCCACACAACAGTGGTTAAAACTCAAATTTCTTGCACACAAGTCTCTCTTTGGCAGCCAACCAGAAAAACTGCTTTGCCTCTTCACCAACTGGGAGAAGATGCTGAGGTGTTTATAGAAGTTCAAAGCATGAGCAAAACATGAGGAGTTACTGGAATGAAGACAGAACAGACATTAAATACATAACAAGTCTAAATCTTGAAGCTACATTAGCCAGACAACTACGTGAACAAAGAAGTCATTGACAGCCAGAGAGCCAACTAAATCCAGCCTCCTGGCACCTCCACACAGGAATGTTTCCATAATAATGAAAGAGCTGGGTGCAGCTTCTAGATACAGAGTACAAATATTATGCTTCCGATTTGGGATTGATATCTAATTATGTGGAGAAGATTTGATGGAAAAGGTGTGAACTGAAGGGCAGTCACATTAAGATCCTGACTGTACAAACTAATGTGTCACTGCATGTTCAAAATCAAAACCTGCTACAGGCATTGGCTCCACACCCTGACAGAACATGCACCAAAAAATCTTCAGAAATGGACTGTGTCTGTAATAAAGAGCTGCCCCCTTTAAAAATAAGTAAATAAATCAATCTGTAAACTCACTTGCAAATGTAATGCCATAAGCAGCACATGATTTATTCTCAGCAGAGCAACCAAAATGTACTCTGGTACAAGCATACACAGCAATTTTAATTTAGGAGTGTGAGTGTCAGAACACAAAAACATTTCATAGCTTTTATAGCTTGCTAAATATTTATCATTTCTTAAAAAAAAAATGAGGGCCCACTAGGAGATAACTGCATTCTCTGAAATCAAGCTTTCAAAACAGTTACCCAAATTTCTAACACTCAGAACTACTGAAATTAATTTAATAGTGAAATTAGCAAACAAATTTGAGAGATCCTCCCATTTGCGAAGCCTGCAGCAGGAAAAAGTCTGATGTCCACAGCTTGGTGGGCAATGGGCTACTTGAAGACAACACATGTACCATTTCTTAAAATACATTCTCTCCTCCTAATAATCATCCACTTAAAATCAGAAACTAATGCTGATCATCCTAGGTTTCAAACCATTATTTTAATCTATCACAAGCAACCAGTCCTAATCTTCCCCCATTACTGATGATAACCACAACACGTTTTCCCTTCTTGCTTGTGCAAACTGCCAGAGAAAACTTTAATTGGGGACTACTCTCCACAATCTCAAATCTAAAGATATCAAGGGTTTATCAGAAAGTGAGCCTAACTGAAAAAAATACTTTGATTAAAGAACCTAGAGAACAGCCTGGAGACACCAGGCCTTGGCAGCACATGAAGCCAAGTACATGAGGGTGAACACCCCACACACAGCTACAGACACACACACCAGTGTGAAAATTGAAGCTTAGACTTAAAGGAGCTGGGGACTGAAAATATCCATTTCCATCTCAGCAAAAGCATCATTATGTAACAACGACAAGGCCCTTTACAGGTAACACATTTCTGCAGCCCTTAGAGCAGAAGAATAAATGGTTTCCAAGTCTATTTAAAGACTTCTCTCAATCATACTTATACATGTACACAAGCAGTGCTTTCTCAAGCTTTCCGAAAACATTTTGGCTTACAGCAAGAGCAGCTCTTCTATACTGTACTTTGTTTTAAGGATTACACATTTCTAAGGTATTTCCTATAAATAAAGCTTTTCTTAAATAATGATTAATCAAGGGTAGACAGTTGCGGTAAAAGCTCACTTTACTACTCTAAAGGTGCAAGACAAATCTTAAAGCATGTATTCAGTCTTATTTTGACTCAAAATAAGCAAAATCTTCAACAGCAGCACTGCTGCAGTGCTGGGAGGATGTGAGGCAAGGTTTGTAGGAAGAAGGAATTTCTTTTTAACTCATACCACCTGACAGTTGGAGAAACCAGATAAATTTTCAGGCAGGCATCTTTGTCAGGTAACCAAGGCATTAAAAAAATTTAAAAATCCAATCCCTATTAGCTTCCAAGAAAAATGGGAGTGGAGAATCTCTGCCCTGTGAATGCTCTTGTCTGCTTCCACAATGTAGATCTATAGTAGGAAAATCAGAATAGTCCAAACTGAGCATGACCTGCTAATGGCTTTGTATCACTACTTGGCAGGATATACTTATTTTACATTCTGAATTATAAAGCAGGACAGCAACCAAGCAGGTCACCATCACGTTCAAAGGTGAGAGATGCTTTCTGAGTCATGAAAGGAAACTAATATTCCATTATTTCCCTAATCCTAAACACATAGAATAGGCCAACAGTGATAGACAGCACCACCATCACCAGCAAAGCACAAGAACTCAGCCCAGCGCATTGCCTCGAACAATGGTCACAAAGCTTCTAACGCAGGTATAACTTACAAATCAAAGTTATAGCAATATACACCACAGAATGAATCCTAGATAACTGTGTGACTCTTCTGCACTTCAAAGTATAAGTTTTGTGATATTTGTTTCATTTAAATAATGACCATCATCTTCAGTTTTTATCAGTTATTGCATTTTAGGTTTACTTTGATTTTGTTTGGACAAAAACCAGCATCTCGTACACACAAATACAGCAGAACATAATGCTATAATCATGAATGTGATAAACTACTGCCTTCTGCACCCAGTAGAAAAACAGACAAAAATAAAGAAAATAGAAAGCTTTCTTTGTTCAGTTGCACTTGTCAACACACAAAAGTTCTTAAAACTCAAAAATGTACAAGATTGCTTTGTATCAGATCAGTGCTTAAATGTATCTTTATTTGAAAGAAGCAAAAGGGTCTTTTGTTGCAAAGTATTTTCTTCTGCAAACAGTAAATTAACTAAAAAAGGAAAGATTTCTTATACTGGGATTCTCCAGACTCAAAGCAGTTATAATCCAGGGAATGGCATGCGAGTACTATCCAAAAGAAGTATTAGCTGCTCACTTGAAATCCAGCTGTGTTATCTACCATCCTTCAAGTTGTAGAACACACTTTCTATTGTTCATGTTTTATCTAAACCTAATCCTTCATCACAAAGTCAAAAGAAGCTGTCAATTTTCAGGAGTGAGCAAAAACATTTCAAGCCCATCAAATCAGTTCCTTTTTTCACTATCTTTTTTTTTTCTTAATTACAGCTGGTTACATGAGCCACAATACATTTTGGTCTTTCTTCTTAAAGGAAATCTGTTTCAGAAATACACCGTACCTTACTGCCAGCTAAAAGTCCAGGCATGAAAATTAAAGATGAGTAAATGTTTCATAATTTACTAATTACAACTTTCTCACATCTGCCTGACAGACTAAGTTTTTTGAAGCATAATTTCAATGATAGATCTATTTTAGGAAATAATTATGGTAGATACTAAAATTTTCTGGTTAATAAATTGAAAGCAGGCTGCCTCTTTCCCTTCTGCCTCACTGCCTACGTCATCCTCACCTGGAGTCCTCTGCTTTAGGATGGCTGAGGTTCAGTTCAGGGCTCCATCCATCCATTCTCTTTGTTTAACACAGAAGGTTTCCCAGCATAGGTAAGAGTGCAGACAAGTACTTGCTATGTTTGTCTTCATAAAATTTTCCATCCACTGGAGTTTGTAATTCAAGTCAAAGCAGCACCGTTATCATTTCCATCTATCAGTCAAGTTACAAAAAAATGTTTTAATCGGAAATGACTGCAATGTTACCATATTGATAAGACTGAACATTACAACAGTCCAGCTCATTTGGTGTTCTCAGCACACAGGTCTATTTATGCTGACCAAGGAAATTAAAACCAGTCTGACTCATTAGAAATGCAATTTTTCCCCCCAGTCGTCATTCAACAAAGAACTGATTTCCCTGGTAATACTAATAATGAACTTACTGATTGAGTACAGCTGAATTTTATAAGGGAGGAAAATACATTTAGTAGATCAATTTCTACCATGAGAAACAGAAAAATCTTCCTCATTCACATATTCTTCCCTGGGACTACAGAACATCCTTATAGACACACAACACTAAAGTGCACCTCAAACTGAGCACTGCTTGCACTGGATTGCAATAGAAGTGAAAATAGACCAGTTAAAAAATAATCAGAGTTCCATTAAAGTTCATTTGGTACTGCAGACATTGATAGGGGAGACTCAGCTCTCAAAAATACAAGCCTTTTGGAAATCTGAACACTATAAAACCCTTATCAGTGCAGTTGACAGATCCTATGTTTGCTATAAAGATTAGTATTAAGGACAGGTAACTACTCTAAGAAACAGGATGCCAGACTTAAAATCCAAGCCGTGGCTCTTGGGGACACAAAAAAAAAAGGAACATGCACAAAAATGTTAAATTTTTATAAAATCATTAATGGGATAGAACAGCCCTACTCTGTCACATTAGTCTTCAAGTCTATATGGCCAAGTGACACAGCAAACTCATTTTAAAGATATGTGAACAAGATTCTTCAATATCACTCCTAAGATTCAACAGTGGTTCTGCAATGATTAACTAATACTTTGGTTATGACTCATTATCTCCTCCATTTAATATAACCTTGAATCACAAGACCATCAAGCAGAAACAGCTGAAAATAATCATTTAACAGTAGGCTCACAAGAACCAAACAGTCATGGTCCATTTTTAATAAACTTTTTAATCCAGAGTCCTTGCCACAAAAGGACAAAAAGACAGGGAAAGGTTTATAGCACACAAGTAGCATGTGGCAGCAACCATGCCAGTTAGGAGCTAATTAAAATATAAGACAGAACCCATCTTTGTCACTGAGGCAGTGACAAAGCTCAGTTCCTGTGGTACTATGAACTTTTCAAAGGTACTGATGCCACAGGAAAATGACACACAAAGTTCTCAAAAAGCTTAGATTCTAATGAGGTTTTTTTTTCTCTTTCAGACAATACCTGGCCTTTACCAACTGCCTTGTGTCCTATCTGGCTGTTCCTTGATGTCCTCTTTTCCACAGCTTCCATCATGCACCTCTGTGCCATCTCCCTGGACCGCTACATTGCGATAAAAAAGCCAATCCAGGCCAGCCAGTACAATTCATGGGCTACAACAATCATCAAAATCATCGTGGTTTGGCTCATTTCAATAGGTATGTGAGACCTGGAAACTGGGAAAGGAACACAGGAGCTTTTCATGTCCAAAACAATAGGTGAAATGTGGGGAAAAAGGAAAATTTGGCCAAGCACTATTGATTGGAGGACACTCAGGCTGGTCGAAGTCCACCTCTTGGATCATACACAGCTACATCATAAAAATCTGTCTGAACCACTGCTCCTTGTTAGGCTCACGAGAAAGGCCAAGGATTGAGGCAGGGTACTGATCATCACTCTTCTTCATGGTCCTAAAAGTTCAAAAATCAGAAAACACTATCTACATGCCTAGTATATCTCCTGGGAAAGCAAGATTTCATGTTCCTGTGGTGCTATATTTTGTCCCAAACACAACTTTAAGCCTTGAATGTTGAAAGATGTTTAAGCCTTTAAGCCTTGAATGTACAAAGATGTTGGTAAAATTCCGCATAAAGGAAATACAGAAGGGTTAATTATTTATAGCAAAGATATAAATCAGTGGCTGGTAACATCCAGGCTAACACTGAAGGCTGAGACAGCATATAAGAAAGGCTAATGTCTAAAAAAAACCCCCAAACAATCAAAACAACAAATCCTGAACAGTTTATACAAATAAGTTTACACCAATATACAAACTTCTATGTTATCAGTGTCTCTGTGATGTGCACATCTGTCTTTAATGCTTAAAAAAATGAATCTGATAAATGAGCTAAGGAAGTGAAAACATTTAATTCAAATAATTTAATACATGCTCCAGACAGCCTTAGTGCTGTATATTCTGTGTGCAAGACCAAACAAAATTATTCTGCATTATTAAGGCCAGTGATGCATAGGAGAATCCACCTTCTTGGCTGAGGCAAACCCTAAATTTCTGAGTTGAAAAAAATTCTGGAAGAGCTGTGATGATAGGAGAAAAGATGCTATGTCTATTCTATCACCAACCCACCCCCCTCCAAAAAAAAAAAAACTTAGCATGACAAGACACTCACAAGTTGACCTTTTAATGTGTGATTTTTTGCCATTAAACAGCACTGTACTTTTCAATTTCTTTTTATAGAACATAAAACTACTCTGCAGCTGAGCCAGGTTCTCCAAATCAAAGGTTAATTTGGTTCAATCTTCATTTTAAATGCTTGTTGTATCTGAAGGTGTGCTTCTAATTAAGAAAGGGATCAAGGTGCTGAAGGGTAACCCATTTTGCTCTTGCTGCTTTAAACCAACTTCAGTAAGCAGAGTAGCAGAGGAATACAGTAAATCCCTGTATCTCATTAAGTGGTACCAGAAAACTGCACAAATCACCTTCACCAGACAGTAAGGAACCTGTTGTTTTTGCTGTAATGTCAGACTGCTGGCAAATGAAGTGCTGACTGTAATTTAGTGGTTATAAAAAATTCATTTAAAAGGCAAGATTGTTAACATTTTTTTTAAACGAGTGGTGAATTACAGAGCTAGCCAGCCTCATTTAAACACTCCTAAATATGCAGGAGACTTTAAACAACAAATCCATCTCAAACACACACTGCATAATTCTGGCAACTATTTAGCTACTTGTATATATGAAAGAGTCAAGCAGGGTGAAAAAAATCAGCTGTCTGTGTCCAGTCATTTGATGTGGTTAATAGAAGAGGGAAAGACAAGATTTATGTATTTACAAAACTGCCCTTCAAAAAGTGCAAAGGTTACCCTGGGGAAGAGGGAAAAAAAAGGGGGAGATGGCATTAGGGAAACATATTTCACTGGAAGAAAAGCCATACTAATTCTAATAACTAGAGTCAAAGCAATTCATGTGTTTTACACTTGAAAAGTTGGCAACTTCATACTGCTTCCTCAATCACTACAAGTTAGGCCCAATCTCCTCAGAAAGGGCACTCTGTTAAAGCTCAGCCTGCCAAGTCTTACAAAGTACTGTTTGCCCAATTTCCCACGTGATGCTCTCAACACTTCACGTTGTGTTCCTGTGCCTGCTCCAGAGCTCAGGAATTACCTTTCTTTAGAAACCCTGAGGCTTCAGGCCCAGTGAAGCGATTGCAAGCAATTACCCTTTGCTGAAGCACTTGTTTTTTCTCCTACAGGCATTGCAATTCCGGTCCCTATCAGAGGCATTGAGGATGGAAATGGCAACTCTACAAACATCACGTGTGGCCTGACGCCTGATCGTTTTCATGACTTCATTCTGTACGGATCAGTGGCTTCCTTCTTCATTCCCCTTGCCATCATGATCGTCACTTATTTACTGACAATCCAAGTGCTGCGCAAAAAGGCCTATTTGATCAACAAGCCGCCTCAGCGCTTCACCTGGTCAACAGTGTCCACAGTCTTTCAGCGTGACACAACACCTGCCTCCTCACCAGAAAAGGTGGCCATGCTAAATGGCTCCAGAAAGGACCAGACTTTGTCCAGTGACATGCCTATCTGCAGGACATCCACGATTGGGAGGAAGTCCATGCAAACGATAACCAATGAACAAAGGGCATCAAAAGTTCTGGGGATTGTATTTTTTCTTTTCTTGCTGATGTGGTGCCCATTCTTCATAACAAACATCAGCTCAGTTCTGTGCAACTCCTGCAACAAGGAGGTATTTCAAAAGCTTTTGGAGATATTTGTTTGGATAGGGTATGTATCCTCAGGAGTGAACCCTCTTGTATATACGCTCTTCAACAAAACATTTAGGGAGGCTTTCAGCAGGTACATCACTTGCAACTATCGGACCACAAAGCCTGTCAAGGCCCTTCGGCAGCGCTCCAGCAGGATCTCTTTCAGAAGCTCTGTAGCAGAAAATTCCAAGCTCTTTGTCATGAATGGGATGAGAAATGGGATTAATCCCATTATGTACCAGAGCCCAATGAGGCTGAGGAGCTCACCCATGCAAGCATCATCGGCCATTCTGCTGGATACGTTGCTGCTCACCGAGAATGAGGTTGATAAAACAGAAGAACAAGTCAGCTATGTATAGTGGAATGGCAGCCATGTCCCTACAGCATTACTGTATGTATTATTCTAGATAACTGCACTGTAAGAGGGTATAAATACTCATGTTTTCTGTTATTTATGCAAGCAATATCTTATAAATTTATATTAATTCCTCTCCTGCAAAGTCTCCTCTGCTTTAACCCCAACCCCATGGTGGCAACCACAACTTCATTCCCTGACAAATGACTCATGCAGAACTGTAGCCTAAGGAAGAGGGAAATAAATAAAAGCTAAATCAGCTTAAGTATCTGACTTCAGTTCTCATCACCTTCAGTCTCTTCAAAGCACATCTTTATAAGAAAATTGTTTCTGTACAAACACTAACATTTGCTCTGGCAAGAAGACAAAACTTTGTAGGTTGATGCTCTATAATGGAAGTAGCAGAGGGATACAAGCTCACTGGTTTCAATTTAAATCTCTGTAAACAGACCAGGACACAAGCTCATTGTGTTCCCTCCTACAGATACATTCCTCTGCTGAGACTGAGTATCCATATAGGAGCTTTCCTTATTCTCCAAGGGTGTGTAAAACACAAGCAGAAGCACTCGCTCTGGAGATCAATGTACAAGCACATTCCATAAGGAATGATTAAAAATTCCATGTATGGAAATTATCCCTTTACTGTAGGGATGGGCAGAATTTCATTCACTTGAATTTCATCTCTATTACATATGCATAAGCTCAATGTTGCCAGATTATTCACCAAAAACTGCCCTTTTTTTCATACTAAGAAAATGAATTATTTAATCAAAATAACACAACACACAATCAATGATCATAAGAAAAACAGGATACACAATGCCTGGAACACCACTTATAACATCACTTATCACATATAATTTATATGAACAAGCTTCCTTTTTAATGACCATGGAAACTTCAGTGAAAGCCTCCCTCATCCAATGCAGTTCACAGGAAGTAGAGAAATAACAGACAGAACAGCTACTTCACAAGAAAATATAAGCAAATATTTTAGATAGCAGAGACAACAGTACTGGCTACACCTGCACATATTCACAGTTTAGCTGAGCTCAAAATGATTTAATTGGACTAATGGCCAATTACAGGTCCCAATTTGCACTCTCTCAAACATGCTCAAGACTTTAGTATGATCAAAAAATTATAGAAATATTATAGAAATAATTGGTCCTCACAATCCATAAAAGCTACCAGAGTCTGTTATTTGGGAAATCAGAAACTTCTGACAGCTCCAGACTCTTTGGGAAAAGAAATCTGATTTCCCCAAAGTATTGGAGTTCTTACATCAAGCAGCCAGCTCACCATTTTTTCCACAGTTTCCATTTACAGTAAAATTTTCATATTGGGCTTTGTTTTCATTTTTAATATTTTCAGCATTCTTTGGTTACAGTAAAATTATGTACAGCAAAAGGCTTAGGATTTTTTCATCTGCAGAACAGAAAGTACTAAAGCTAACATGTCCCTCCAACATTTATTTATATATATTTAATTTAAAACATATACAAGTTCAAAACAGAGCCTGCTGTAACAACTGCTAGAGATTTTCAGGCAAAAGCATTAAAAATACATCTGTGGTACTTGCAGTAAGTTGTCTTCTTCCTCCCCTTTTTAGTGATAATCACTAACCACTTAAATCAGAGTAAATTCTAACTGGTCTCCCTCCTCTTCACTTAATCAAAATTTGTTTAGGAGGATTTTGTAGTTAAAACCCAGAATGGATGGACTGTGATAGCTGTAAAAGACACCTTCATGAGCAGTAACACTAAAAGGCAAACACCATTCCTGAGGGGTTATTGCCCAGCAGTCAGAAAGCAAGAAGCAGTCATCTTTGAAAACTCTCTTGATACTTAAATAAATCCATATTAATTAAACAAAAAAATGTTCATATAGCAAGCAGCAATCACCTACTTTCAGAAGCAACTTATATTTTCCCTTTCCAGGAGAAACATCACAGCTGGCTCACAGCACATAGAAAAACTGAGAGGTAACTCAGCTCTCTTCTGTCTGACCCTGTTCTTGTATAGCTGTCAAGTCTACAATCTGTCTTACTCGAGGAGTAATTTGCCCTAAATGTCCCACAGAGAAAAATACCAAGGCCTCTTTGCAATCAGTGCTTAGACCTCCACCAACAGGAAATCATCCTTGAAAAAGCCTCACCCAACACAGATGTATTTTCTCAAGCCAGTATACAGGTTTCTCAGTTTTAGTAACTGTAAATAGAAGCTCAGTATGTTCTGGTTACTGAGTTCAGTCAGCAACAACAAACCTCAATCTAAAGGACTAGTGACTAATCAAAAACCCAGTCTTTCTACAGGCAAAGAAAATTTCTCCATAGACAGAAACACATCAGCCAAGAAAGCATGCACATTCCATGCTTCCACTTTCCACTTAACACGCTAAGTGCAACAAGATATTGCTCAGAGCTTGTCCACTTACAAAGCAAACAAGCTGAGAATTCAGGTAACAGCCTTGGAAAGCAGAAGAGAGCAAGAAAAAAAGCTGAAGATGCAGAACTGTGAAATAAGAAAACATAATGGGCAGTGGAGTTCTTGTTTTAGCAACTGTATCTACAAGAACAGCTCTGAACAAAGACATCACCTTCATTAGTAAGACATGATGGAAGAGTCACTGCAAGCTCCTGTAAGAAAGCACCAGTTTGTTGCATGGTAACTACAGACAACACTGCTCTTGTGGCATCAACAAGCACAACAGGAGGCTCAGGACTACATCCATGAGTATTGTCTTTAGGTAACACAAATTTATAAAATATATTTTTATACGCTGTCTGCAAAGTGAGAGTATTTTCATAGCATTATAATATTTTACAGCTTTTTTCATAAAGATAGCAGTATAATAACTGATAAAGCTTTGCAGTGATTTGGCTGTAGAACACAAGACATTTTTATAGAAGGAAGGAGTCATGCACTTCCCCCTTAACACACACAAACAAAAAAAGAGATTCCTTTCTCTGGAGCAAAATGCTGCCAGTTATTTCCAAATCTGACCCACACTGAATCAGCCACCTGGCCAGCTCTATAGTCTCAATACAATAATAACTCCAAGTTATTATTGTATAGAGGCTATAAAATAACAAAATAATAACGTCCATAAAATAATAACTTAAGAGATACCTAGTTCAACTTTTCTCATTATCACAAAAACCTTTATTTGGCATATTTAATTTCTTTTTAAACTACGAAAAAGCAAGATAAAAGTCAAAGCTGATCTGCAACATCCAAGCACTATGGGAAGAACACTTTAGAAGAACAATGGACAAGTATGGTGGTTGATTTGTTGTTTAATTATTTAAAATACATTAGGAGACATTCAGTCAATGTTCTGTCTGCTATCTAATTAAAAATTACAGCACAGACATGCACAAAAGGACTCAGCAGTCTTGCAGAGAGGAACATAATGGAGTTCGAAGCCTAACAGAAAAAGTGTCTTGAAATGCAAATAAAGGGATTACTTTACCAAAAACTAAACAAAACAGCCACAAAATACACATGAAACAGACAAATTAACCAAAAAATATCCCAACCTTTAATTCACTCAGAAACACAGAAGCAAGAAATTCAGCTAATCCCAGCTATAGTGATGTAAAATGCATTTTGTGAAGCCAGTCCTAAACCATCTATAAGCTGCAGGCCTTTAGCTGTCAGGAAACCTACAGGCAGCTAGAAAAACATACTATTCAGTTATCTTATATCCTACAAGTATAAAACTCTTCCTGACTATATCACACTAGGCCATACTAGCATCAATTTTCAAATGCAAATACAGTTAAAATCAAGTGTTAAGCAGAAGGCACTGAGAAGACAGGCTCATGCTACAAACAGGTGCTGTATCACCTGCACACAAGAGGCACATAGGATTTTTTAATAGTGTTTCACAGGAAGTGTTGCTTTTCTACACTGTTTTCATACTGTGGAAACATCCACATCACTGCAAGCTGGTAAAAGAAAACAAAAACGTAACTCCCCTAAATCTTTTTCTAGGCTGCTGTATGTAACATCAGACTTAAAAAGTGAAGCAGTGTAAGCAGAGTAGATGTGGTAAAGGCACACTGAACAACCTGGGAGATTGGAACCCAGAGGGGCAGAACATTGCCAGAGCTCTTCTGGCTTTTTACCTTGCAAGCTGGAGCCAAGAGTCCCAGAGTTCTGGCCAGTTCTCAGCACTGACTTAATATTACCATGAAGCATTAGACTTTTTTCTTCATATTGATAAAGATGCCTACGTACAACTTCTCAGAAGCCCTCCTTTGTTTCACTTCCCCTTTGGCTCTCTAGGCAACCATTAACACGGCAAAAACAATAGTCAGGAGAGAAGTAACTTCCATAATTTTGCCTTGGCATAACAACATGGTGTTTACTATCAGTGCCCATTCCCATGAGAAACAATGTTTTCTCCAGTGGAAAAGGAAGACTTTTGCCCGGCAGAGGAGAGGAAGCCCTTTCATTTTACAATGGGAAGCTAGGTACAAAAATAGGAAAGATGGCTTGCTAAAAGTGTCCATTTTTACTCTTATTTTTAATAATTCATGCCAACCCTATTTGTCAAGCCACAGCTATGGTTCCTTGCATCCAGGTATTCAGGTCCTTTCCAACCTCTGAAAAACAACATTATGCTCTTAAAAGTTAAGAGCTTTTTACTCTCTAAAGGATCCTCTTTACAAATGCTCTACACAGGTAATGAAACTAATCTTCAAATTCATTAAACCCTGCATAACTTCAGTGAAAGTTTAAGGCTTCTTCTGATTATAGTAAGATTTCTTCTAATATTTCTTTGAAAGGGACCTTCCTTCTCCTCTCCCAGGAAGACTGAATATGACAAGAAAAAATGTGTTGGATTGTAAACAAAACCCTTTTAATCTTTCCTATGCAAGAATTAACAAGCAGATACATTTCACTAAATTCCTCTTCACAATTAAAACATTGAAAAAGTCACCGGTGCAGATCACATTAGAGCAACTGTCAGCCTCATACTCAATTACCCAGATCATCTGCTATCTGCCTTCTGGATAAAGGTAGGTTAGAATATATAAAGAAAACAAACTGTCCCAGTCTTCCTGGAATAAAATCCAAGTATCTGATCTGTTTGCCTTACAACAAATATATAGCCTTAAAATACCAAAGGCTATGTAAACACAAAGCATACAAAAGCAGGAAACATTACTTTTTCACTTGCATCATCCTAAAATGAAAAATTGAACAGAAGCTATGCAGAGTTCTTCATGTTTGCGTAGCCTACAGTTATCAGCTGAGACTACATCTTCCTTTTGGGACTCTCTAGAGGCTGCATTGTTCCCTCTCCTGCCCTTAGCCTTTTCCCAACAGTATTCCATGAAAACAAAAGCAGCATCCTACAACTCAAGTCCCATTTCCCCATGACTCTCATTCCCCTGGATTTAACAACTACTATGAGAACATTAAGCGTTTTTGGTTCGTGCTTGCAAGCACTGCTCCATCCCACATTGAAGCTTTCTACCAATCAGATTTGTTCTATCCATAAAACATCTACCTCCTCATTTGGTATAGAAAGTGTTTAGATATTCTGCAGCACTGCTCTAACAATGTAAAAATAAGGCTGACTATGTAATCCAATCACATTTCACTCTGCAATACCAACAAAGATCAATTAATGATCTAAAGTGGTAAAAATTATGATAAAAATAAGTTTTTCCATTTTTAAAAAGCAAAACACTTAAAATTTATCACGTTTTCCATCACATCATAATAATCTTTAAAAAAAGCTGACCAGAAATCACAGGCGCTTTAAATGCTGTTTCCAACAATCATAAATATTTCATAAACCACTTCAGCAGAAAGAACCACCAGTAGATAAACATCAACAATTAGGTACGTTTGCTATCTGTGAGCACTGGAAAAAGGATCAGGACTGGGAAAACAGAGACACCTTACAGTAGCCAAGTCAATACATCATTTCTCTTCTTCCTATTTCACAACACAGCTTCTTGTTCAGCCCTGCATCCACACTGCAAGCTCCAAACATCCAAAGCTTTATTAGTGCCTCTGTATCACTTCACAATAACATTTTACTTAGAAGCGCCTCCTGTAAGAGGTGGCCATTTTTAAAAAGAGAGAAGAGGTAAAGTCTCAGGTTTTTGCTCCACACAATTTTGACTGGTTTTTTTAGATGGCAAAAGGAAGAGGAGGCAGTTTTGAAACAATTCTCTTGCACCAGAACATTTAATGAAAATTTAATATAGTGGCATGAAAATTATCTGCTCCAAAATCCATAACTAGTGCCTAATTTTTGTATGGGACTAAGCCAAGAAGGAAAAAACCCCCACACCAAGTCCTATAGCCAGCAAGCTGTGCTTTCCATCCCCAGTCTGAACCTATGGACTGCTCCTAAACAGTCAGCAAAACCAGAATTAACAGCAGCAACTCTGCTGGTCAAGGTTCAATTCTACATACGAGGTCCCCTGGAAAGCTTTGGGGAGCCCAAGAATCGGACAAAGAAGTTTTTGTGCTATATGAATAGGACCTGAACATGTATTCTGCACTCAAGCAATGTGATTGATACTGCTCTGCTCACTTGGGTGACTGCAGACATTCCCACAGCCAGGCAAGCGTGCATCCAACATCCCAGAGTGAAACTGTTACAGCAGCACTAATCCCTGCTCCCCCAGTCCTCGGGGGGATTGTAACTGGATGATTTATTATCTTTCATAACACACTGGAAATTTTAATCTTGCAATTTTGAGGTAAAACATAAGAACCTAGACTAGAATATTCTATCTAAATCTTGATTCATGAATTCTGAGTAATGAAAAAAGCCATATACATTCTTTTGTAGATTTTTTCAGTAATTCAAAAGCTCAATGAAAAAAAAAATTACCATGCTTAAAAAAATATAAAAGAGGTAATCTTCAAGTTCAAGCAAAACCTCATTGCTCTAAAAATTAAATATCATGTTTTATTACATTATGTTCTATCACATTTTACTTTGATACTGAGCTATTTTCATTACCAACAATAAAAGTCGAGATGGGCTCTTGAGTGAGTGAATGCAGGGTTGTAGGCATGTGATAGCAAGGAAGACTCACAGAGGAAAACAAGGACAGCAAAGCCTTACAGAATGTTCTGCTATGCAGATGCGTTACCTAAAATTAGCAGTTTTGTGATGTTTACAACACTTTTAGTTCAAATCCAAGAGGAAGAACATTTATTCATAGATAGTTGTAACAAGAGGAGAAAACAAACTGGGATATTTATGACACAATGTGAGTTTGTGGGCTGTAGTTCTGTCATGTTCAAGCAATGGTGCTTTTAAGGAAATTATCATCCTCTGACTGTGTAACCTCCACCCTTATATGGATTTCACTATTCCTACAGGAGGAACAGACAGAAGCACAAGTCTGAGACTGCTAAAGTGTACAATCCAGCAGACAAACTCACACCCCCACCATACTCAACCTCATGAATGCCATGAATTACTCAAGAAAAATGTAGACTGCATTAAACAAATGTATTCTCTTATTTCAATCCTGACTTCACAGTTCCCTTTCTGGAATCACATACAAAGAATTCAATGAGAACTCTTTTCATAGGACGTTCAGGCATGTTTCCTTCATTTAAAATGAGATTAATTTCTGGGATTTAGCCCACTGTGTCTCAGACCTGATCACCTCCCATCACAAAACACTTCATTCAAAAGCTCTGTATAGCCAGCAGCTGATAAATCACTGACTCTTGCCAGTATTCAATGCTGTGTTAGTGGCCTTTACAAGTAAATTCAGTTAGGCTTCAACAAACAACAGTCCTAAGAAAGAAATATCATTTTAGCCATGAAATCTGACAAACTCACAACTTACTTGGTCTTTATGTCTCTGTACACTGGCATTGCTGAGCTGGGCTAGAGCACACAACCAGTTATCAAGTGAAAAGTGTTGGCAACTACCACAGCCTAACACAAACCTTTTGCTTCCAGGAGCCAGTGCTAATCAGCTAAAAAGTGTTAGTCCACGACTACCAAGAAAGCTGGACACTAGAATTCACAAGGAAATGCTCCTCCTTATTGCACAACTAGGTTCTGGACTGCAAGTCTCCAGAAGGAAGGGGAAGAGGCAGGATAACATCTGAACCACTGTACAGCAGGTGAAAGAGTCAAAGATGGTGTCACTCATTTCCTCATTGCTGGATATGGAGAGAACAGGCCCTGAACTATGTTGTTACAGCAAGATGCCAGCACATGGTAAATGGTTTAGCTCAGAGCCCTGAAGGTTTCTCATTTTGGTAAGAGATATCCATGTCCAATTGTGTTTTGCATTTGTTGAAAGGAAAAATTACACTGAAATCTGAGCACAAAAGGGCTTTGTCACAACCTGTTTTGAAAAAAGATGCCTGAAACTATGGAAGGCATGCATGGAATTTTTGTTTTGTACACAGATACAGAAGTCAGCTAAACAGACCCCTTGGCTTCAGGAGAGGCAGAGATCCCTAAGCAGCAAGGAATGAGCTGTGCTGCTTGGAAGTAACAGAGCAGAAGCATTTGAGAGACACCTGCTGCCCACTGAGAGAATCTGTCCTCTTTGCAAAACACGTTCAATTATCCTTCAGATAGAGCAGAACGGCGCACAGTCACTTCCACACGGGGAACAACTTGGTACAGAAAAGCTGACTGCTCACATCAGTAACCCAAGTCTTAACCCCATCTTTAAGGACTTCTCATCCTGCTTTTAAGGATAGCTACCAACCCAAAAGAAGATGTGAAGAATGATTTTTAAATTACAATTATGGACCCAAGTACACACCAACTCCTCTCAGCCATACTCAAAGGAGTCTGGCTCAGTGTCCAGATTACACAGATTATTGCATTAACAGATGCAGGTGCGGTCCTTGGGGAGCCTTCTAATTCCCTAACCACCCCTTAGCCAAGGGAACTGTAGGACACTACAAAATACCATTTCAGCAATAGGTTTCACTTTAGACAACCAAAGGAAACATTGTGACGATTTTGTGATTGGCTCATGTTACAATGTAAGCCCAGGAACTTTTCACGGTTTAACAGTGGATACTTAAGAATCAAAGGCTATTTCAAGATCCTCCTTCGGTTTTGTTTTTTTTTCTTACTCAAAGTCACAACATTTTAGATAGCCATTAGGCAGATATATTTGAATACTACTGCCCTTAAGAGGTTTGGAACAAGCACAGTATATTTAATTTTTAATTAACTCTCAATCCTGCAAATATTAATTTTTCATTCTATTTGTCAACTTCATCTAGCTCTGTTCAGACAATTAAACCACAAGTCCGGAAACCTACAGAAAGATTCATTAAACATCTGCTAAACATTAAGGAAGGTTTCTAATCCTAAACAAATCTCTCAGTTTTTTAACTTTTCAGAATTCATTCAATTAGCAGTTGAGTCATTTTGTGAAAGCAGTAGCATACTCATTTTCTGAAAAAGTAACATTAAATTGAAAGCTGCAGGAGTGACCAAGGAAGACACTTCACCTGAACAGAATGAAACCAAGTGACTCCACAGCTGCCCGCCTCACATCATCATTCACATCACTCACCTACAAAAGGAAAAACAGGATATTCACAATACAGTTAAAATACTTGAGGACTCTGCAATGTTTCAGGCCACATGTCAGTTAATCAAGAAGTCAGGATTATAAAGAAAGTTATTTAAAATCATGTTCAGCCTTAGCCCAAACAGCCTCACCTGTGTTTACACACCAACTGCAAGATGATCAAAGAACAGACAGACCTCATCTTTTAGAGCTTAATTTATTTTTTCTCCAGCCCATCATTACACAGACTATTCACTCCAAACCTGTTAGTTGGGTAGTTTAGGTTCACATTTTAATTTTTAATAGGTTCCTTTTCTGTGATACCAAGTTGAAAGTCAGAAAGTCTACTTAACCTAATGTCAGAAGGCCCTGTTAGTTCTACTCATAATACTAAGTAAAGCTTTCATCACTTCACAATCTCTGATTTGGACCAGAATATTAACACTGCAGACACAAAGCCTGAGAGAGTGCTTGCTTCCTAACTACAAATTTCTTCCTATGTGTTCCTAAGGCCACAGTACTTACAGCCACATGCAGCAGGCGCCTGATAGCCTTGTTGTTCCCTGAGCCACAGTATGCCATAGCCACAGTGTACATGCCAGAACGACGGAGAATCGGATCCTGGAAGAGAAAGCATCAATATTTCACATCCATCCAAACGGTGACTCAGTAATTCTAACTTTAAATCTGTTCCACTCTTGTGTCTTCAACCTGCAAACAGGTCACAGGTCAGCCTCATTGTTTAATTGTTTATTTGGGACAAGTAACAGGACAATCACCAAAGCAGAGTTGTCATTACCAAGTTCAGGGGGACAGAGAGCCTGCTATGCTGCAGGCAGCCAAAGAGTATAGGGCAGAGGTGTCATTCTGCTTCTTACTTGCTATCTGCAATAATCACTACCAGAGCCTTGAGATGACCCACCTACAGCGTCGTCTGTTTTCAACCACTACATCTTGATCTACTCCCCGTTGCTGTTCACATGACTATGAAGACCAAGTATAAGGCTAAAGAAATACACAACTAAGCAGTGCTGTTCTTGTATTTTTGATCAGAGTGCAGCAACTTGTGAAACAGTCCTACTTCAGACCTATGTAAGAACTTATCTGGTTCAAAAGAGCCAACCCACCACAGCTGGAGATTCACAAGCAGACAGGAGGTCAGCCATGTAACACAAGAGTCAGGGATTAAGTCACAGCTCAATTTACCTTATCTCTGCAGAGACTCTCAATGAGAGCATCTGCCTCCTCCATCCTCCCATACATGACCAGAGCGATTCCAACCGCGAGGCCTCGCAGGATCTTTTCATGCTGGGTTTCCTGTGCGTAGCCAACCATGTCCTCAATTGCCTGGGCATTTTTAGATCCCAACATAACCAACCCCAGTGCCAGGCCAGCTGCCTCACCTAAAAAGCACAGAACAGCAAAAAAGTCAACTCTGTTCCCAAAAGTAATAAATACTGTATGTAGAGAATCACACCAGATGTAGGCCAATAGATCACTTCTGGACATCACCATGCCTAACAACTCCATTATTCGTGGCAAAATATGTTTGTAAGCACAATTTAGTACTTTTCTCTACCAAGTTCAATTATCGCTTCCTTGGGCCAAGAGCTGAGATCATTTTCCTACGAGCCCCATCAATGCAGCAGTAACTGCCACAAGCTTCTCCAAGCCTATCTCAGCTCAAAAAAGCACATGGCTCTGGAGAACAGCCACACTAAAGAAAAAACACATGACAAAGAAAAGAACAGAGCAAAAAAGGGGCTGTTTAAAGACCTAGCATGTCTTATCAAAACTTGCCACAGTGCCAGTCATGACAGGATTTCTGAACATTACTGACACATAACTAAAGAATCATAATGATCAGGAAAAGGTCAGTAAGTAAAACACAGCTAGAAACAATTTATGCTGCTAACAGAAAACCTGGGGGAAAAAAAACGTGACAAAAAACCCCAGGTGCCTGATAAGGCCTCAGATGGTTATTTGCTTTGAAAGCAGAACATTTACCTGTCACTGCATCATCCTGGTATAGATTTGTTTTCAGCAGATCGTACACATCTTGACGTGCTGTCCCCATGGCAGCCAGCCCCAAGCCCAAGCTGCCACCATGTCGCACAATCTAGAGAAGCACACGCAAGTTCAGGCATAAAGCAGGGAACAGTATGGCTTCAGCTGAAGCAGACATTTTTCCATCAATATAAACTTGCAACCTTTTAGCCCCAAACCAACCCAAAATGATCTCTTGACCTGCTAGAAATACCACTCTCACAGTCTCAGGCAGCAGGTCCAGTGAAAGAGGCAGAAAATAGAAGAAAAACAGTTCAAAAGCCCATAAACAGTAAGTAACAGAAGCTTAACACATAGCACAGAAGACTTTCTCGTAACTTCAAAATCTTTTCCCTTACTGAGTGATTTATGTAAAACCATAAATCCGTGCCATGTATTAAAACCACTAGCTAGTAAAAGCTTTTAAATAAAATGGTAAAAAGGTACCCACTTAAAAACGGTCTATAACCTCTTTTATTCTAACAATGGATACATTTGCAGTAAGACTAGTGGGATCTGTTCACAGAATTAAAAAAAAAAAAAAAGTAATGTGAGATTCCACAAGGAGAAAGAGGCAACATGCTGGGACAATGATCTATTCCCAACTTAAAAAGATATTTTTGGTAGAGGTCTACAAACACTAAGTGCAGAAGTAAAACACTTCTTATTGTGCAAGATGCATTAAAACTACAGGTCATGTCAGCAGAAACATTTTGTGGCTTATTTCCTTGACAACTAAGCTGTAAACAATAACAGTGCCTGAATGCTGCAGGTCTACTAGCAAAACAAAGCAGATATAACAAGTAGTAAATATGATGAAGCTACAGTCACGTCAAGTACATAAGAATTTCTTAAAAAACCTTAAGCAACAGGTTGTTAAAACCAACCTTTAAGACCCAGTGGAGGTCTAAGTACCACAATGCTGCTTAATTACCTCTACCCCCCATTACTAAACCAGACAGCACCCTCCTGCATATTCCCAACAAAGCAAAGGCTCATTGCTGAGCCCAGTACACACATCATTACTGGCATTCTTCAGCTGGTTCAGCAAGTAGTCAATGATGTCCCCGCCGTGGTTGGCATGGATGAGACCCAAGGCGTAGAGGCCTCCTCCCTCCTGGTAGGCTGACCCTGGAGAGGTGTCCTTGGGCAGGTAGGTTGCCATTAGCTGTAATGCTTCTTTCTCATGACCCTGTGAGTGTCCAGTGTCCAGCAGGAAGGGAAGACAGTGGGAAGTGAAATGTGAAAAAACAGCAAAGTAATATTTAAATATGTGTTATGGCTATTATTTTCTCCACTAAAATCAGTATTTCAGTGCCACACATCATTGTTCAAATTTAGTGAAAGTTACTACAGTAAGGAACTTTGGTATGTCCCAAAATCACTTAAGAACCACCTGCAATTTTAATACCTAGAAATTATGAAATCTGTTCAACTCACAAAGGAAGAGAAGAGTTAGAAAAAATACTCTCTCCTTGAGCCATGTTATCCTAGCACCTTTTCGATTCTCAGCAAAACATACCAAAATTATATTGGATGTCAGAAGAAATAATATAAACACAGTTTTTTTAGTGCAAAGACACAAAATATGTTATAGCTGTGCCAGGTACACTGGAGTGGAGGCACCATTCAGACTCCCCATTTCCATGTTTTCAGTGTTCACAAGTCAAGCATTTACACTGAGCAGACGAAAATGAATGCAATGTTACCTTGTGTATAACACCCAAGCTGGCAGTAGCAGTAAACTTAGCCCAGTTAGTGGCCCTGGCCAGCCACTCCAAATTGTCTCTAGAAGATAAAAAGAGAAAGGTTATACAAAGTTTCTCATACAGCCTGTTCCTAATCCTGCAAACAGGGTTTAAGAGCACTGAAGACTGCTTTCAAACTAAGAAGCAGCTCCAGAAGTGAAGGCAGCTAACCTATTTCCACTTTACACTTCTCTCCCCTTCATCAGTCCTGATTTTTGCCTGGTTGTAGTCAAGCTTCTAGACATGAGTGATGTCAGTGAAAGATAGAGAACTGCTCAATATGCAGCCCACCAGTTCTCTGGGAGAAACTTTAGCAGAGTTTCTGCAGCTTTCCTTAAGTCCCTCGTAAGGTCAACCCTAGTATTTCCCCTACAAGAGTCATTCAGTACTGTCAGTCTCTACTGTAAAAAGATATATCTCAGAAACCGTTTAATTGGTAAACAAAGAGAAGAGAAATTCCAGATCTTCACCCTCCAAGCTCTCATATAGTTAGCAGTCAAACAAAGCCAGTTTGTGAGGAAAGAGAAAAGGAAACAATTCTCTAACACCATTAGAGTTCTGCAGTTACCACTCCGGACATATCAAGTTAAAGAGGGCAACAATGTTGTTCAAACACCTCTAAATGACATTGGAGCTTCCTTGCCATAGATTTACCTAAGGAACTGGTCACTGGTTGTCCCACAGTGCATAAAGGAGTTTGCTATAACAGTTGCAGTATGACACACGGAATTCCTCACTGCATCCTGCAAGAATAAGAACAATCAGTAGCATCACTCAGCAAAAGATCTGCCCAAGGTCACTTAACAAGCTTGCCAGTACACCAGAAAAATGGACTGTAATGATCCTCAATTTAACCAGCAATTTCCCTGTAATCAGCTAATAGATTGCTAATACACTCTAACATATCCTCTAGCCATCTTTCCCATGCAAAATGATCCTTTATGTGAGTTTCTTTCAGAGATGTGATTACTCCAATTGCCACTTAACTGAAGAACCACCCTGCTCTGCTTCCCAGAACTGAGCACTGCACACTGCTGACATTTCCAGACCATTCCCAGAACTCTACTGCAGAATCCTGAACACTTCACCAGCAGATGGAAAAGATTTTCCAATACATTTGACATGTCATCTGAAATAGATGAACCCACTACTAAGCAACTCCTACTACTTTTACTGACGATGTGCATCTTATTTCACAAATAAAAAAACTTCTCCTATAGTTTCTAGTAGGCATTTAAGAGTCTAGTTTACCTATAAGTTTTCATTTGCCCACCCTTGAGTAACACCTTCCAAAACAAAACAAGTTACTCCATTCACTATCTACATTACAGTATCTGATTGGTTTTGTCTCCCACATGGAAATATTGGTCTTTTACTACATACCAGGATTCCTATGCCAAGCTGAAGGTGTGGGCTTACCTAACATCTCAACCAAGATACCAACATACTGTAACCTATAGTCCTGGCTGACTGCTCCCTTCCCAACCAGCAGCATTTGCAATGGATCTGACATGGAGCTGGAGGGTAAATTTTGCCCATCTTACTGAACAGATGAAAAACAAACCCACCAAAAAAAAAAAAGGGTGAGAATCACCCTTTCAGATCAGTTGCTATAACCAATAAAAAAAAAACCTAATTAAAATATCAACATGCTAATAGTGGCCCATCATTAAAAACAACAGCAGCATGGTCAAAACCAACACAGAATGAATCAGATAAATCCAAGACAACCATATTTAACAAAGTCTCTTACCTTTGTGTTTTTGAGGATCATGAGATCTGTATTGTTGTTTCGTATTAAAAACTGCAGATGTAACTCAATGGCCATTTCCCCACTTAAAATTTTAATCATTTTTGAGATCTGGTCCTTAGGCTCTGGGTTCTTCACATACAAGCAAAAAGGAAAAAAAAAATCCATGAGAGCCCAACTATGACTCTATTAAAATACAATTAATGAGAAGACACTCTGGTACGTTCCCATCACCATATTCCAAAACCTACCAGGTTTTAGGACTAAAAAGACATTGTTTCTGTCCTTGTTGCACAAGCCCAAACCTCCCAGAAATCAAATGTTTTGTGCACAGCAGTGCAGGTGGGACAAGAGACTCTTAAAAAAAAAATGCATTCTTTCATTAAAGCAAAAGAATATGGGTGACATCTGACATTCTGCAAGCTGCTGTTTGGCCTTACAGAGACAATAAGTCCCCTGCCAGAGGCAAACCCTTTTATAAATGAACTTGTATTTCCATGGAAGCTTTCACAGACAGGGCCACAAAGCTACAATACTTTGCATGAGCTTGTGCTGAGCTGCAGCACCATTCTTGTGAGCTACAAGCTTTATTTAGAACAACAGCTAGTAGAACTAGGAAACTAATACATTCATCTTCAAGAGCTCTTTGAGAAAAGTCTCCTTCCTCACGATGGAACAGTTGAAAATGGATCGGTAGAAACTGAAGTTCATTCTGAGCAGGGTGAAAAGTACAGTGCCGCTCTTTGTCCTGACATTGTTAGCTGGTCACACACCAGTCAAGCATGAGTAGTTCAGCCCTTAAACTAATTCTCTCAATTATTTCTCTGTAGTCAGCATTCTAAATTGTGGAAGATTAAGCTAAAGAACATTTCTGGCCACACAGATTGTTTTTGTGTACTTGGCACAATCAGCAAAGCCAATGCAGCAGAAACTGATTCAAGACATCTTTCCTATACAAAAGCACCATCAAGGTTCCTTGCTGGGGCAAGAACCTCAATCCCTTTTGTTTTCTGTGTGAAATATAACTTGAAGAAAACACTTCTGTTTGCTTTTAATTCATTTTTAAGTGATCTGCAAGAATCTTTCAGAGATTCCCAAGTTTTGTTTGCAAACATTTACCATGGGGAAAAAGAAGAAAAACAAAAAACAACTTGTCTTGGGTTCTACCTTCCTCTCTGGTAACACTCCTTGTCTGCAGCATTGGACATGTCAAAACTGCATTAACTATTCTACATGCTGAAATGCAACTGTACGTGCATGTTAGAAATGAACTCACTTTCTCCAATACTTGGCAAAAGAAACTAAACAAGAAGATTCCAATCAACTGGCCCAGCAACACAACACCATCTACGCCCGAGGTAACTAGGCATTCATGGAAAAGAAACAACGTTACATCAGCATCCCCTCCTGCTGTTCCTGCAGAACAGCATCAGTTCTATCCAACTAGAACTACAGATGGGTTTTTGAAAGAGAGGGAAAAAAATGCATCAAGCTAATTCACTCCCTAAGGTTCTCAGCAGCAGTTAAATTTCAGGCCCTTTCTTTTGGGATGAGTTATTTGTTTCAATATCAAAAAGCAAACACATGAGCCAGATCTTTCTGTCTCATTTTTCAGAACTCAGTAATTCCTACTGAACTCTGACCATTTCCCACTCTCACACAGCTTTCAGTATCTGAACTGCTGGACATTAAGTCAGATTTTTGGCCCTCAGAGATCATCTGCCACCTTGTCTCCAAGCACACAGAAAAGGAATTCCATTCTTTGTTAGCCAAACCAATTTAGAAATCCTAGACATCCAAAGAGAACATGTAAGAAAAACTAAGTAAGGTCAGTTTCAGAAAGAGCACTCACAATTTCTGCAGACCTCCCTGCTGCACAAGTGCTTCCTGGTTTCTCTTCTGCTTCCATAGCATCACTGAAATAAAATAAAAATGAAAAATTCACCACTTGCAACAAGTCAGGAACTGTAATTATGGCTGAACATTGTCCTGAAGGAACAGCCTAGGATTTGGAGATGATGACTGGAAAAGAGTACTTTGATAGAAAAAGCACTGACTATCTGGAGCTAACTGCTGAGCAGAAAACTCCCCCTCCACTCAATTTTCAGGGAACTTGAGACGAAGGCCTGGAAAACTCTTGTTCTCTTATTCCACCTACAGAGACAACAAAAATAAAGATGCTTGTAGGGAATGAAGAGACACAGGTGAGAAAACAAGGTCAACAAACAAGGCATGAAGGATAATTATATCCTCCCCTAGAAGCCTTGTGCTTGTCACTATTAGCATGGATCCTAGAGTGTTGACACGGAAATGAAACATATTAAGCTGTTGTTAGCACCTTGTTCTAATGCTTCACAGGCTGACACAAATTATTCTGTGTCTTTCCTTTTCTTTCACTGGAAAGGAAGAGAGGAAGAGAAAAATGCTTGCCATGCCTGTGTCACTGATTCAAAAGGTATAAATACTCAGCTCCACAGCCGGATAAACTCTTATATTACTTAAATAAAGGGGAGTAACTTGATAGTTTGTAAAAAGCATCCATACATGGAATATGAGGCTTCCCTAGAGCAGGACTGGAGCCAAACAAGTCCACCACCTCTCAAGTCAATCCCCTCACCTGTCTTTCTCTGATCCAGGGACAGTGCCTGTGTTGGTGGATCCAGGCACGGAGGCAATGGGAGTTCCAACCGTGCGGAGATTCTGGATGACAGAAGACAGGAACTGCTGGCTCGCGCTTTCATACAGGTCAAAGCAAATTTGGTAGGCCATGAGAAGGTTATCATCCTTCACCAATTTTTCCAGGATGTCACTCACAGCCTGTGGGTCATCCAGGAATATCAGGCACTGAGCAGGAGAAAGGGAAGAACAGGAAAAAAAATAGGAGAAGACATTAGATACTTCAGAATGAGAAAGCAACACTACCCAAGGCCGCGCTCCAATGCCGTCATCTGCTGCTCCACAGAACATCCCCTTCAAAGAAAGAAAACTTTTCTCTCTTTCATTGAAGACAACAGAAAACTCAGAAATTTTCATAGAAAAACAAGATTTGTCCTACTAGACACAGAAATTCAAAAGCACACTGAAGAAGCACCAGTCATTCTGATGGGATGTCTCAGCTGAAACTAAACAGGCGTAACAGAGTCACGTGTACATGGCATACCAAGACTGGCAAAGATCTGAGAACATCTGAGTAACTTCAGAACTGGTTGTCTAAACACTTTCAGAGAATGGCTTACCAAAAAAAAAACAAAGCACTGGAAATGTTCTTGGGAGGAATAAATAAAATTCCAAGCTGTGAACCTACCATCTGATACTCCCTACACAGGCTTAAAATATTCTGTCAGAGTTGTGAATGTCCTCAAACTGCCTTTGAATGGATTTCTTTCTCTATAAATTGACCAAATATGCAATCTTTACATCTCTTTTTCAAGTTGGTCTCACTCTGATATATGTTGGAAGCATGCAACCAGGAAAAGATATTTCGTTTAATTGAACAAAAGACAGAGAACAGGTAGATGTCACGCCAAATATACCTAAAGAAGTGTAACTTTTTATTATCTTTAAAGATTACTTTGAAAAGTTTACCTGGCACACATTGATGAAGTCTGGTTTCTCCAAATTCATGTAGATTTTAACTAGAACTCTCAAGACTTTATTACGAAACTGTTTATTCTGCATCAAAGACATACAGAGCTTCAAGCTGTAGGCCAGCATCCCAGGAACATCATTCTGAAATAAAATTCAGGGATATCAAACATGGGTTTAGACTGACAAGCAGGATTTAGAGAGGAAAATAAAGCTACCCTTTTTATATTTTAAAAAGCAGACCAAACGTGCATATAAATCTTCACAGTTTCCTATTTTCAGAAAAGCTTATATACAGGTGTATTGCAGTTTAAAGAAAAAACACTATCAAAATCATGGAGGAACAATATTTAAATCAGAAGTTAAAACATGCAAAATATTAACTTAAAAGTACAATACCTATCTTCCCTTCACCCTTCTTGTTCAAACAATCAGTTTTGAATGCAGTGAAATTCACTGCACTAAAATGAAATGTCAGCAAAACAAACCATGCACCAAGAAAAGATCAAGCCTGAGAAACTGATTTGGTTACTGGACCTCAGGTAATTCAAAATGAGAGATTTATAACGGGCAAGTTATTAAATGCACAGGACAACAAAGAGAATAATGAAAGCAAGATGGATGCCTTATGATTATCACTAATACACAGAAATAGGAAACATCCAAATATACATAGAAGTTGTAAACTGAAAAGCAGCAACATTTAAAGGATTCAAGCTATGTGTGTGACATATGATTGAGATACTACAGCATAACAAGATTGCACACAACTGCTGAGCTGCGGCGGATGACTGTAGGTCTGCTTCTCTTACTGCCACTAACAGTAACATGATGTACCTTAAACCAGTGAAAGACTTTAAAGCCAAGGTGCACCATCTTAAGAGTCACAGCAGGCCAAGACTGCACAGAGTCACTGAAAATTAGAGCAGCTCACCCACCTACTGGAGTTTTTCTTTTGCTTGCCATTAATAAATCACTTACCCAGCCCTAAGGATCCTTCCCACAGTGAATTACAGCAGTTGACAGGCACAATTAAATAAAAGGGCTCATCTTAGTATGTTCTATTATGCCAATATTGTATCTCTGCCAGCAGCTGACAGGGAATACCTTAAGAAGAGGGCACATAGCCAAGCTTCCCGGGAATATTTTTCCCATAAACTTGTGGCTCAAGGATTTCCTAAAGGTGGGGGGGGATCTTCCTATACTTGATAGTCCTGAGTGGCTCTGCTTTCCATGAACATGCTGAACTGAACACCCCTGAGTTTATCTTTTGTTCTGTTCATACAAAACAAGGCAAGTTCCACAGCAAAGTGGATCTTGCACTTGACTTCTGGATCCATACCTGGAAAAGCCTAGCTACAGGCACCTCCTTTCTCTTGCACATACCGACTCAAGGATGGTTTTCTCAAAGATGTCCAGCCTGCGTGTCTCCAGAGCGATGCCAATGGCCTGCTTGTACTTGTGGTCATCCAAGCACCGCTGGAACATTTTGTTCACTATCCCTTCCAGCCTCTCATCCACGGGTTTCTTCTCCCCTTCCGGCAGCTCTGCGTTCTCCACACACTGCTTGGTATAGTGGTCGATACATTTTGCTGAAGAGATACAGGGGAAAAGTCAAGTTCCCAGATTTTTGCAGTTTTGTACAGGTGAAGAGACCAGCATGTGCATGAACATGCTCTACCAGCAAGTACAGTATGGGAAATTACACATTTGCATAGTCATATACAGATAATAGTGGAAAACACTTATCTCCTAACAAACTCTGATTTTAGTGTTGAAAACAAGTAGGTATTTTAAAAATTAAACCAAGGATATGATCTTTTCTCAAGTGTCATGTTAAATAAATGAGAAAAAAACAGTAGGAGACTTCCTAGCTCCACTACAAACTCCAGCTGGGGAGACTGAAAGCCAGCCCAGCTCCATCATATCCTGTAAAAAGCAAGTGACTGCAGCAGATGAGATTTTTAAAAGGCATTCAAATTATACCTGAAGTTAACTGCTGACTTGCCATCTGGTTGTGAGTGGATAAACACAACTGTCCCTCTCAATTAGGTGTGCAGCTACACCTACCAGTCACTTGTTTCCAAAGTCATGCTGAAATTGGTAATAACATCAGCACACAAATGAGAGAAAGGACAATAAACAACCAAAGCAATTTTCTTATTAGGAATTCACTATACAATAAGAGTTAAGAATAGGAAAAGAACTTCAGAACTCCAAAGTCAGTCAATTACAGAATCCCAAAATATAAGAAAGTACAAATAAACTGGGTAAAATTAGCTGCAGCATCGATTTAAATGAACACAAAGACAGCAAGAAGAATACAGAGAAAAAAGATAAACCAAGTAAAATTTCAAAGTTACAGCTTTGACAACACAAGAGCTTTTCCTTTGCAGCAACAGTTCTTTACCAATGATCGTCTCCACATATTCCGAATTGTCGTTGACATTGAAGAGGTCACCAGCTCCCAGGGCATAGTTCAGGGATTCCTCAAAGGCTCCCAGGTGGTAAAAAACTTTAGAAGCAACCAGAGCAGCAAACTGGCGGCTCCGAAAACCTTCGTCTTCATAGAGAACTTCACTGCAGAGGAGGGAGAGAAGAGCATCAGCTCTGTGTGCTCAGATCTCTTTAAGGCCACATGACTCAAGTACAAGCTTGACTGAACTTGCATCTTTGGGACCACAGCTCCAACCCCACAACCACACACATCAGAGATTTCTAGGAAATATGGAGCTACATGCTCTATTAACCATTGTCAAGAAACCAGAACTACATCCACTTCATATCCCATGTTCTTTTTAAGCAGTATTAAGTGTCTTCTCTTACATTTTGTCCACTGACTCAGAGATTTCTGCCCAGAAGTCATTGACAACAGCATTCAACTTGTGAAGAGCGAACTCCTAAAAAAACCAAAAAAGGTAAAGTTATATTATATTAAAAATGTATTTACCACCTTTCCCCAGTAAAAATGAAGTACATTCTAGGATGAATATCATGAACACTGACCCATTTCAACAACAAATTCTATTTTAAAATATATTTGCAAGCATTCACTAATCTTTGCAAGTCCTTTGCAAATAAAGACCTGTTCACAGGTAAGACAACTCTAGCATTCCTTTCCATGGCCTGTCTCTGATGAATGACTGGCTGATGTGTCTGACAGATGAAATTGTGACAACGTTTGTGTAGCACATGGAATCAACCTGTGGCCTACAGCAGCTAACTCTATTTATCTATATGGACACAGTACTTCAGATGATAAACAAACCACAATCAGCCCACAGCAAAATCAGAGATCATTCAGATCCATTACTACCTATGTGTATATCCAAGAAAAACAATTAGGGAATTACAATTATTGAAAAGTGCATGTTCCATCAACACACCACCACTCTGAGTGTTGGTGTTTTGTGGATTCATACCCTCTGTGCACTGGAAAGTTTCTGTTGCAGTTTTCTTCTTCTTGTACTATTACTGTGATTTTTTGTCCAAGTGAAAACTGTAACTGTGGTTTTGTTCTACATTGGTTAAATTGTTCTAAAACCCTGAGCTGTTCTTCAGCTTTGAATTTTACATAGTCAAAATGCAGTCTCTGGAACAATTTTAAGTAACAAAGCCCCATTACCACCAGAGAGATGGGAGCTTTCATGAATAGAAATTTTTGCATCTGAAGCTCCTGTTTGATCCATGCTCAAAACAAGGAAGTTTGAAATCTGTTATAATTTATTTAAGCCCTTTCTTTTAACTTTCAGGCTGAATACAATTTGGTGCCCACCTGCTGCTGCCCAACCATAAATTACTGAGATCTGCTCCCTTTTGAAGTTAAGCTCTCCACATAATGCATTTGCTGCTATTTGCTCTCAGATGTAAGAGCTTACCTTGAGCTGTGGCTCTTCTTCATCCAGAAGAGAGATAATTCCAGCTGCAAAACAAAATCATAGTTACTTTTGGTTTCTCTGTATCAAAAGTAAGCTTGTCATTTAGTTCAAAACCAACAGAACAGGAAAGAAGGCTGTCTCTGGAATACTGACTTTAAATCTTCAGTACAAAACTTCAAAGATCAGATTCAAGTTTGTATTAAATATAACATAAAGTAGTTCAGAATTTATAACTGGAAAGGTACATTATTTATAAAAGGTGATCCTTCCTAGGGGAAAAAAAAGAATTTTTCTATGCCAAGGAAACTGGCCTCATGGATGAGAGGAGATGTACCTCACAGCTTTATGCTTCTGACTGCTGATCTTGTCCCAGAACATTTGTACAGTTACAGAAATACTGTTTAACTGACATAACTGAGAGGGTCACAGCAGCTAATCTGAAGAACAGGGAGAGGTGGTTTCATTGTCAGACTGCAAAGATACAACAGAAAAGGTTGGAATATGATCTGATCAAAGTCCAACACAATTCACTGCTTTAAATCTTTAATCTGTTGTGCAGCTTGACAACTTCTTTAAATCTGAAAAAATACATCAAACTGGAAAGGCCAGCAAGCCTTTGGAGGGCTGAACTGGGCTTCCAAAAGATCTTGACAAATCTAAAAGGAGCACATGCAGGTCCAAACCAAAATGTACAAATATAGAATCTGAACAGTACAGAGGGTTAAGATCAAATATGATCAATAATATCATTTGGCTGCAGTGGGAGGCAGAGAACCCAAACCTCAGATGTGTAAATGAGAGCAGTTCTTGGCAGATCCATGAAGCACCTTCCCTTCCCTTGGCACCCACGGGCAAGAGCCCGTGCCCAGTGCTGGGCACCATGTTTGAGTCATGAGCAAACCAGGGTGCTGGGAACAGGGAGCTCTGGCAGTCAGCTCCTGAAGGGGGCCTGGAGCCTTCTAACTGGTTGGTCTACAGACACCTGGGAAGGGTGCAGCGTTCAGGGCAGCTGCCAGCAGGAAGGGAATAACCTGATCTTTGTGTCAAACATTAACAGGAAGAGTAACGCCAAACTTTAGTGAAGCCTCAAAGAATGAGGTTTGATGATCTGAAAAGTTTTCTCACAAGAACACATTTATTTCTTTGCCTAATGAAGTTGCAGAACTTCCATTATCAGGTATTGTTCGTAAAGACCAGGTTAGACACACATCCATCAGTAACAGGAATTGAAGGAACACCAACGCGGCTCTTAGGCAAAGCAGGAAGATTCAGCAGCCATCCCACTCCCAGCTCCTTCCAGCTGTTTCCTGCATCTCTGCACCAAATGTTTTTGGTTTATTTGGCATTTCATTATTATTATTATTAATATTTTAAATAAGTTCCTGCATTTACCCGATCTGTCAGGGGAACACAATCTCACTCCTACACACCACCTACATACCTCGTTCCCACATACCATTTTTACATTTTTTAAATGCCTCTAAAATTAATTCCTACTTTACCTCAATTAAAATAAAGACTTAAACAAAGCAAAGGGCTCAGGAAGAGAAAGCTACCTGGACACTGTCACCCTCTGCACTGTTTCTCTCGCCAAGCCACAACGAGCCGCGTGTTAATTTCTGGCCTGAGTATTCCTGAAAATGCTTCCCGTATTTTTTTACACTATCAAGTTCCCAATGGATGCACAAACACCGCGTAACATCCAACTCCTCACACGCTTCATTATCCCGCACGCCTTAGACCGGCGTTTCCTCTGCAAGGTATTTGCGTTTCTGAACTCCGAACTCCTTCCTCTTCCCCCTCTCAAGTCCCTGCTGCACCTCCCGAGTGCCCTCCGGTTTTACACCGAAAATGCGCCGTTCACTTGAAGCAGCGGAACCCGCCCGCTCACCCCGCGGGATCCCCGCACCGCCACCGGAGCCCCCGTGAGACACCGGCAGGAGACGGACACGGCACCGGGCTTCAAGAGCCGGTCGTGCCGGACCGCCGGGCACCGGGGTGGCCTCTCTCAGCCGTCCGGGGATGACCGGAGCGGGGGAGCCCCGTGACGGGCGGCCCCGCGGAGCCGCGGCGGTGCTCAGTCACGGCCCTGACTCAGCGAAACCCCGGCNGCGTGTGATCGCCTGCGCGGGACGGCGGAGAAACAGGCAGGCAGGAGTGGGGCAGCCCTGCCGCCGGGGGCCCTGCACCGCCCGCCGCCCCTCACGGACACCCCGGTACCCCCGCGGGCCGCTCGGGGCTCCCTCACAGCCCCCGCGGGCTCCCCACGGTTTCCCCGCAGGCTCCCGCGCCCGCAGACCCCATACCGCTGCCTGCGCGAGCGGGCCGGAGCTGTGAGTTCCCCACGAGTGACCCCGCCGGTGCCCGCGTTTGTGCCGTGCCCAGAGAAGCGGCTGCTTCCCCCTCCAGGCCAGGCCGCCCGCAGTGGGCGGACATCTGTAGGGGCACAGCGTGTCCCGTGGCAGGGCAAGGATCAGCGATTTTATCCCATGGGTTTAACACACGCCGGCCGCCTCTGCGGCACAAGACAGATGGGATACCCAGGCTGGTGGATTTGCACCAGGGAAAGTCCAGCTTAGGAGCAGCGATGCTACACAAGAGACCGAAGTGCCCAGACCTCGGCAGCATTCATTTCTCCTTGTTGCTACTGAATAGGAAGAAATACCCTGTGAAGGGCTTGAGGATGCATAATGGTATCAGTTAGTGAAAGTTATTAATGAAAGTTACTAATGAAAGCTTATCAGACCCCTACCCACAATTCCAAGAGGGGCTGCTCTGCTCTTGGACAACTGGAAGATGTGCAGCCTTCTCCACCTGGCCTGCACTCAGTTCTGATCTTCTGCATATCAGACACTGGGGTCACTTCCCTTCCATCCCAATATCCAGTTTTTTCAAGCCAAGATAAATATGAGTTAAGCTATACATAATGCTACTTTAAGGATAACACCATGGCAAACAAATAAGCACATTCCAATTTGGAAATTAAGTGTCTTTATTCAACAAGCACCTAATAGTGCCCTTAAATTATTCAATCAATTAAACATGTAAAACTATCTGCTTACACCTCCAAGTGCACAGATAGTGAAAAAAGAAAATAATAGAAAAAGTAATTCAGGTCACTTTTATTCCTCAAAGAAAAACAATACTTTTGGTCAAATGTGTTCTTGCTCACACCCCCTAAGGCCCAGGCAGTTCATCCACTTCTACCAGTCTCTTGCAGATGTAAACTTGCGTGATTTACCTAAAAATTACCAGTAAATAAATCCAATGGATTTGCAGCACTAAGGGAGGTTTAACTGCCAGTCTGTGCTCTTGGACCACCTCTTCATTGGAAAATGCTTAGCAGCAAAGGCTAAATGCTGTAAGAAAATAAAAATTCTTACTGGTGAGTCCTGCTTGATCCACCTAACCAAGGGCTTTACTGGGAAATAGAGACCTGCACAGCGACCTGGGCTGTGCAGGGATGGAGCAGGAGGGAACCTTAATCTCACCAAGATGCACTGAGTGCTCAGTGCTGAAATCTGGGGCCAGTAACACAGCCACCCACACCAAGTCACTTGGTTACATTTGTATTTTCCACAGGTCATAAGCACAGAAATCCTGGAGGCTGGAAGGAGAGTGGGTCAGTGCCCTCTCTGCGGAGCAGCATCCCCTGCTCCAGGTAAGAGCTAGAGGGATGCCAAAGGCAAACTGCTGGGGTAGAGTGCTGCCAGAGCTGGCAGGACTCCAGACACTTCTGCTGCCCGTGGGGAAAATGGAGACAGAGAGAGGACAGACATGAACAGAGGATGCATTTTGGCGACTAACCCAAAGTAGAGGTAGGCAGGTTGAAATTTCTGATCTGAGCTGGAGGAAACTCCTAAAGGAAAGCACAAGCCCCAAGCTTGTGCTCAAAATAAAACAAGATCTCTTTTATGTTGCATAAAGAATTTAAAAGATATTCTTCACATTAGAGTAATATTCCTCGTAAACCAAGGATTTCTAGTTAGTTGTGCTGTCCCACAGGCTACAGGCAACCCTTTGGAACTACTTAGATAGATAATTTTTATATTTTTATGTTTATTTATGAAACAGCCACCTCTTCTTGTGCTGCAGTCCACCTCCAAGATGTGCCACCATGCCTGTGGAGATGTCCCAGGTAAGATGGCCCTCTCCTGTAGCCCCATCTAGCAGCAGCCACACCTTAGTGCCCACCTACCACCCCCTCCAACCCAGGCATCCCTCAGCCTATGAGCACCAGGACAAGCCAGAGGGAAAGATCCTGCTCCCAAACCTCACTCTGATCTAGATGCCAGTACTATCAGTATCTTTCATGTTACTCTTACCACTCAAGCTGGGCTGCAACTGCATTCTTCATGTTACACTGTTACATTCAAGCCTTTTCAGTAGCTGGTAGATCTGAGAGCTCGCATTTAGTCCCACCGCAGTCTCCCAGCCACTGTGTTACTTGGTTGTTTTTTTGGGGTTTTTTGGAGGTTGGGTTTGTTGGTGTTTTGGTTGGTTTTTTGGTTTTTTTTTTTTTGTGGGTTTTTGGGTTTTTTTGGGGTTTTTTGTATGTTTTTTTTTGGTTTTGGGTTGGTTTTGTTTTGTTTTGTTTTTAATCACAAAGAGGGTGGGAACTTCCAAGCACCAATAAAGTAGGAAAACAAGGCAGCAGAATCAGTCTGCCAGGGAGGCCAGCGCCAGCAACCTCAGCAGGGAGCTTCGCTCAGAATTAGAAAACGTTTCTCATTCTTCAAGCAGGTGGCTGCATTTCACACTCAAAGTCCCAATGTCATTTTGCCCAGGATGTGGGGTACATCCCCAAAGGGCTTCTCAGAAGCTGCAGCTCCAGATGCCCCAGGGCAGCAGGGCACAGCAGGGAATGGCTCTCTGGCACAGACCGTCTGTGCTTATGGCAGCTACAAAAGCCCTGAGGAGTTCAGCCAAGCAGCTTTTCCCTGGAGCTGTGGGTCCTTGGAGGAGAGGGCCTGCACCAGCTCCTCCTCCCATTGCTCCAAATCCACTGGGCGGGTCTGGGATGTGGACTGTGTTGGATGCCCAGCAGCTCTAGGTGCCTGTGCCTCCAGCAGCTTCTTCACAGTTTCCATTGGGGGAAAGGCTGGCCAGAGCCACTTCTTCCTCAGGGTCCTGCAGGTCACCTGCAGGGAGCAGAGAAAGGTCAAGGCAGACCTGAATGGAAAAGCCCCTCCTCCCAGAAAATGCAGCTTAAGATGAAAAGAAAGCATGGGCTGAAGCAATTGATATATACTCACAACCTAAGCACAGCTGATTTTTTTTTTTCAAAACTGATCTTCATTTTGTTTTACAAACTTAACATTGCTTCAGCAAATAGAGCAAAGGAGCGCAAGGCCCAGCTCCTGGCCTCCTGAAGTCTCAGCAATCTCAAAACAAGTTGCATGGCCACAGGGTATTGCCTGCCTGGCACTGACAGCAAGATCAGGCACTTCAGTTTTCTGACCATGGAGAGTGGGTCTCACAAGCCTCATATATCTCACATGTCTCAAAGCTGCCTAAATTGGGCATTCATTTCAGTTGTTTTGTCTGACTCTTATGCTCTTTAAGTATTTTATATATTTAAGAGGCATTTGGACAAGACCCTTAATAACATCCTTTAAAATCTGGTCAGCCCTGAAGTGGTCAGGCAGTTGGGCTAGATGTAGATTACTGTAGGTACCTTTCAAGTGAAAATATAGCCTTCTATTCTAGTCTAGTCTAGCCTAATCTAGTCTTTCTTTTTACAGTGAAGGAGCTTTCCCTCCTCTTCGTGCTTCATAGTACAACCTGGATCTCCACACCACAGGCCTTGTAGCCTCCTGCATGAGGCACTCCTGAAAAAAGAAAGTCACTGCTGGGAAGTGCAAGCCAAAGTGCCAACCATGCACAAGGGCTGAATGCTATGCTATGTGTTACCTGAACAATTTCCTTTAGAACTGGGGAGCCCACGACTGAATGCCCTCTCCCTTCTCTCTGCCAGCCCCAAAAGCAAATGTTTTGGGAACACTCCTTCCACCCATGTTTGCAGAAAACATCACATAATATCAGGGTGCTTCCAATTCATTGATTAGACAGAGAGTAGTTCTGCTTCCAGACATTCAAACAAAATGCAGCTGAGTTCATCGGTGCTTCCAGGGATGTATTTGGGCACCAGACTCAGTGTGGTTTTGTTTAGACAAGCAAAAGGTCAGAAAACAATGAGATGGCAACAAAGCAGACACATGTGCTGGTTGTCTTCAGGTTTGGGCTAAACCACAGCCAGGGAAGCAAGGTCAACTGCAGAGCTGGAAGTAGTTGGAAGAGGCTACCAGCAAGGGGTTTGGGCACCAGAACCACCAGGGAATCATGAGGAATTTCTGACAATCACAGCAGAGTACAAGGGAGGGAGCTGGGTATACCTTCATGAATGTTCTTTTCAGCTTTTGCTTTGTAATCTTTTCTCCAGCTCCTCTGGTTCCAAGAAATGCACTGCAGGAAGGATGGCAGCCTCCACCTCTCTCTGTCTTTCATGTCTTCTGAATAAACCAGAGAAGATGAATTCAGACTGGTAGCAGGTCAGCTCTGCTGCTTCTTCACCTCTCCCTCCATGAGCCTGGCAACAAAACCAGGTCCTAGCAACAAAACCAGGTCCACTCCACAAAACCCACCACTGGATAGCACAGAGCAACTCCTGGCAGTCCTTATTTTTGGCTGAAACCTCTCTGCTACCCTGGAAATTTATCCCTGGTGTTAGTTTCTACTTTGCCACATTGCTGCCAAAACCAACCTGGATGTGGCAGCTGAGAGTGAGCAAAAAACCTGTCAGGAGCTCAGCTGGCACACGTGGCAAGGCTGGGGACTAACACAGTTAGAGAATTCCTACAGAAGGAAGTTTTCCTTTTGCATTGTCACACAGCTTCTACCACATCAACCTGTTTACTGCTCCCTGCTTTATTAAGCAATTCCTCCCTCCCATGGAGACCTGCTGGACATGGGGTCTTGCAGCAGCACACTGAAAACTGCAGCTGTAACTGTTTGCAAATTGCAGAGGTTGTGGTCAGTGTAAGGTAATTATTCTAGAAGACAACAAAGTTACTACAGACTTTCCAGCCATTTTAGTAAAACACTACAGCAGCCTGTAAAATACTACAGTAGCAGTATTTTACATACTAATTATATATAGTCTCCAACAGCAGCAGTTCAGTATCTCCATTGAAATATCATCCAGCCTTTCACCTCCTGATCAGATAACAAATGATAAACCACTTCAGTGTCCTTCACTTTATCAAGCCATTGCGACACTAAAGGGCTCAGTGTCTTTCTGGCAGTCAACAAACAAAAAACTCCAGTGCACTGCCTGGGGTGCACTGCCTCAAGTATTCAACTGCTCTTTGGAGGCACAGCTACACTTGGGATATCTCTGTCCAGGTGGAGATTTTGGAAGGCAAAACTCACAGAAGCATGGAAAGGAGTTGTCCCTCCCTAAGGTTGAACCCTGAAGGTGATGAGTGTCCTCATTACACACACTGGGACACTTACATGACTCAGAGCACCAGGCAGAAATTCAGAAGTGAGTGAGCACACAGAAGCAGGCTATAATACCCAATCCAGCTCGTCCTGCTCCTCATTCTCCACAGCCAGCCACAAAAATACATATTCTGAGCCAAGCACCAGCAAAGTGCCAAAGCAGAAAAGGTATGCAGGGATGCTTTTCTGCCTCTGCAGCTGCTGTTCCACCAGACTGCTGCGACCAGAACTGGAGGATTTGCAGGTGTCTGGGGGCACACCAGAAATTCTTGCAGCAGGAACAATGTGAGGAAGACAAAAGCATGTGAAAGGAGAGAAGCTGGAAAGAGGATTGTGTGTGCCTCAGTAGAGAGGTGGCAGAAGACAGCCCTGTGCCCTCGCCACCAGCCACCTCAAAGCTCCTCAACATTCAGATCCAGGGTTCTGGGCTGAGCTGATAGAAAGAAGCACCTGAACTGCAGCCAATCATCCCCATGTCCCAGGGATCCCAGAAGTCCATGTCAACCCTGTGGTGCTGAAGGCAAGTGGCAGGACCCCTCGAGGTAAAGCCAGCAAGACAGCAAAACACCCAAGCCCCTGGAAATGCTGGGGAGCAAGGTAAAAGTGGGAAAAAATGAAAGAAGGGAGGAGGAAAGGGGAACAGCCCAAGACAAACAGTGCCAAAGATTAAAGTGTTTTATGTGGCAGCTGTGAGAGCAGAGCCTGCCCAGCTGCCCATCACCCTGCATTGACACACAAACCCAGCTCCCCTTTTGCCCCAGGGCAAATGCTGTTCCTCAGGCCTGGCTGACACCCAGCTTTCATCCTGCCATCCTCACCCTGACATATGGTTTAACACGCAAACAACGACTTGCTTTTGTTACTATTCATTATGCAAAATCAGCACAAGCATCCTCCTCCTGCAGGAAGGTCAGGTCCTGCCTGCACCCTACAGCACAGGCCACATCCCAGTCCTGCCTCCCCCAAGAACACACATCCAATAAGCATGGAAGGCCACCATGTCATGGATGGCCACAATGTCATGGCTGTCAGCTGCCATGTCCCTGTTATCCATGAGCTACTCTAGTGTTTCCCAAACTGCTGGGAAGTTTGTCCGCCCTGGCTGCCAGGTCTGGGAACCTCATCAGAAAGATGCAGATCACATTGGAATGGCTCTGATCCCACCAGCATGAAAGAGATTTCATTGGGAAAAGGCAGATTGGATTGTGTGTGTATAAAGATCCCATCAGTATTGAGTGGTCCAATCCCAATAGGAAAAGCCAGATCCCATTGGGTCAGGAGAAGCTCCCATCAGGAATTGTCAGATCCTAATGGGAAATGCCTGACCCCATTGTAGGGGAGATCCCATGAGGAGAGATCAGAACCCATTAGGATGGGGTAGATCCCACTGAGAAGGGGAAGATCCCACAGGAAAACAGAGCAAATCCCACTGTAAAAACCGGGCCCCGGGTGAGGGAGGGAGGGAGGAAGGAAGGGGTCCCCCGACCCTGATACCTGCAGGGTGCNCTGGCACCGGCCCCGGGCACGGTGCGCGCGGCGCCTCGTCGCCCAAGAGGTCGCGGGCGAAGGCGGCCAGCGCGGGCACCGCCGGGGCCCCCTCCGCCACCTCGGCCACCAGCAGTACTGCCCGCCTGCCGCCCGCCCGCTCCACGAGCGCCCGCAGCTCCTGCAGGTCCGCCGCCGCCATCCCCCGCCGTGCTCCCTGTNTGTGTATAAAGATCCCATCAGTATTGAGTGGTCCAATCCCAATAGGAAAAGCCAGATCCCATTGGGTCAGGAGAAGCTCCCATCAGGAATTGTCAGATCCTAATGGGAAATGCCTGACCCCATTGTAGGGGAGATCCCATGAGGAGAGATCAGAACCCATTAGGATGGGGTAGATCCCACTGAGAAGGGGAAGATCCCACAGGAAAACAGAGCAAATCCCACTGTAAAAACCGGGCCCCGGGTGAGGGAGGGAGGGAGGAAGGAAGGGGTCCCCCGACCCTGATACCTGCAGGGTGCTGCAGAGCGGCCCGCAGGGCGCGGCAGGCGGCGACACGGCAATCTCCGGGGCTGCCCGGGCTGTACCGGGCCGCCTGCACGGTGCTGGGCGCCGGGAAGTGCCGCCGCAGCGCCGCGTCCAGCACCGCCGCGTCCTCGCCGTCCCCGCCGGGCAGCAGGACGCCCACGACGGCGGGCGGCGGCCCC
>VXBC01008783.1:3923-115443 GCA_013399945.1 Ploceus nigricollis | reverse complement strand
GCACCCGCCCCGCCACCCTGCACCAGCCCCGGGCACCAGCCCCGGCCCCGAGCAGAGTAACACCCCGCGGCAGCGGGGCGAGGGGGTGTCAAGGATCCCCTCCGCTTCCAGTCCCGTCCCGGACCCGCACAATCCCGGGGGATGAACAGCCCCTGCCTGCTGCTGGATGGGCACAGCAGAGAGGCTAGAAAAGAGCTCCCGGATCTGCCACACGACCAGACTCAGAGCCTTCACACAGGCTGGTCTTCTTGCCAATGAGGAGCTGATAAAATTCAGGCAAAAAACTGTGCTGTGGAGGGGTTTGAAAGGTGAGAGGGGGATGAGGAGAGGCTGTGGTGGCTACAAAGTGGGACACACAGGAGGTTATGATAGAGGAGCAGCTGATCATGCATCCCCAAGGTGCCCCTGATGGTGTGGCATTTCATACCCCAGAGCAGCAATAGAGTGGCCTCTCTGGTATCATATGCACTATGCTGCTGGCCAGGCTATAGCCATGCCTGAAAATGATTCCTCTTTGAGAAACAGTTAAACCCTCAAAAGAGTCACAAGCGCACACCTGAGCTGCAGCCCCCACACCACATGCTGCATCTCTGAGTCCCTTCCCAAGCCAGTGCCCTTTGACTTCCCCTCTGCCACCTCCATGCAAAACACAGCCTGCAGTCACAGGCCTTCAAGCATCAACATCACTACATCCCATCAAAGCACAAATGTTTCCAGGGATAAGTGTGGAGCTTTAGTCAGGGCTTCAGTGCTGGCACTTGCTACACGTATCTCTGCCAACCAACAGAGAATGAAAGCCATTGTGCCCCACCCTGACACTTGCATGGGAAAGTTCCAATTCATGGCATGGAGTAAGTACTTCCCCTATGCCATATCAGAACAGGCTCCTCCAAACGAGTGACATCTTATCACAAGAACCTGGGAAGGGATAAACAGCTCAAAGGTATAAACGGCCAGAGTCACCTTGGCCAATTGCTGAGGATTTTTGGAGCCAAACCATCTCTTGTGGGATGGGTGGAGGAGACTCTGAGTGTACTGGGTGTGAAAGCAGAACCCAAATTCACGTGTCTGTCCTGGATCAGTGATTCCCAACATGTGTGTTTGGGTACACTCAGCCACAAATGTGGCTGAGCCATCCTGCCTGCTGCCTGCCCATACTCATGGCCATCTGTCCCCAGAGCCCAGCAGATCAGCAGACACAGCAATAGGGATGTGCCACAGGCTGATCCCCAGGCACAACAGTGGTGTGGCAGCTCGGGAAGGTCACAGTGTAGCACCAATTTTAATCCAAGGAAAATATTTCCCCCAGTATGGCAGGCTTAGCAAACACTCCCCCAGGCTAGCATCATGGATGAGGGCTTCAAGAGAGGCTTTCTGCCCTGGGTCCTAGCAAAAGTAATTTACTCATGGACAAGTGCTGATAAGCAAATGGGACAGGGCGAAAAGGGTGAGGTAAAACAGAAAGATTAGGCTCCTCTTCCAAAGATCAGGGTCTGCAAGAGCCCATGCCAGTGTGGTAGCCCTGAGACTAGCTGTCAACATGGGAGGGCTACAAAGTCAGACATAATTCAGCAGCCAGGTCTGGCCTTAGTGTTGCCCAGATTTTGTATTTACAAAGATTTTTTTCTCATCTGTTCAGAAGCCTGTTCATGGTCCTATGGACAAAAGTCCAGGGTATAATCAGCATCATGAGTTGTGTCAGCAGCAGGAGGGGACAGGAACATGTGCTGGTCCCCAGAAACCCTCATCTCTCTGGGAAACTGCCACAAGATCCAGAGAGTGTTTAAACTCCTCATGAGCTGCCAGCACAGCCTGTGGTGTGGTGGTACTGGTTAAAGCCTGACCCATGTGCAGACCATTACAGCACAGCTCTCACAGAGCTCTTCCAGAGCAGCACTATGCCAGTGACTTGCCTAGAGATGCCAAGATGCCGCAGGCATTGGGGAGTTGGCTTTCTAGCTGGCAATTACCCAGATTTATGAAGATAATTCTTGCAGAGAAGGTATAGAAAAAATTGGAGTTTTCTTCTTAACTCAGGCACACCTCTGGCTACTTCTCTGCAGTGGCCTCGATTTTCAAACTGCTAGCACAGCCACTAAAAACTAATATTTGGGACCACATAGAGCTGTTCTTCATGGCCACTGCAATTCTTTAGTTTATTTTGGGTACACATGTAACACTGCCAGCAGAGGCTGGTTGGAAAGGTGAATGTCACCCACAATACCCAAACAACCTTGTTTACATTTCTTTACTCATTAACAGGGGTAAGATCTAACACATACAACTCCCTTTGTGTTACTTAAAGAGGTAAAACTCAAACAGTTCAGAGGCAGTCATGAGCTCAGCAGCATTTGTAGTACTCCACAAAATGTCTTCAGAGCCCTGTCAGGAATCTGAGCAAGAACACAGATGTATTTAGAAGACCTGACACTCCATGAAACATCCATCTGACAGTCACAGTTGTAGAGAATCACTATAGACAGCCCTAAGTGAGGGTCATCACATTCCTTACATATGCCCATAGCTGTCCAGAGCAGACAAAACATCTATTCATTTTTGACTTCAAAAGAGGAGTGAAGATGCTTTGTTCAGAGAAACAAATTTGGCATGTGTATTAGTAATGCCTTGAAACCTAAACAACAAAAAATGGTCCACTGCATTAGAGCCTGCATTTACCAAGATTAACCTTTCTTCTGAAGAGAGTAAAAAGAGGACAGGGATAAAGGATTCTTGTGCCAGTTTTGATAATAGAAGAGAAGAGAGACTGAATGAGCAAGAAGGAATCTGTAGGAGCTATTCTGAGCCCGATGTCCAATGACCCAGCCCAGCTCCTTAAATTCTTCCTTTCAGTAGCTTTGGTGCTCACAGGGACACTTGGAAAAGCCTCTGAGCCAGCTAGGAGCTGGAACTGGCTGCAGAGAAGCTAAGCCTCAGCAAACCTTTGCACATTTGCTCTTCCACTGATCTGTTCTCTAAACTTGCTTCAATTACTACTTTGAAAAACACATCCTTACTAGATGCTGGAAAGCATGTGCTTTACTTGTGTAGCACTACAGCTGTTACCCAGCTGTTACCAGGGCATTGCTGCAGGGCACCAGCACTCACTGAGCTCTTCATCCATAGAGACCTACTTGGGTTGCCCAAAGAAGTAGCAGAGGAGGTAATTATGAAAGAAGAAAACACCCCAAACCCCACTCCTGCCCCCAACATCCCAGTCCCACTGATTCCCTTCTAGCCTGCCTCCTGTTCACTCCTCCATGGCTCTTCCTTTTTCCTCCACTGACTTTCCCCAGCTTCCCCTCAATCTTTCTGGCCCCTGAACCCAAAGACCTTCCCCTTTTCACCCACTAGAGCTTGAACTTTGTATCAAACCAGACTTGAACCCTTTCTGTGACGACTTCAGTCACAACTGAATCTAAACTGGATGGTCACATTGTTCTGACCCAGGTCCCCTCACACTCCAGACCCAGCCACCTCCAGGGCCAGCTGAGGCAGCCCCACTTTTGGTCCCAAGGCAGCCTGCTCTGCTGGATCCAGCTCAGCCCTGGCCTGGATCCATCCAAGTCATCACAGCCCTCTGGGCTCCACTCAGGGGAGGTTACACACCATAAGCAAATAAAGTTGGGAAGTCCCTGGCACCCCACAGCGGGGACACAGCCTGGCTTCCTGATGGGGAACCTCAAACTTTTTTCTTGTCTCTTTTCTCCAAAATTCTGTTCCCTCTAAAAGCTGTCCATCTCTGCAGTTGTCCTAAGTTTCCTCATGTTTCCTTGAGCCACTGTCCCCTTCTGGATGGCAGAGGGGCATAGGAAGGTATGGCTGAAGAGGAGGATGGAAACCAGGCACAGGGCCATGTGCAGAGAGCCCAAAGTGTTGGGTCAGTCCTGGTCACACCATAGGAGGGATGTCCTTCCCTGCCCTCTTAAGAGACAGATGGAGCCAGCCTATCAACCTATTCCAGTCTTGGATCCTCCACTGGAAGATGTTAAAGAAGTGGCAATGAGGATGAAATCAGACCCAAGGACAAAGCTCCCTCTTCTGGCCTTTTTTCTGGCTGTCGTCAGCTGGATCCTTGCCTTTGGTTTGAAAACAGGACCCAAGAGTAGCTGTTCACAGCCACCAGTCTCCATTCTTTCCCAGTACACACACACACCTTCAACACCAACAGTCCAGGTTTCTGCACTTATCTTTTGCAGCACCTCTTAAAAATCAGCACAGACCTCACCAAGCTGGGGGCCAATAGCTGGCACCACTGCATGCAGACACAGCCCCTCCTGCCTCCCTAACCCTGCCTTGTGCATTCTCCTATTTCCTTCTCACAAAGCCCCTTCTTGGCATGGCCAAGCTCCCAGGTTCTCAGAACTGCTCCCATTTACATGGCAAAGGGCGGATCCATAGCTTCCCTGGAGTTACTGGAATGAGCAGAGCAGATCAGTGTGGATATGCCTGGTTTGCCAACCCTGAAAGAGGCCACCAAGGGGCCCTTCTCTAAGAAGGCCCTTCTCTTCTTCACTCTAAGATTTCTCTGTATCTACCCAGGATTAGGTGGAGAATGCAGCAAGGGTGCAGCTTGAGAGCTCCCATGGATGGCCTTCTGCCTCCTCTCCTCCTCAGCTCTGCGGGTGACCACACTCCTCGTTGTCCCAGCCACACATTCCTGTGGCTATATCACTTGCCCTTGCAGGGCATTCCTGTGCTCCCAAGCTCTGGCCAGGATTTCAGCCACATATCAGTTTCTTCCCCCTTTCATCTTGACAGTGCCGATCTGGAAAGAATCTGAATTTGAAAAATAACCTGGAGAATCCTTTCTCTGACAAACATTGTATAAAGGATCTGTACTGCCCTCAAATCCCACCCCTTCTGTACCATACTGCACAAACCTGCAGCTTCAGCAAGTTTTGCAGTCTTAGATATAAGCTTTAAAGCTTATAGATACACACAGACACAGAGAAATAAGATAAATATCAGGTTTTTAATCCTTTTTTGATGGTAATGAAGATCTTAGGATGACAAAAGATCTACAAAAAACACCAAAGAAAAAATACATATAAACTCCCAATGCAAAAAAGTGCAGCTACCTATAGTGCTTTGCCATGCCCAGAGAGGATGGGAAATTAGTTCAGCTATTATGTGGGCAATTGGACTTAAAAATATTCTACTGCTCCCACAGTTCCTCCCATTCAAAATAATGCATCCCAGAAACTCAATCTGCTGGATGTGTACACACTTGTATGTAAGGTCAACTCCCTGCTACAAAGAACCCTGGAGAGTTTCAGGAGCTTTGTTCCTGATGAGAACCATGCACCAAAGGCTCCTGCATCCAGGTTCTCCTGGGAAAACACGGTCTGAGGCCTTAGTCTTGAGTTTCTCTCACTGTTTCAGTTTTGGGACAGTTTAAAATCTAGAGGCTTCTGGCCTGCTCTGATTCCCTCTCTGCTGACAGTTTTCTTTGGGACAGGTTTCTTAGGGACATTTTGATAATCAAGAACTCTGAGCTTTGTGGCAAGGACAGTGTGATGCTGAGGGCGCACTGTCCCCTTCTGGTAGCAGCCACGCACTGAATCTCATTAATGCAGAAGGTCTGGGCAGACAAGCAAGTCAGCAGGAAGGAAGTGTTCTGCAAAGGGACATCCAGCAGGACAGTGCTAAAACCAACCTGACAGATTCAGCTGCCCAAGAAGTTCATTCTCCATCTGTCTTTGATACCTTCTCTTGCCTACGTTCAGGCAGAACTCGGCAGTATCTGAGCTCCGGGAGTGAAATAACAAATGGCTCCTGGGAGTCGACTTCTAGGGGAAGAAACACAAATGACAGAACACCTGACACCATCCCTCCAATGAAGAACTCAGGGTCAGTGAGGCTGTGGAGCAGTTAACATCATCACAGAAAGCTCCAGCAGCGAGTCAGAACTGCAGCTCTTATAGTGAGCAGCACTTCCACTGCCATGTGTGTTTTGGGGCAAGATAGACCCAACACCATCTGACTTGGAAAAGGGAACACACTTAGCTTGGACACATTTTCCATCCCCATCCCAGCATGTAAACCCTCATTCTCATTTCTGGCTCATATTGCCTGGAAGGTCCAGCTTGTCTTCCCTCTTGTATCAGAGTCTAGTCAACAAGCACCACTTCCATCTACACCGTCCCTCAGGCTCTGCCCTGAGCTTGTTTTTGTGTCCCTCACCCCTGTATCTAGCTGTGTTACCCGGTTACCTTCATGGCAGTTCAAGGCTTCTCTCAGTGCCCTACAGGCAGCTCTCTTTGCCTCCAGGACACCTCCAGGCTGGCCTGGGCTGTAAATTGCGGTCTCTACAGTCAGTTGCAGGGCCCCATCCAGCACGCACTGCATTCTCCTCAGCGCTCTCACTGCCTGGTCCAGCTGCTCCTGGGAGTCAGGACGGATCATCACAAGCACCAGCACATCCGGCAGGCAGGGGAGGAGGCTCCTCACATCCCGCACAGCTTCCTCCAGGTGATCCCACTGCATGAGCCTTTTCAACACACTGGCTTGCCATAGCATAAAAATCAGATGTGGGGGAGCCAGGTCCTCCTCTTCCTTTCCCTCATTCTCTTCCTGCTGTGGTTTGTGCTTGATGTCCCCTGTGCCACACAGGTCCCGGGTAAAATCCACCAGCAATGAGGGAGCTCTTGAATCAGCATGGTCCACCTCCATCACACCCACCCGTCCATTCCGGCTCCCCAGCATGTCCAGTAGGTTGAGGAAATCCCAGGTGGTTCTGTCCACGAAGGAGGCTGGCTCCTTTGATGCCATAGCTTCCTCTCACACGTCCGTTTACTGGGCTGCTGAGGAAAGGAGTGGAAGTAGCAGAGGCAATTGCACAGCACAGGCTCAAACCAGGCAACACCTGCTGCTCTGAGCAGCCAATGCTGGGTTGGGTGGGACCAAATGAATGTGAAAATAGCAGGTTTGATACAAAGATTCACAAATTGCAGCCATGTGCTTTTTGGGGTTGGACCTCCCAGAAAAAAGGCTTTGTACCTTGGCAGTCTGGTACAATAGAAAGAAGCGAGAGGGGAAAGAGAAGGGATGATTACATATTTTTGGGCATCTTGTATCAAACTCAAAAGGACTTACTACCTTCTCATCAGCAAACCCAACTACATGATAGCGAGCACAGGCCTACAAACCTGTTGTTACAGTTCACTTTGCTCATTATATTTCCTCCTCCTTCCTCTGTAATGCCTAAAGCGGGAAATCCCATCCATCCTTTTTTGAATCCAACATGTCCAACCTATTGGTAGTTGTGGAAGACTAAAAACCCTACCTGACCTGGCCCAATATCCCATAAGCTGCAATTTCTCTACACATGTTGAAAAAATGCAGTCTTCCATGGCAAAGGCCCTCCTGCTGTGAAGGACTGCACTGGCAGCAGGCTTAGGTCTTTAAGTCCAGCAAAATCATTTCTATACCAGAGCTGAGTAGTTGGGTCAAGTTTTTTAATTCCAATTCAAAGTAAAGTTTTGATTTACCCAATAATGTATTCTGCACACAGAACTACTCCACCTTTCAGAAGGAAGAGGATTAGCTGTGAAATACCAGCCCACTGCAGGAGACTTGCAAAGCCAACAGCTCAGAGGGCTCCATGACACACACTGGCAGCAGGGCCAGGCAGGGAGAAGGAAGCTCTCGTGCCCTGGGAAGGAGGGACTGCACTGAAGTGGGCTCAAGATGTGGTTGAGCCAACAGACTCACCTTCCTGACCGACTAGGGATGCATTGAAAATGATGGAACTACTTGGTGTACGTAGAACTGCTCTCACAGGGTATCCACAGGTCATTTTGGGACTGTGACATCAGCAGCAACCATGACAACCTGTACCTGCCTCAAACCTCCCTTTAAAGGGGAGGTTTTTCAGAGATAAGAAACAGCCTTGCACTTCACGACTGTAAATTCATTTTTCACCACCTTATTGTTCAGCAAAACTAAAAGAACTATGGAAGTGCTGTGAAGATGCTCACTGCCCTACATGACATGCTGGGATAAGGCCGGCCAAGAAAACAGTGTTAACACTCATGCACCACAGAGCCGTGCAATGAAAATGTGTTTACATTATTTACACAAAGCATACGCTACAGGCACATGTGCTGCCCAGGTACATGTGGGCTCATTATCAGGGATTCTACCAGAACTACTATTGTGGGATGTCAGAGAGGCTTTGCACCTGCCAGGATTTAGTGTCTCCGTCTGTGCTGTCAACTCTGATACACTATTGAGAAAGAGGTCTCTCAAAATTGGTGGAGGCAATAAAACCAGAAATATACAAAAGTTAAACAGATTCTCCATTTTATTTTGAATAAAAATTTAGATCCTAGATGGATACAGCATCTGTAAAACACAAAACCAGACAGAAGCACGTTAGAAATCTTGTATTCAAACACAAGTTTTGCAGTTACAATCTAGACCATGAATCTCTTCAACTGCTATTAAAGCAATCCCCAGTTTATACAGAAGAGGTATGAGAATGACTTGCAGGAGCACTTCTCTGGTGGCACAGACTCCATGGCAGCCAGCCCTCTTGTGCATCAAGAGTTCCCATGGCTCTGGATTTCAGGAATTATCTGTGCTGCTCCTACTGTGCTTTTTCTAAGGCACAGGAGAAAGACAGAAAGGAAGGACTGCACCCCTCTTGTACTCCTTTTGACAAGATCACTACGAAAATATTACATCACAACTCTGGGTGAGAGACCTAAAGTGACAGTCCCACTGAAGCCCTGTGGCTAAAACGCCAACAGTGGGAACAGGTGGGAGTGGCCATGACAGGACAGCACGGCCCTCAGTTAAAACACTGGGAGGTAAGAGAAAAATCAAACAGGTAGAGGAGTAGAAGGGTGCCAAAATATACAGAAGAGATTGGTGGAAAAGAAATCAAGACAGCTTTAGAAAGGAGCTGAGTCCTGGAACATGAAGAGCCTTTCCACAACTGAGTAATCACACAAACCCCTGACAACGAGACAAACCCCCTCAGCACAGGAAGCCAGGAAAAAGCCTCTCTAGGCTCCAAAACAAAGTCACTGAGCCATGCTGAACACCCAACAGCAACAGAACAAAACCAGAGTTCAAATGTTCCCTCATACTATGTGGAATTAAAAGGCACCCCAAAAACCGCCACAAAATATCTCATTGCTAAACCACATCCACTTACCACCCGGATTCTGTGTCCAATGGCCTTGGCAGGAAGGTTGGAGCGGAACTTGGCACGCACCATGCCACTGTTCCCATGGGCGCGGGTCACCTTCCCCCAGATCACGCGTGTCCTGTTGGGTTTGCCTCCGGGGGTTACCGTGTTGCTGGGGAAAAGGAGCCCAAAAGCAGCTCAGCAGGGCAGTCACAGCTCTGCTGTCACCAGCAGTGACAATGTGGTCTCTCTAAAGCACCTCAATAATTTAGCTCCATAGCCATCTTTAACTAGAGCAATGTCCACTTTTATTTACTTGTGAAATTTTCCCGGCCTAGGATTTTCACTGTATCTTTCAAAGGCATAATTACAACTTGTAATTTATCAGAAATTCCACCAGACAACTATTAACAGCTTACAAAGCTCAAAAATTTGGAAAACACTTTTGCTAATATGATGAAACTGAAAAATCAACAATATGAAATTGCCAACATCTCATTTCTCCAGACACACTGAAGGCAGGAATAGAATAGGCCATTGGGATAGACAGCAGAAATTGCCTTAAATGAAGAGCCATGTGCCATGTTGGAAATGATGGTGGTCAAGTTACCAGTTTGATCAATTTTATTCAAGGTAATTCTGAACACTAACACCAGCACTCAAGAAAAAAAAACAGAAGTGGAAGTAATAAGCAGCTGTTCCCAAGGTGTCTACCAATGGCAGCAGAGCAGAAGTGACAGACAGTGCTCAAACATGGGCACATGAAAGTCAGAATACAAATTCATCCAGGCTTCACAAAATCACTTTACTGTTTAAGAAACTCTGCTGTTCAAAGTATTTAACACAAATTCACCCACTTCAATTTACTCCATCAACCCACCTTCAGTTTTTGCCAATCTTAGGCAAAACTTGTTTCTCATCCTACTTGCTCTCTAACATATCATATAGTATCATTATCTCCTAGCACTTACAAAACCAATACAGGAATTGGCTAATTCAGCACAAGAATAAAACATTACTTACTTTTTAGCTTTGTACACATAGGCACACCTCTTGCCCAGGTAGAAGTCTGTCTCCTGACGGGCATAAACACCTTCAATTTTCAGAAGGGCCGTGTGCTCCCGCTGGTTTCGGAGGCCACGTTTGTAGCCAGCAAAAATGGCCTTGCACCACAGCCTAAAGACATGGAAAACATCTGCAAATTATAACTCACTCCAAAGTAACAAAAATAAAAACAAATCACAGGCCATTTCAGCAGGAACTAATTCTACACCAGTAGAAATTACCAGAGGAAATAGCCAACTTTTACAAATCACTCCAAATACTTACATTCAATGAACAGAGGAAAGCTGAGTATGTGGGACATGAAGTATTTATAAGAACATTACATTTTTTTGCTTGTCATAAACTCCTGGCACTACAATACTGGCTTCATACCAAGTTTCAAATACTTCAGCATTAGCAGATATTGTTTCCAAATGCCTACTAACACTGATGAGTAAACATTGCTTTTTTTCTACACATCACAGGAAGTCTCCTGCATTGCAGTAACTGCTATAGAAGGTATGAGCTGCCCCTGATTTGCAGCCTCAAAGGTTTTAACAGCCAGAGCAACAGCCTGACATCCAGTGGACACAGACATTACACAAACTCCCCAGCAATTCTTCAGGACAAAGTCCTGCCTGCACTGCCCACATAAAGTCATTATAAGACTTGTCCCACACACCAAGGAGACAGCACATCTGGCCCAAGGACATCCAGCACCTGCCCCGGGATACAGCAGGATGCAACTGAGATATCCACTTCTACCTGCCACAAGTGTAACAGGACATAAACTCCACAGATAAATATTGGGACATAAAGCTGTGATTCACAGAACCATCGTATGGTTTGGGTTGGAAGGGACATTTAAGACCATCCAGTTTTGACTCCCCTGCCATGGGCAGGGACACCTCACACTAGATCAGGTTGCTCAGAGCCCCATCCAACTCGCCCTTGAACACTTCCAGGGATGGGGCAGCCACAGCTTCTCCAAACAACTCCAGAGTATTCACATTTAATCCCTTCATTTACAAACTCAATCTCTACATCCTTTAAGAAAATTCGGTGGAACAGAATTCAACAGAAAATTCACCCATGGGAAAAACACGCTGCTCCCTTTACTCAAAGAAACAGACTATGTCAAAGCTCCACTGTATACTGGAGATTAACAAAGACTGTGCTAACAAACCCATGTGCTAACAAACCTGACAGGCCAGCGAGAGCGTGGCACATCGAAACAACAACTACAACCTCAGGGACACACAACTGTGGGCGTTCAACAGGGCCCAGCAAGACACTGGGCAGAGGAACGCCGCTCATTGCCTACTGCTTCAACAAACGCTCTCAGGAACGTTTCAACAGCGCTACAGCACCGAGCCGAGAGCAACCTCGGGCACTCACTCACTCACCTCCCGGTCATGGTGTCCTCCCGCAGACCCGGTCCCGGCAGGCCTGGAAACGACACACAGCCATGAGCCTCGGGCCGGCATCTCCACCCGGCCCGGCGAGCGGGACCCCGAACACCCGAGGACTGCCCGAGAGNGGGGCGATCCACGCAAGTGCGATCCCGGGAGGGGCGGCCCCAGCCCCGCTGCGCAGGCACCCGCCGGGCAGCCCCGCGAGGCCCCCGAGCGTGGTGGTTGCCATGGAGACGAGCGGCGCATCCCGGTGAGGCGGGGAGCGGCCGGGACCGGGACCAGGATCGGGAATGGGAGCGGGGAAATGAGGNCCCGAGGACTGCCCGAGAGCCACCCAGAGCTCCGGGAGCCTCCGCTCCTCCCCAGAGCAGCCGCCTCAACCCCGCTCCAGCCGAGGGCCCGAACCCGCAACTAGGACCATCCGCCGCGCATCGGCGCCATCCCACCTTATCCCCGCTCCGGACCGCGCCATCCGCCGCGCCCCGGGAGCCCCGCGCCCGCCAGCGGCCCCACAGCGGGGGCAGCACCCCCCGACCCCGCTCCCGGCCCGCGGCCCCGCTCCGCCTCACCCCCAGCGCCCCANCCGGGACCGGGACCAGGATCGGGAATGGGAGCGGGGAAATGAGGGCAGATCCCGGTGAGAGGTTGAGGGGAGCCCGGGCCGGTCTGGGCAGGGCGAATGAAAACGGGCCGCGGCGGTGGAACGAGCCGAGGAGCCCGAAGAGAGGCAGCGCCGGGGGAGAGAGCAGCCCTTGGTGTTGGGCTCCGGGTCCTGTCCGGCGTCCGATGTTCTCACCCTGAGTCAGTGAATCATCTAGACATTTACTTTACTTCTGATATCGCCTTGGAGGCAGAAAACATATTTCGACGCTGAAATCCCTGTAACCAAGTCTCACATTTCTTTATTTTCCTAAATGAGATCTGGAAGCATGTACTTACCCATTTGCTCACGTCAGGGTTATTCACTCCCGATTTCTATCACTTTCCTCACACTGCCAGAAATTCAGGTGCATTTTCAGAGCACTTGAAGTGATTTAGAAGAAGGAAGGTGAAGGGAACCTTGAGGAACCTTGATGGTCCCTTTCCCTTTCCCTTTCCCTTTCCCTTTCCCTTTCCCTTTCCCTTTCCTTCTCTTCTCTTCCCATCCCTTTCTTTCCCTTCCCCTTCCTCTCTCCATTTCCTTTCCTTTCCTTGCCCTTCCTCCCCCCACTTTTTTTTTTTTCCAAAATGAGCACCTAATATTTCTAGCAGGAGGCAGAACTGTGTAAGGTAAGGCCACACCTATTTTGCTTTCCAAGAGACCTATCTTTGGTAAAAATGAAATTACTTGTTATTTCTGGCTCAGCTGCTGCTCCTGTGGATATTCAGAACCTCTCTTTGCCAGCCATTTGCCAAACAGATCTAAAGGAGAAGTGACATTCTCAGCTATGCATTTTATCACTGGAATTCACTGGAGTCTCTTGACTACAAGGAATGCTGCACAAAATGCTGCTCTTGAATCCATTTTCCTTTATCAGGCAGCAGGGTGGGAGAAATGTACATCCAGGACTCTCACAGAGCAGCGGGAGTTGCAATCCCCAAAGGAACAGGAGGCCAGACCTTTTATACAGTTGCTTTAAAAATTATTGCTTGATATGTTTTTCTTTCCCTTTATATCAGCAGGGAAAGAATGTCATCCAAAACTCATGGGGGAAGCTGAATCCTTCACGTACTTTTTTTTTTTTTTAATTATTATTAATAGAGTTTAATGAGGGAGTTCAGCAAACACAGCAATGCAGGGTGATGCCAGTGGATGGTCTGAGGGGCACTGTGTTGACACTAAAATCCAGAGCAAGCAGCTCATACCTGTAGTGTTTGCTAATGCCCCAGACAGTGGTTTCCTTCTCAAGTCCAACTTAACATAAGCCCAGACCCTACTGGCTTGGCACATGGATCTGCTGAGCAAGGATATGGATGTAAGAGAAGATACACAGGAGGAGCAAAGCAGCAAAGGGGCTTTAGAGAAACATTCCAGCTGCCAGCTTTCTTGAAACATATTAATATCCTGAGTTAATTCTCTCCTGGTCAGAAGCTGCTGACAGGAAAGATGAAAAGCTGTTGCATCCTCCTTGGTTTCCAAATAAGTCCCTTTTTCCTATGAGAGCTGCTTGTGTTATTTCTTCTTCCAAAAATGCTGCTGTAATCATCTGTCACAGCTATCTCCCAACACATCTTTTTTCACCATATTTTTAGCATACTACTCATATTTTATGACTCCACATGTAATAGATTATTCTTAGGATGTTTAGACTCAAAATATGGATCATGGATTTCTGAAAAACATAAAAATGAGTAAAACATTGAAAAATATTTTATTAGTGCCTGTTGACTGGAGACACTGCCTGACTTTCTTGATGTAAAAATACTGCATCTCCACTTCTATAACTGATTCCAAGGTTGACAAGAAAAGTGATGGGTTTAGTGTATTATACAGATCATTTGCCTTTTTTTTTTGTTAACGCTTTTATCAGATTCCTATCTCAAGTTGTTACTTTTTTTTATAATTAAGATAAAAGAGAGAAAAAAACTCAGAAGCAAAGGGATGAAATCAATTCCTTCTTCGTCCTAGGTGACCATCAAAGGAGGAAGGAGGAATTAGATGTAAGTGGTTACAAACAATACAAGTATAGTGAACATATTGATAATATTCAGAATCACTACTTTGCTGTTATCTTTTCCTGCCATGCTTTGAACAGCTTCTTGAAATAAATCAGTGTGCCTCTACCATTACCTTGGCTGAAAGGCTGTTCTGTTTTTTCCTCCATTCAGGAGTTAGAAACCTTATCATAATTGCCTGGCTTAGGGGAATTTACTCTCCTTTTACCCAGAGCAGTATTATCCTTTAACTTAAATACCTCTGTCTCTCCCTGGTATCTGCCCTTCCTATGGATTTACTGGGAGCAATCCCAGTCACTGCCCTGTGCACACTTTCTAATCTTATCCCCAGGGAGAGCCGTGTCCTCTTCCAGCACATTTCAACACGTGTTGCATTAAACAACTTCCTGAAACAGACAGGGACATCAGGAAATAAATGTGTGGAATCTGAGTTACTTTTGTTTGTTTTACATATTCTGTACCAACAGACATCAAATAAACCTGCACGGAAAAGTGGCTCTTCTTTTCTGCCAAGTGAAATTAAGTTCATGGTCCAACTGTAAATTCGTATCTTCTTCAACAAAAACAACAAAAAAGGAGGACAAATAATAACAGCTTCAGAGAGGTTATAGCAAGTATGAATCTTTTTAAACACTTGCTTATGAAATATCACTGATTTCCAGTGATGCAGAGCCCAGCTGCATCCAAACCTCTTCTATTTTCATAGAATATGGCCATGTCTTATGTTAACAGGGACTGCCTGATGTGTTTCCTTGGCATGCTTACAGGTTGGGCTGTAATATTTTGCAGGCTTAGGATATGTTTATGCAAGGGTTTTACAGATGGCACAAATCCAGTTGTAGGTAGAGCAGCCAAATTAAGATTTTGTTAGTGGTTGTTGATACTTCCATTGCAATGACACTCAGGATCTCAACCACCTCAGACTGCAGTTGTGCTACGTGTTGTACAAGAAATACCTGGTTTGTATGTACAGGCTTTGGAGGGATGTCCAATGGCATATCAAAACATTACAATTCTCAGAGAATTTTCCCATTGTTTTGCAGATGTTTTCTTAGGTATTTTTGGATTAATAGTGAATTTTCATTTTTCCTTAGATATACTTTCAGAATATTCCATCTGTAGGCAAGGCAAAAGGGTGCTTAAGTGTATGTCAGAGCAGTTTCATGTTTGAATTGCAAGTTAAAATAAAATAATACAAAAAGTTAAAGATTGTTTACTCAGTCCAGGTATTGGTTCTTGTTTAACTTTCAGCATCTTAAGATGGCAACAGTTCCTGCTGAGAGGGGACTGGGATCATAAAAGTGTGAAGGCTACACAGTAATATTGAGGAATGATTAGAGTATGAAGGTTCACCATCTGAGACTTTATAGGATGTGGATTTTTTTTTATTTTAAAACGGCACCTTTCTTCTGTAGTTTCCCAAAGTCCACGATGAACAGCTGCTCCCCCCTGAACTGAATAATAAGGCACCTCACCCAGTTTGTGCCCTCCATACCCATTCCCTTCTCAGCCTGTCTACCCAGATCTGCTGTAGGAGGGACCAGGACCTCTTTGTTTTGTGAAAACTAAACATTCCCACTGTCCCTGAATGCAGCCATTAGCAGAGCACAGCTCCTCTTATAAACAGTGTATGGAAGGTTATAAACAAAGCCAGGGAAGTATATGTAAGGCTGCAAATAAGGCTATTTCATGTCTACCTTTCGTTTAAACTACTGTTACTGACTTTACTAACACCACAACATTTTTCTGATTGGTATCTTTTATCTTTGTTCCTCCTAGCAAGAACACACAGACTAAACAAATGGAAAAAATCACTCATCTGGAAGCTCTGATGTTTAGTGCTGTGCTGGAGAACTGTGTGGATCAACTTGCAATTCTTGGATATATCATGCCAGTTCCACATGAGGACAAGACAGACATCAACCATGTATGTGCCACTGCTTAAAAAGATGTATATCATATCTTTTTTTTTTTCCTTTGTCTTGGTTTTATATCTTTAACCAGCATTTTTAACAAATTAACTCAAATATATTTTCTGTTATTCTATGACCCTTGGGTGAAGAAACACAACAAAAATGACCTAATTTTAATATTTATATTGCAGCATCACTGAGAAGCCTTGGTCATGAATTTGTGCAAAGGACTCTACTGATCCAAGATGAGGTTCCTAAGATTATGATTTTAAAATCTCAGTGGTTAGACAATAAGGAAAGAATTGGGGAAAAGGAAGCAAAACATATGTAGGTTCTTCTGTAGATACAGAGCTATTTTAAAAGTAGAAACGTATAGGTTATTTCAAAGTACTCAAAACCAGGTTAATTCTATTCCTCTTTAAGTCCATGCCAAAGATCCTTTTGTTCCCACAGTGTATTAAGAAAGATGCACTTCAAAATATATTAGTAACTACCCTTTCTCAGTGATCATTAATTATTAGTTGATTTCTAATAGGCATCATAGCTAAGATGGTTGGGCAGAGATATGGAGAATAGAGAATTCCTAATGCTCAGGCAGGGGTTTGTTGCTGTGGAGGAAGGTGGTGTGACATTTCTGGTAGCTGTTAGACATAGGAATCAGGATGGGACTGTTCTGAGGGGTAATGTCTCTAAGTACTGTGATCTATAAGTGACACAGCAGGGTCTTTCCAGTTCTAGCAGGTTTGAAACCTTTTTAAGATGAACTCAAGAAAAAAGTTCACAACCAGGATGGAAATAAAAACTGGGATCTGAGTTTTGACATCTAATGATGTTCACTCTGTCTAATGTACCACTTAAGAATGCCAGAGGAAGTTAAATCATCTTTTTCTCCGTGCTTCCTTTCCATAGTACCTTTTTAAAAAACCCATGGCAAAGCCGCAGCAGCAGCTGGAGATACAGTGAATTTCAGGGCGGGAACGATGCTGAGACTGTGCCATAGAGGGCACTGCTCCCCTGAAAGACTCCTGGGAGCCGGCCTCAACTGCTCCCAGAGGGTGCTTCTCCCTCTCGTATGTGCCAGCAGCAAAACACAGAGGAAGAGCATATCTCTGGGACAGCAGGAGTTGTCCTCTTCAGACACACAGACTCAGGCTGATAGATCTACTGAAGGTACACGTAAATTACAGAGAAAACACTTTCGCTTTTCTCTTCAATCACAGATGCTCATTTTCACCAAGTCACTTCTTAGAACACAGCTTTCTCACAGGTTATAAACCCTACTTGTGTTCTTAAAGATTTCAAAACAATTTGAGGAGGAAACAATTTAGAAACAAGAAAATGGCTTAGGGAAGCTATTTGCTAACTTTGATGCTCTGTAATTTGCTACTCCTCCCTGTTTCTCAGTTTACATTTGGCTGTTTTCATTGTATTTGTACAAGATCTGTATTTGCAAAGTACCCTGGAGTTCTATCAGGCAGACAAATCAATGGCATCTTCAAAGACTGACATCTAAATTTCAGTTGATGACATTTTTGAGAGGATTAATCACAGTGTTGGCGAGCACTGATTTTCCAGATTGGATGCTCTTGCACATTGCTTCACACAGTGCATGCCCCAGAGGGAGGCAGCCTTTCTATTTACTGAATTTTGGGCAACAGACAAGCAGTTAGGAGACTACACAGATGGTAACACATGCAGTTTACAAACTTCTTGCTTTTACATAGTTATTTGTTGATTATTAGTGTGTAAGTCCCTACTGTTTACAGACAACCCAGTTATTGCCTGTCTTGAACTTTCCCAGACATTAAAAAACATCTATCAGAACATTCATAAAATCTACATGATATTAAAGCAGTTTGTTTGCCAAAATTAGTTCTTTTTGAAGTACAGTTGTCACCAACCAGCTATTTAAGCCCTTTTTTTACTAATTAACAATGCAATTTTCATTGGACTGTGTATGCTTTGTTTGTGATTCATTTAATGAAAATTTAACAGTCCAAAAAATAAGCACATAGTCACTTAGCATCCTTCTCTAGTCACTGATGAGTCAGGCACTGCCAGAGGCTGATCCATCCCAACCCAGAGTTGCCCAAAACATTCAGCATGAAGCAGTCCCTTGCAGTGCCCTCACAGACTGCAGCAGCACCTCAGACCTCTGACAGAGCCTTGCTTGACTTGTAACAAGCCTTGCATGACTTGCCTGACAAGTAACTTTTTGGAAGTACTCCTGGCATCCACAGCTGCTGCCCTGACCACTTGTTTTCTCTGCTCTGCTGGCACAAATGTGTGTATGGTTGTGGAAGGATCTGGACTGAGAAATTGTGCTGCTAAAAATAACTTCTTTTTTTTTTCCTTTTTGCTGGAAAATGTTTCATCACAGTGAGTTCTCTGTCTGCTTCCCCAAGCAGCCGGGGTGGGGAGCAGGCAGCTGTGGACAGGGATGGGGCTGGCAGAGACTGTGTTAGCTGCAGTCAGCAGTGCTGTTATGAAGTGTTCAGCCACAGAAATGCTAGTAGGCAGGCAAGAAAATGTTCTCTTTTAATGTCCCAGTGTGTACACCTGCATTTTATCCATAACACCTAAAGCAGAGAATTTGTAGAAGCAAGAGCTTAGCTGATTTTATAGTGTGCTTTTGCATTTTTGGGGGCTTTTCCGTTTTTAATGAAATTGTACTCAATCACAAGATACCTTTCCATGAAGGAGAGAGCTGCCAATATTTTGAATTTATCCTTTGAATTCATGTTATATTTCCTCTGCTGTTACTCTCTCAAAAAACCTGGTAAGCAGATAGCAGACAGAAAGTCTATTGCAATTATTTCCACACAGCTCTAGTTATAACAATAATATTGTAGGGAAAGGTGATGCTGACAGGCAGTGGGAAATGTCTAGGATGGAGAGAAGGAGGAGGAGAAACAGACTAACAGTCTTCCAGTTTGTAAAAATTGCTGCAAAAAAGGAGGGAACAACTTGTTCTCTGTGCCTAGAGACCAGGACAACAAGCCAGGGGTTCAAATACTGTTGAGGAGAAAAAACTTTCTTATGGTAAAGAAAGTTGTGAGGTGCTGGCATTGACAGGAGAGTGTGTAGTCTCCACTGCTGGATGCCATTAAGAACTTGTCAGATTAAGAACAGTCTGAACCATCAACTCTTGGAGTGGATGAATTCTACCTTTTTATGAATACCTTTTTAGGCCTTTTCTAGTCCTGTCATTTTAGGATTTCTGAGCCCATAAACTTCAAGGAGCTACACTGTGTGCTCAAAACTAACCAACATAAATGTTTCTAATCTTCCACTCTTTGCAAAATGTAACATGCACTATCAGCTGCTCTCAGTATAGCTTCATTCTAGTTTATTACTAATTTTCCTTCCTATTACATAACGTTGCAGAGGGTTTAGTTCTGCTGTGCAATGTGCAAGCAGGTCTCTCTTATTCCCTTTTCCCTCTTCCCTTATTCTGTTATTTCCCTTATCCTCTTTCATTTCCATCCAGCAAATGAAAGAAATGATCCAGCAGGAGCTGGGTATTAACTTCTCAGAGCTTATGTCAGCGAAGCAAGAGAGTGGGGAAACAGTTACCTCCACAGCCCTGAAATACACCGAACAGGAGGAGCAGCAGGGGAAAATGGAAGATCAAAAAAACACCCATCATTCTTCCAAAACCCCCAAGAAACGCACCACTCGGGCTCTAGAGAAGCTCAAAAAAATTTATGCTGACAGGTGAGTGAAGCACCTGTGAGGGATGCTCAGAGCTGTAAAGTTCTCAGTCTATCTCTTGAAAGCAAAAATACAAATTCCTTGCTCTCCCACTGCCAGAGTACATCAGTCTCTGTCTGGAAGGGGTTCCTCTAGGGATAGCAGCGGTTTCGTTCACAGACCATTTAGTTCCAGCCTTTGCTTGCCTCTGCATGCTACCTAATGACCAGCAGTTTATTTTGAATGGAGCTGTAAAATATCACCCTGTTGATAATAGTTGCCTGGGTAGAAATCATGCCAGGCACTAATCAGTGCTCATGTTCTGGTACCTGGAGTCAGATGCCTTTAGCTGATCCCGCATGCAAAGGGAGATCCAAGTCTTGTTTTTGAACTCAGTCATTCTGCAGGGCACATAGAGCTTCTGTGGCAGTTATAGCCTTTATAGAAAAGATAATGTATATAAAGACTAAAGATTTTCTATTTTTTTAAAACAAACTTTATTCCTGCACCTAAACCAGTGCCCTGATTTGCAGAAATACCATCAGCCTTTGGTTTGAAAGAGATTATGGAGCTGAATGCTCAGTATGCATTTTTCTGCATCCTGGCTTCTGTCATTTAATGTCATTTCAACAATGGGTTTAAAGAAGATTCTAACACAAATAAGGAAATTGCAGCTAAAATGTAAATTCCACATGCATCATGACATTCAATAAACTGGACAAGCTAATGTATTGCATAGCCAGGTCTCATTTTCCAAGATCCACCTGTCATCACTACTGCAGGCCAGCAGCCTTCTTAATGGCAACACAGTTTGGCAAAGCATGGATATGTTTGTGCCTCTTTGCAATTTCCCAGAGTAGCATGCAGGGCAGCATTTTAAATTATAAACTTCAACAGCTCCTAACACTGAGTTCTCCAGATGTACAATAAACAGATACCATGGGAGAAGCACTCCTGGGTTTGATAGGATATAAGACCAGAAAAGGGATCTTTTATTTCCCTACATTTTACTGTAAACAGTAATGGATAAAAGTGCCAAACACGGTACTACCAGCACCTGTAAAGTATTGTTGTGTTCCTTTTCTTCCTGGCAGGCAGTACGCAAGTGATGTAATTACAGTCACTATTAAAAAGATGGAGGAATTGGGAACATTTAGTAGCCTAACAGATGCTAATGAGAGAGAGAAGGCAAAAAAGGGCAAGTTTTATGACATCCTCATCAGGTCAGTGTTGTGTTCAGTTCTTTCCTGTTTAAATGCTTATCATATCTCCCACTCAGTACACGCTGAAAAGGAAATAAAACCCAATAAAACCAAAATACAGAAGGGATACGTTTTAAAACTTGAATTCTTCTGTTTGCTTTGCAAACTGAAAGTTTTCCCCTTTGGAAAGAAACAGTGGATGGGTCTGATACTGATCTGAGTTAGAAATTGCCTACGAGCTAGGAATTTTACCACGGCAGACACCAGTGGCTGAATTAGTGCAAATGCCTCATTTCAATTAAAACATAATGTGATGTAGGAGCTCCTTGATCTTTAACTTCTGTCCCCAGTGAAAGCCAGAGCAGCAGAGGATCTGTTCAAATCAGGGCCAGCAACATATGGCCTTTAGGTTGTCTGATGCCCAGGAGAGTCTGCTCTGACCCATATGCTAACAGGCTCCCTTTTTCCAGCAGCAGTGAGGGGTTAGCACAGATGGTGACAGAGGTGTCTTATTTAAGGCTAATCCACCAGCCACTGTGCTGTGATTCTCTTCTGTCCCAAATCTTCCAGGGTACACATTTGTTATAATCTCAGCTCAAACTGGTGATTTCTTAGCTCAAACTTTTGAGCTCTAGAGGTTTGGGGGTTTTTTAGCATGCAAACCTCTGGTTCAATCCCAAAACCGTCAGAGAGAATTGCAGTCATCAGACAAATATTTGACCACTTCAAAGCTACCTCAGTGTAGCAGCTCGGGCCCATCATTGAGGGCGCACAGCAAAGCTGCTCTCAGTCATGATTTGTCAGGAGTCCAGCCTACTGGAACTGCTCTTGTGGTGACTCAGGGATCTGCCTCCAGGGCAAATCCCCAGCTTCAGTGCAATATGTGACTTTAAGCATGAAACCCAACTCTTCCACTTCCACTGCCTAAAACCAAGGGATTTATTGTTTATCCATGGAAGGGACAGAAAGCAAGAATGAGATTAGCAATTGGCTGTGGAGTAACTATCCAATACGGAAAGGTAGAAAAGAGCAGACAAATTATAATCAGAAAGGACATAATCCTTTTTATCCCCTTCTGTCAATCATATCTAGCCATGTTGTACTATATATACATTCTTTTCATGGAATGAACCTGATCTGTCTTTCAAGATAATAAATACTTGTCTCGTTTTGTGTAAATACACTTTCTGAAAGCCATCTGCAGTGAGATGACGGGAGACTCCTTATCAGGAGCTTTTGTTCATCAGTCACCCAGAAAAGGACTCTGAAAATGAAATGCATGTGTGATTGTAAGGTTGGAATAGGATAGAAAGTTTCAGGGACCAACTGTAATATTTACTGGTTTTAAAAGTAATCATAAGCATAAAATCTTAGAGAAGCACTCTGAGTGAAATAAGATAATAATACCTAGAATATTTACTGCATCTGTTTTATTTTAGACAGATGAACACTTCTCTAGCTTTTCGTCTTCACTCAGATCCCTTTGTGGATCTCAGAACCTGGGGCAGTGCTCTTTGGAAGATTTTAGGTCTGATATGAAAGAAACAACATTCTCATACACATAATAACACAATTTTGCACTCTTTGCTGCTCAGGCTTGCTTCTGCTTGGAATCACAGGCATTTTTGTAGAAACTGTGCCTCAATGACAGGCATATGTCTCTGCTATAGTAATTGCATCATCCTCAAATCCATTCCAGGCCTTCAACAAGAGCATCCCCTGTTTTTTTGGCTTGTTCTCCCTTTTGTTCCCATCTGCCTTGCTCAGTCTGTACACCTCTTCTTTCAGGATTTACTGACCAAGTCAGTAGTTTCTGTGAGAAGTCTCTGTTTATCTTACCACAATATATCAGGAGACAGGAAGTTCCTCTTCTAGGTAAACAGCTCTTGTCTTTTTTGATATATTCAAGTGATTGTATTTTCCTACCTCAGGGAGGAAAAAGGAAACAAGGAGATAAAGGCACTCCAGAAACAGCTGCAAGATGTCAAGAAACAAACTGGTCAAGACCTTCAGGTGAGAGCACTTAGCACTGGGCATCTTGCCAGGGGGAAGCCTGTTAGGAAGCTGGCCTCTGCTGCCCAGCACTCAGAGAGGCCAGGGCCATACACAGTGAGCCACCATTTAGGAGTACAGAAGCAGAATAATTACAATAAAGATTTGTATTTGGAATAAGCCCACTAATGACTTCAAGAGCAGTGTCTGATGGTTTTCAAATGGGAGCTCAAAATGCTCATAATCATGAGAGACTGTGGTCAAATTAGAATATCCCAAAACTCTGCTGGGAGTGACAAAGCACAGATACCTGCAATCAGTAAGAGAGAGGTTATCTGCAGATAACAGTATCTAAGGTTCTGTCATACTCAGCCATGACAGATCATTTGGCACAGAAGGAAGTGTGCCAAAGGGAGTGAGAAAGACAGACACCTATCATAGGGTCAGACTGTTTTTCCACCTACATTTTCATCTGGGGAAAGTGTCATTCTATTAATCTATTTTTCTAGGCTTCCAGACATCAGAAAATCCCAAACATGCCTACACAAGGGCAGATCAATGTTATTGCACATATGCTGTCAACTTAATCTTTCTGGAAAGCTTCAGCCCTTCTGTCTGCATCATGGATAGGGTGTGTGCATGCACAGTAAATATGGGGCATTCTGGAAATATAAGACTTGCTACACAAGGGCAGATCAATTGAATGGCTTATCACTGGTCACTTTGATGCTCACCAGACAGCTCAGACTGGATGCTTATTCAACATGGAAATGTAGCCTGGCCCTGCTGAGGCAGGAGATGTGTGATAGCAAACAAGCAGAAGGGAAGCTGGGGCAGAGCTGTACACGGCCTGGGGGAAGGAACAAGAATCTGACACTCAGTTCAGTAGTGAGCAAAAGGACAGCAAGGGCATCTGAGGAAAGAATTGGTGTCACTGAGTTTTGTCTTTGGACAAAAGTGTGAAGAGTAATCAAGCCAGGATATAGTTGACTACAGAGAGGAATTTAAAGCCCCAGACACGCTGGTGAAGTTTGGTTTGTAGAACACAAAAGTTTTGTGTTGGCAGCCTGGATGCATACGCAGTGGAAAGTTTAATTATAAATACAGGGGGGACCTATTTGCTTCTCATACTGCCCCTTCTCAATCAGACTCTGATGGCTCCTGGGAAGTTCCTGCTCTCCCACCCCCCAGGCTGGTGAATGTTATGAGGTAGTTCTCCATCTGTGTAGTGCTCTTCAAACCTCACCATGTCTGTGCACACAATATACGTACCCAGTCCTGGTTTAATGCCTTCCCAAGGCTGTAATCATCCTGTCTTGTACCGGCAGCAATGTCCTGTCACTCCACAGTCAGGGGGCCACTTCTCTGTGTCCTGCCCTGCACCTCTCCTACCTCCTGCAGTCATAAAAAATGTGTGTAGCTCCCGTGCTGAGAGGGGGCTCTTTTTTTGTCCTTTCAGTGCTAATTCAGTTCTTGGGTTTTGCCTCATCAAGTGGGATTTGCACTCATCTGGGATTTTTTTTTTAAATATTTCAAGCTTAAAAGTCCTTTTCTGAGCTTCCTTATAGTTCCAGCTTTGATAAATCAAAGACAAGACTACTTTAAAGTGCTGCTTTCCTCCTGTGCCAAAAATAATGGTGTCTCACTGTGTCTCCCAAGGGAGAATAATTTCTATTTGCTTCATATGGGATTTTCCCATAGGCAGTTCTACAGACACTTGCATGATTTGTCACCTTGCCAACTAATTAAAAATAAAAATACAGCTTCGCTGACTTTGGAGTACTTTGAACAACAATAATAATGCACAGACCTATAGACAAAAGCCTACATGGCTGAGAAAACAAAAGTGAGCAAATCTAATCCTGGAACCAGAAAAACACAGCCTTTGTCTCACTCATGTTGCTGTGAATTTGTATTTTCAGCCTTTCTACCTCTTAATAAGATGCTAATTAATAGTGTATTAGCCTGCTCAGCTCATTTTTCTTTCTAATGGAACACAAATCTAATGCTAGATGTTCTTCTTTGTTTTCTCTTGGAAAGCACTGATGTCTCTAAAGGAGCTGAAATGGTGCATCTGGTTTTGCCCTTACCTCTCTGTGCAGGAGCAGCACTGGTAGCTCAGGTTTGGCTGCAGGGGGTCTGTTTGCTGCTGCAGTGTTCATTTCCTAGTTTCTATAAAAATACTCACTTTCTCTGGTTTCCTAGACAAGTAACAGCAGCCTGTACAGGTTTTGAAACATATTAATATCATATAGGATTATGCAGCTTAAGATAAAAATTTAGGAATGTAAAATTCAACATTCCTGCATTGCTCTTCACCCGAAGACTTTTTATGTCCTGTAGGTTTTGTGGTGTACTCATGTCATACATGTGTGCAGGCAGTGGTGTTATTTTATAACAAGCAGTAATGTTACAGCTACCAAACAGACAGAAAGCCAAGCCACTGCACCACAGTAGCAGTGAAAACAGATCTGTAACTTTAATTCTTTGTCAGTTCTCATAACACACCCAGATCCACTGTATCAGTGCATCACTCAGTCATGCTTTTAGTAGTAAGGTTAAAACCCATCATGTTTCTTCCCTTTTCCTCTCCCAGGAGGACAAATGCATCTGTGGAATGTTTTAAACACATATACACAACCACTGGCGCATGTTTCTACTGGAGATATGCACAGGATGATTACAGCAGAAGGCACAAGTTTTGTGATGGTCCTGAGCTTCACTGCTGGCAGAGCCCCAAGGAGCACTGCAGGACTTGGAGCTGGTGCATTAGATCCAAAGCTGGCTCCAGAGGGGCAGGATTTTCCACAGGAGTGCTGCTGCCAACAGGTCTGCTCCTTCTGCCAGCAAACTGCCCCTCCCGGGGCTCTCCCACAGCTGCTGGCATTGGTGCTGAGCTGGTCAAGGGCTGCAGAAGCATTCTGTCCATGCCAGGTGACAGCCAGCCCTGCTGTCCCCTGGGCACAGACATTCCTTGAGGGTGTTCTGGAGTTGGGACAGTGATGCAGGCAAAGCCCTATTGAAGTGCCTGCAGGGCTGCCTGTTGTGGTTTCAGGGGAGCAAGCCCAGGCTGCAGCAGGTGTGTGGATCCAAGCACATCTCCAGGTCCTGCAAGCTGAGATGCCACAGCTGCCAGGAAGAGCCTTGAGCTCTGAGCTCTTGGTGTGGGAGCAAGGCAGAGCAGGGCCCTCTGTCAGCACAGAGCACAGCACTCCTTCCCCTGCCAAATGGGCAGCATTGGACTGCTGGAGAACTCCTCAGACTGTTTACTCCTGTGGGCTATTTTTGTAACCAGCTGTATTTTATGACTGTAAACACTAATTGCTGTGGAAGAGCTGGGAGTCTTGGTGGCTTACAAGAGAGATAAATCAAAGTAAATGAAAACACAGAACTGTGGATAAGGTCTCCAGCTAAGTGCAGCTGCTTTTGCAGCCAAATAGCATCTGTGAGGAAGACTCCAGTGGCACCAGGTGACAACAGACAGGCCCCTGAACTGATGTCTGTGAGCTGAGAGATCAGAGAAAATCAGCTTGTTTACCTGCTTGTGAAGCAGACTGGCTCCTGACAACTATTTTCTGGGTTTTGATCTTGGTCTCTGCCAGTTTTCTGATAGTTTTGGACACGAGGGATGATTTGGTTTGGCAGATTCAACATTGAAGTCATCCCAAATAAGCAGCAGAGATTTACTGCATCAGCTATGAAAGCATTCCATGTCCTGGCGTGGACCTTTGCTATGATAAACCAGAATGAATAAATATTAATTCATTTTCCCAATTATTGTCCCTGAAGTTCAGGGAACAGCACATTCTGCAGATGGTACCCACAGCTTGTAGGCATTTACTGCTGCATTTACTATCTTCAGCTAAATCCCAAATGTGCCTCAGCTCTGCAGGTCCTGCAGCAGGAGCTGCCCTTATGCCTGCAGCTGGCATTCCTTGGCCAGGCAGATGCTGCTGTAAACCACCAGTGAGTTTTGCATTTCACTTCCAGTCTGCTTTGGATTGTGTAACCAAGCCCCCAGACTCCCCACCTCTAACCAGGATGTTTTACAACACTGCAGACCAAATCCAAACCACAGGCATGCCATTCACCAGAGAAAACAACAGAGCAGATGGGCCCCCATGCCGGCTGAGGCCTGGGGCACAAGAATCAAAAGCACTTTTTTCTTTAATAAAATGTGACATGAAAAAGAAAATAACCTGGTGAGAAGTTCATGCTCTGCCCCAACTCTCTGAGTACCTTGTAACCTAGGCTGAACCCTTATTTTCTGGCCAGTTTGCAGATCTTGAGCAGATAGCAGTAACACCTGACATCAGCAGTGTTTGACTTCCTTGAGCCTCAGCGCCACAAAAAATTGTGGATTTGCTTTTTTTTAAATTAGCATTTCCTCAGTCTCTCTGCTGGTTCTTCGATTTAGACATGATTCCACTATGACCCAGGAAGACAATCTCAAAATAGAGTTGTACACTCACATCCCCTGTCTACTGACCAGGAACACAACTCCTCCCAATGGCCACCAAAATTCCATGCCAGGAAAATAAAGGCCATGACCAGAAACCTTAATAAGGCACAAACAGCTCAAGTCTGTAGCTGTCTACAGTCATATGATGATACGGCCATAAAAATAGTATCTGGTGTTTGAAACATTCAAAAACACGTGAATACCTTTGAACCCACAAAACAGCATCAGCCAAGGCCCCAGTTATCCTGAGCCTCATAAATGTACTCTACTCTTCCTATGTATGACAAGGGGTGCAGAAGGAAGGACTTTCCTTTTAACTGTTCCAAATTCTTTTTATAAGGAGACCTTTTCCAAATGAGTCATGCTGCAAGGGCTTTCAAACACAGCACTATTGAGCTGGCTGCTTCCTGTGGCATTTTTCCATGTTTACATAGCTAAGGAATGTGAGGTGCTTCAGACGCAAGATATGTGGGCTTCAAAAAATGTCAGCACTTTGGTGTTTCATCTTCATCTTCAGCTGTGGAGGTTTGGCTGATGAATATCAAACCCACCACAGCATGGCAGGGAAGCAAAGAGAAAGGCTGTAATGGAGCAGTTGGGTGCATTCACATTGATCTTGCATAATTACACAGGAAGCTTTGATGACCTTTTTAACTCGATAAAAAGTCTTCATTTTACAGGCATTTGTCCCAAGTTCCAACCCCAGGGTAATGAACCTTTATCTGTTATTCAAATAAATTAATTAAAAAGAGTAAACAAAACAGCAATCCCAAATCAAGCAAATGCACTTTGCTTCCTGAGCATGCTCCAAAAGCTGGACAAACCACTCAGGATTCTGGCCTATGGAAGAACTCTAGGGTGTATGTTTTCATAACCAAGTGGCACCATCTACCTGGTTAAGATTTCAAGAAAGAACTGTTTGGAAATACGAGCAAGTCAGCATTAGATTTGCACCTGTTCCTAAGGCTGTGTTTATACAGTTGCTGCATAACTAGAAAAAAATAAATCCAAGGAAGAGAGTATACTTTAGGATAACAAACTTTGGCTTTTGTGGGCCTGAGATATTATCCTTCTTTTACAGATGCTCACTCACTGAGATAGTCTAATGCAAGGTGTTAGTAAAATTAAAGCCTAACTATAGGTGGTTAAAATTTTTTGGCTTTTTTTCATACTTATCCTAAGCATGACTGAGTCCATTTCTTGACCAGAGAGCAGGCCTGCCTTCTTGTCCCACTCTGTTCCTCACTCTGCCCTCTCCAGAGGCAATCACTCCTTGCTGATGGGTTTATTGCTGTCTATATGGGTTACATTTGAAATGCTCCTTGAAATGGAGCAACATTCAGGGAAAATGAAGCCTATAGCTTTGTCTCTTCTGACCTTATTAAGGAGTGGAAAGATTAAGAAATGGTGAGCTGACCTCAGTCTCCAGGCTCATTTTTGTGCTGCTTTTGTCTCCACTAGAACCGAGATAAGGTTATTGATCGCCTCAAAGATAAGCTTCAAGAGACAACGGCCAAAGTGAACACAGAGAGCTACTACATGAAGAAAAACACAGATCTCCAGATCCAACTAACACAGAAAAAGTGCAGCAGTGCAGAGAATGCCCTGGAGAAGGAAATCCAGGTAAACTCTTCCCCATGGCCCATACTGGAAGGCATCTCCATCTAGTAAGGGAACCTCCCTCGTTCCCCAGATGCCCTCTCTGTTCTTCATTATAGTCACCAGCAAAACTGTTTGAACTGGATCAGGAAACTCATTGGGGTCAGACACCTTTATCTCTTCTAGTGTTTCTCTGTATGATGCTGCAAATAGCAACAACAAGGATGGTATGGCTTTAGGAGACAGGGGATGCTTAAAGCAATGCCATGGTTGGAAAACCAGACCTAGAAGTATATCCAAAGGGGTGGTTACAAAGGTATTAGCAACCTGACCTCCCAGCAGATTATACAGATAGAGCTGCTTGTGTGGCCATGAGGTGAACTGGACTAGAAAACTGTTCTGGTTTTGCAAGCATCTTTTTTTGACTGATCAAGGTCTGATCTAATTGTCCCTTTTTCATGGATGGCCCAGGAGCAAGGACTGCCTCGGCTGATTTTATCACTGGAAAAAATGTCTATGGACTACACAGAGCTCCAGCACTTTTACTCACCTTTCAGCAGCAGTGTATACACACATACACACCAACATTGTCTCACACATGTTATGTCTGCTCTAATCACAGAATTTGAAGAGTAAAATTGATGAAGAGATTCAACTCCACATGGAGACTGAAAATTTCCTCACGCAACAATATCAGGTATGTGTGACTGTCAGCTAATGCTTAAAATAGCAACCTATAAACACCATATCATCGATTAGTGCCCAAAGGAAAACAGCTATTGCTCCATCAAATGTACCAGGTTAATGACTGCTGCAGTTTGAATGATTACTTGTCCTCAAATCTTAATTAACCCAGCTCTCCAAGGCTTGGGATTTGCTACATACAGATATAGTTCCTTAAAATTAGGGTTCCTGTAGTGAATTACATTGTTTATTCAGGTGTTATGGATTTTTCCTCTCTCAGATAGTTGTATTTGGCTAATTGGAATTTTATTTAGACCCTACTTGGCAGTTGCTGTGGGCTCCCAGCACCCCATGTACTATATATAAGTAAGGGCCCAAAGTAAGGGCTGCGCAGAGGGGACACTGAGGAGGGAATAACACCAACTGCCAGTCCAGCTGGCCAAAAGGCCAGTCCAGCCTTATCTGAGGAAGAATTGGGGTTGAATCATTGCTAACCCACAACTATTGTACACATTTTCAGCAGCATGAATGTCCTTGTGATGTTGATTCAGAGGTTCAGAGCATTCCTGTCATTAACAGTGAATAACTTTACAGTGAATAATGCTGCAAAGCCTCTCATAAATGGTATGATGGGAAGAAAACCTGGACTGCTGCAGGGTACCTGAGGTCACTGCCAGTACAGAATTTAATAGGAGAAAATAGGTTTTTAAAAATGTAATTTGAATGCAAACCAGTGCTGTCTCTTGTGAGCAGTTGAACAGTGTGCTCTGCACTCCAGAGCTTTGGTCTGATCAATGCTCCCAGCGAGGGGACTGCCCGAGTACATGCTGAGCCTGGCTGACCTCCAGCAGCCAGCCCAGCAGCAGCCCCTCAGTGCTCAGACAGCAGCTGGTGGCTTTGCAGGGGCCCGCAGACAGGAGGATGACCATGCCCTCCATCCCCCTTATGTGTCCAGCTGTGATGCTGTAATGAGATTGATGCTTTTCCTCAGATTATTTTTCCATGGAAGCAATCACAGTGGTTGCTATGGAGAAGTTATTGGTGAATAGGAGGAAGTCATCTGGGTGACTGTTTCAGAACACCTGCCCTATTCATGAACACAAAGCCAAGTTCACAACCTGAAATAGTGTGAAATGCTGTCCCCTGGGACCTTATTCCTGGTGTGCTGAGCTTAATCCAGAAAGTGGGTAGGGAGTCAGGCAGAGGATAAAAGCTCTCCCACTGACAAACTGTGCTTTTTAACCCCCCCCTCCTTCTGTATACACACAAAGAATGGCTTCTGGCTTCACTTGCTTCATCAGAACTGACTGCACAAAATTACTGCCCTGCAGTAATTTATGAGTAGTCTTAGGGGTTTGATGCTTTCAAGATGAGAAGGAAACACTAACCATGCACAATTCACAGGACTCTCACCACCATCCTGAAAGCAGGCCATGTAATAGTAGCAAACCTCTCACCTGTGCACTCTTTGCACCATGCTGAGCACCACTCTCTCCCCATGCAGAAGGTGAAAGAGAAGCTGGAGTACTGGATAGAGAAGTATAAAAAAGACACTGCTGCAAAAGATGAAGAACTGGATGATCTAAGAGCATTAAAGGCAGAGAACTTGGAAACGATGCAGAGATTTGCCAAGGAGGTAAGACATCAGCATCTCAATGTTCAGCCATGCAAAATTGCATTGGGCTTTTTCCTACACTCATTTGGGTAAAGAACCAGGACTACAGAAGAAAATCAGTAATTTTGAGGCACAGACTGTGATTATAGCACTTGGCTTGGGAAGACAACGGGCGAGATGTCATCTTCTATTTGCCCCCTGTGACATCAAGGAGGGATGATGATGTTTCCCCTATAGCTATTCTCAAATACCAGCAAGTAATGAGAGAGCTACTGACAGCCTTTGTGAGGGGCAGAGGTACTGTCCCATCCTATCAGTATGTCTCACCTTACTTTGCTGCCTGAGTCTGAACAAATCTGCTCCTTCTAGGAAGATCAGGATAAGAGAGGCTGAGATTGGAAGCTCAGCCCTTCCTGCAGACACACATTCCCAGCTGCACAGAGCTCTGTTATCAGGGAGCTGATTCTGGGTAGAACCATTCCTGCCCCACTGGGTTCTTGGTTAACTGCTGAGCTCTGATCACAGCAGAACAGCAGCACAGAACAGAGAAAAGCATCTAGAAAAATGTGTGCTTTAAAACCAGAAGGAATTTACTTGTAAACATTCCTTACCGTCTGTGGGTTGGAAATGATGGGATGAAGCTGGATGTTTCCCTGCTTGTGGGCTCATTTTTCACTCTGTACACTGTCATCTCAGTGTCCCAAGTGTGTTTGCACATCATCTGCTGCTTGGCCTGGGGGACCAAGTGTCCTCCCCACCACCAGCTGCTGCCTGGGAAGCCATCAGCCAGCCATTTTACAGCACAGGATGAGGGGTTAATTACATGCAGGCCGTGAGAGGTTTCACTTTGGCAGCAGCTCCAAGTGCCTGAGGACTGATGGTAGTAATGAGCAACATTTGCCATCTGGATTTAGGAAAGATCAAATAATGGAGGTGGGAAGGAAAGCCCCCACTCACACATTATCCCTGGGCTTTCCTGGTACAGAGGGACACCACAACCCATGGGCCTGAGCAGTCTTGGCAAGGCTGTGGGAAGTGTGTAGCAAGGATGAGACCTGTAGGCAGCAGAGGGAAAGAATCCTTGCACCAGGGTCCAGGTGAGCCCTGCCCTGGCAAATGGCTGGGCACAGTGAGCCCTGAAGGCTGGCCTTGCAGTTTAGGGGATGTGTTTGTCATGGCTTTTGCCATCCCTGTGCTTTCTTGCAGTGCCTGACATTCCAGGCAACCATCATCATTGACCGGACAGACAAGGAGGCCAAGAGAAAACAAAGAGAGCAGGAAGCCCTGGAGCTGAAGAGTGCCGTGAAGGTAAAGGGGAGCAAAGCTGAGGCAGTGCGGCTCCAGCAGCAGCTGGGAGTTAATAATCTGTGCCACAGGCTTTGTCCAGGCAGAAAACAGCCCAAGAAAGCTGGCTGGTGTGTGGTGGCACAAGCAAAGGACAAAGCCTGTTCCTTTTGCTGGGGCACACTCAGAGCCAGCAGCTGGCTGCAGGTTTGAGATGGGAAATGAAAGGGGAGCAGCCAGTCTCCTGCAAATATCACTGCACAGGTGATACAGGGAGGGTCACAGGGTAGTGCCCCTGCTTGTCCCTTGCCATGAGCAACAGGTGCCCTCAGCCCAGGTATGGATGCCTTTGGCACAACTAGCATAGGCCCAAAGGCTGCTGCATGGGCTGGGGGTTTCTTTCTGTGGCTGGGGAGCACAGGAAAGACTCTCCAGGCATTGAGCTGTACCAGGTACCCCAGCAAGTGATTTCCCCTCAGGCCTCTCTCTCTCTCATTTCCAGGTGCAGGCCTGGTGGAGAGGTACAATGGTCCGCAGATTCCTCGGCCCCTACCAGGAGCTTGAGAAGCATTTGAAGGAACAGTTAGGAGAGAAGGAAACAGGCAAGGAAAAATCTAGAGCAAAGAGATAAGGAAAGAAAGAGGCCACAGATGTGCTCCACGACTGCTGCTGTGCAGGGCACTGTGATATATCTGACAAGACAAAATAAACCATGTAACAGAGCTTGGGCAATTCTGAAGAACACAGTTCCTGCAGACACAGTTATGGTGAAGCTGCACTAAAGATCTTAAGGCTGCACTTATACAGCCTTTTTTCCCAGCAGAAAGGGGATTTGCATCAAAGCAGTGAGAAACACTATACCCTGCGAAGTGCTTTATGGAAACAAGACAGTGGAAGGTAATCCTGTTACCAGCCCAGTAACTCACCAGCATGGGATGCTCTGCACCCAGAACCTCCTCTGCCTGCAGAGCACTGGCCGTGGCTCTGGGTCAGGCGGGGAGGCTGAGGCAGCCCCAGCTGGGCTCCCTCTGTGCTCTCCATACCTCCAGCACTGGCATCAGGTCAGCAGGGAGAACATGGGCAAGTTTGCAGTGTAAACACAAGTGCAGTCAGAGCATGCAGGTTTCCATTCCCACAGTCCTGCACAATGTCAGTGCTCAGACAGAATAGCTCCATATACCTTCTGACCAAGGGGAGGAACAAAGGGAAAAGGCAGCCGGCCATGCTGCCTACAGCAGCTGGTCTGTCACAGCCGTCCCCACCGCCCCGGCCAGCACCACTGCGCAGTGGGACAGGGCTGAAGGCAGGGAGCAGAGCTGCTTTTTAACCCAAAGAAAATCCCTGCTCCTGACACCACTGTCAGTCCACATGCAGGTCTGTGCACAAAGCCCTGTGGCTGAGCTGCCTGGTTTCTGACTCTCCCACATGGGAGATGATCTCAAACCATAGAGTCTGCTCTGCTCTTTGTGACCAGCCCGTGCTGGCCGCATCCAAACCTCGTGTCCAACTTGAACTGGGCCAAAAGCTCTGAAGTTCATGTCAGATGGCTGAAACCATGAGCAGAAAGCTTGTGGCTCCAAACTCTGAACAGAAGGCACTGGTGGTTTATCAGGCAGACTTGGTTGTCAGGGGAGTGCTGAAGTTTCACATGCTCCAGACAAACTGCATTAGAAGTGCCAGTGTTCCTGCTGGAGCATGGACACTTGCTTGAAACCTGAACAAGTTCCCATTCCAGCACTGGTACTGAACAAATGCTCCCCATGCAGTGCTAAGAGCAGGGATCGCTCCAGTTTGGTGCTGGCAGGAACAGAGCCAGGACTGTGCTTACACCCCACTGCAGGAAGTGCCTCAGTGCAAACCCGGGACTTAAGTTCCTAATTTTAACTCTTTCTTTTCATGTGCTGCTGACTCAGTAAATTTCATCACAGACTTGTGTTTTCTGTATGTGATAGGGGTGTTAACAGGTGACCTGCTTGGGTGGAAGGAATGAAATGGATCATAAAACTCTCCAGAGGCTTTGAGCTAAGGAAAAACAGGATAACATGGAGGGTAGCAGATCTCTGCTGTTTATGTCAAACTCCAGGCACGCTTTATTAATGCAACCACACAACTGAAATCTGACGCTGGGCTGCACTTGCTTCTCAGCAGAGAATGAAGTATCTCTAGAAACAAAAACAAAGAGGCAACAGTGGAACAGGGTTTTCCCATGAAGTTGGGGTGCTGAACCTCAGGTTCCCACATGAGGCCACTGCAGGGCAGTGACAGGGGCACAGGTGTGCAACCTGACTGAACCCTGTGACCTGCCACACACTCTGGGCTGGGGACTGTGGCCACAGTGGCACCCATCCAGCTCCTCCTGGCCTCCTTGGCTGCACCAGCTCATCTCAGCGCGCTGCTCTCTGTATGAGCCTCCCCTCACTCCACGGAAACCGCAGCAGAGTTTGTGTCTGGGCTGTGCAGCTGCCACGCAAACAGGCTGGCACATCCACGGCTGGGAGCAGACTCCCAAACCCAGCGCTTCTGAGGAACTGTGCCACAGTTGGTACTGCTCCGTTTTTCCAGCTGTGGAGAGATGGGATCAAAATGTACATCCATGGAATTCTCTGCAGGGAAATCATATGCCCTTTGGAGAGGGCTTTCCTGGGAATTAAATACAGAAGAAAGGCTGGAGATTGGAAAGCAGCTGGTTAGGAGGAAGCTTTAGATTGAGGGGGAGAAATAAATACCTTAAGAGAGCTGGGCAGCCTTGAGAGAGGCAAGAATGGAGCTGTCCCCAGTGGCTGACAGAGCAACCAGGTCAGACAAGGATGCTGGAACAGCCTGGTGAGCAGGGAAGAGCATCACAGGGGTAACAAAAGCAGGGAGGGTTTGTGGATCTCTGGCAATTTCTAGGCTTTGCATTTTTAAAAAATACTAAAACTAGCGATGAGGAGAGATGAAAAGAGGACTAAACATTCTGGCTAAGAATAAACCTTTCAAATGCAGCAGGGTCAGGAAGGAGGGGTGAGAGTTTTACACTTCAAACCCAAGACAGGCCAAAAGCAAAGGACAAGAACAAGGAGCAATGGGACTGGGAGCAGGAAACCCCAAACCCAGAATGTATAATTTACACAGAGAAGGAAAAAACAAGGGGCTGTGGAGAGATGAGCAAAGGATTCTGTGCAAAATCAGTCTCTGGGAAGGTTAAAAATACCCAAGAAAAAGCTTCTGATGTGGCTGCAAAAATATGTGTAAAAATACTGTGATTTTCCTGTCCTGGTTAACTATGAAAAATAGAAAATCAAAGCAGGTCCATCAAATGTGAACTGGGATGATGTGGAAGGGGAATAAACACCTGACACAGAGGATGTGACATTCGTTGGTGCAACAGAAAAACAGCAGGAAGAAATACTGCAATTCATGTAAGTTTTAGAACTTTATTTCAAATACCCATGGTTTCCTTTTATATTATCAATGTGCTAGAAGATCACACTACTGGCAGAATACAAGCAATTTAAAATATACAATATTCAGACACATTTATATGTAACAGAAATTATGGAATGTATTTACAGACATACAGCATGGGATGAAGCTTTAAAATCCTTTACTCTATTACTTACACGTTTACACTGTTTTCAGAAATAACAAAATTAGATCACTTTGTAGAACATCACAGTATCTATACAAAAGAATTTTCTGATGTCCAAATTCACCTTACAACTCCTCTGTTTCTAAAGCAGTTTTTCAAAGAACCATTTATAGTTATAAAGGGGTAAGAATACCATTTGCCATCCTGCTGCTACCAAGAACAACAGAGGTGCTCTGGCGCTGTGAAGAGTTGTCCCTGGTGGATTTTAAGCAGGGGCCAGGGCCTTTACAAAAGCCTCTCCTTCAAAGGGGAACCCCCAGCTGCTCTGCCCTGGCCCCCCAGTGCCATTAGGGGCTCTCGAGTGCCTGGGCTGCTCCACCTGGAGTGTGTGACCTTGCAGAGCTTCAGACACTGCTCAGGGCTCGCCAGGTTTGAGGATGGAGTGTGACACCATGGAGTCAGTGTAAGAACACCAGCAGCACAGAACACTGAGGTGGATCCCTCCCACATCCCCCAACACAAATTCCCCAAAGAGGAAAGAGCTCTCTTCTTTGCTTTAACACAAAAAATAGAACTTGTTTTCTTTCAAATACTCTTTTCATGGGATACAACAAAAATTGCACACAACTACACTGAAAAATCCCAACCCATTTTGCAAGAGAGAACTGAAATGGGTTTGGTATAACACATTAAATAAACTGCATGATGAAACTTCAGGTTTGGATTTTTGTCCTAAGCATCTGGACAAGATTTAGTGCTTGCCAGCCTGAAAACATAAGATTACAAATGTCAAACTAACACAATTGCCTACACTGAAACTCCAGAGTGAATGTTGCTCACGAAGTACCTGGTGCCAGGGACCTTCTGCCTGCCTGGCCTCCAGCCACAGGTGGCCATGAGCCACTCAGGCTGTGAGCCACACATGGCAACAGGAAAGGGCTCTTTCTTGCAGGCCAGACTCAAGCCCCCACCCCATTAAAAACTACTGTTGATTAAATGACAAAATTTCCATCAACCTGAATACTGTTAAGTTTCATTTTCCTTAAGTGCTGGAGCAATCACCACACCCTCGCAATTCCATGAAGGGAATGGTTTTCTTCAAACAGGGGTATTTAAATAGCCCATGATGGATGTGCTGGTAAATGCAACTGTCCCTGTAACAACAGGTGACTTAATGTTGGAAACCAAGATGAAGTCAGTGCCTCCCTCTCTCTCAAATTACGTGCAGAGACAACACTCTGTCTGTGTCTGTGGTGTTGCCTGTGAGTGGCAGCATCTTCCCCCCAGCAAACTGCAGCAGACACTTCAGACACCTCTGTGCAACCCTGTGGGAATGACCAATGCTCCTCACTAATGGCATCAAGTGAAACACAAAAGCTACGTAAGGGGGCAAGAATACCTGTGTGGAGCTGCTCTTCTTGTGGGTACTGTGAGTTCCTGGCACTTCCATTCCCTGCAGGGCTCAGGGCGCTGCATTTGCCCAGCATGAGGTTTCTCTTTACAGCTAGGCACTCTTAAACACCTCCCAGGTGTTCTTCACTTGAAATGTGACCAACCAATGCCAATAAGAAGCAACTGGAATCATTATGAGAAATAGGGGATTCAACAATCACCACAATGGACCTTGAAAGAAATACATGAAGCAAAACAAAATGGAATCAAAAGGGGGAAAATGCAGCTAAGACCAGTCTTTGGCAGCTCCCACAGCAGGTTTTACTTCTGCAAAAATGACTTTTAGCTAATTTGTTCCCATTTCTTCTTCCTTTATCTGCATAAAATCCTCTCAGTGTATTCTGCTTCAAATATATCCCAGACAGAATACGGCTGATGCCTGGAGTTGCTTTCAGAACATGTACCATGTATTAGTAGCATAATGTTCAGGGATGCTTTGAATTGGGCAACACCTGACAAAGGAACCACACGGGGGGAAACTGGATTTTGTGAGGCCTTTTGGGGGGAGAAAAAAAAAAGAATTGTTAATTGACCTGGTAGTGAGCTTGGCCTTGTCACTAGGACCAGAGCATATAGACGTGTCTTTATTTTGCACATCAGCTTTCCAGGAAAACGCAAAACTTGTCAGCTGCCTCTCCCACTTCTGTACAGTGAATTTCCATTATTATGTTAGGGAAAGAGGAATGAAGTAATAGCAGTTCTGTAAAACCAGCACATCTCTCTACATAAACTCCAACTAATAAAGGGCATTATTGAAAGCCTTGTCTAACCCTTCAGAGCTGCCTTAGCACAGCTGCTCTGACAACACCCTGCCCACCTGAGGAACTTGAGAACTGTGCTCTTAACATGATGCATTCTGTGCCTGCAGGGAATGGTTCAGCCCCTCATAAATCTGTTAGCTGGTAGGGCTTCTAATGACCAGCAGGGCAGGCTGGCACTGTTCCCACTGCAGGGAAACGCACAGATTCTGGTGATCCCACAAAACCACCAGAAGGGGATGTGAGGACAGGGGCAATCTCCCTCCACTGCTGTTGGAAAAGTGTTCAGATAAAGACGTGTTAAAACCCAAACAGAAAGTGAACCCAGCAAGAATGGTGATGGGATTAATCCCATTTGAACAGATCTCACTTAGTATCTTTTACTAAGGTGTTTCTGGCAGAGAAAACATGCAGTAATTTTTCCATTGGGAAAAAAAAAGTGGTTTTTTCTTTGACTTTTAGTAATGAGTACCTGACAAGGCAAGTGATGGCTGTGTGATGTTTGACCCTGTTATCAAACACTGCATGTTAAGATTGTATGATGCAATTTTTAAAATATTATAATAGAAATAGCCATTCTCTGGAGGCAAAGAAACTCCACTTCTTTGCACCCTGTGGGTAAGGAAAGTAATTTAATTCCCTGTGTGCCCACTGCAGCAACACCCTTTTTTTTTTTTTTTACAAATTCCCTTAGGAATTGCTTTCCAGACTCTAAACCCATTTCTTCATCCTGCAAGGTCCATTTCTACAGCTGGCTCCAACAGCCAGCCACTAGAACTCCCTGCCCTCCTCCCAATGAACTCTCATTTTTTAAATAAGGGGCAAAAATATTGGTAATAAAAATGTTTCTGGAAACTGTTGTGATCTCCAAAAAAAATGGAGAAATGAAGTAAAACATTCCTGTCAGGAATCACGGAAACTCATTTCCTTAGAACAGAGCTCTGTGTGTTTGGATGCACTGCATGGGCAGTAAAGTCTTCAGGTCCTTCTGCTTAGCCAAGGTAACCCAAAAGGTCCCGGAGGTCTTTACACAGCAGACAAGTGGTGAAGTGGCTGCTGCTTTGGGGGTGCCAGCTCCAGGAGCGCCTGGACAGTCACAGCTACCTGTGTCAAACCCTTCTCTTCTAAAATATGCAGAGGCAAACATAATTGCTCCTGAATGGGGAACAAAACAAAGACAAAAACAAAATGGATGAAAACCACTCAACTGAAAAGAAAAAAAAAAAGCAAAAGGTGACTGAAATATGAAATGTTATGGACAGGCAGCACACACACATAGGGGTAGGACATGAGATTTCTGCTTGTGACAAAGGAACCATGACCTTGACTACTCAAGAAAGGTGGCCTTGGGCTAATCTCTTATGTTCTTTTAATAGAAAACTGTATAAATAAGAATTTGAAAAAGGATTGTGAGAGAAAAGGGGAATAGCAAATTGTCCTCCATCTCTGCCCACACTGAGATGGCAGCAGTTTATGAAATAACCAAAGTAGATGAACTTGAGGAGGGGGTTGCTTCAATATGACCAATGTGCTACAACACAGAGCAGGAGAGGAACCACAGCTTCCTTTCCAAATCACACCTTTTGGAGAGAGTCCTCCTGGGACAAGCCTGTTCAGCTACAGCCATGAGGGAAGCCCTGCTGGGGAGCAGGGAATGAGTCCCTACCACTCACTCACCTCCCCAAAGTGCACCTGCTTAGTGGATGGCCCCCCAAATCATCCTGAGGAGTAACAGTAATACACAACATGCAAAAAGAGGTTTCAAAGTGTTTATTAATAGTTGTGCTATTCTAAGATGTATTTAAAGCCTCATCCTACAGAAGTCCTTGGCACCTCCTGCCCATCCTCACTCCACAACAGTCAGGATACATGTCCAACAGTTCTCTGTATCCGCAGAAAATAACCCAAGTGTGTCTTTCCTATAGAGCTACAGAGACTATTTTTCATGTGTCATTTTCACATCAACTGGCATTTCTCCACTCCTTGAGTCTTTACTGATTTTTGAGGTTAAAGAAATCCCTCAGCACAAACAGTGGCAGCCAACACTCATCCCTCAAAGCTCCAAGCAGAGAGAAAACAAGTGAGCCCCGACTGCAATTCTCACAGAAAGCCATATGCTCAGGCTAAAATACATTTTTCTTCCAGCAAACGTATATTACTTTGAAAAAAGTGTGCTTTTTGAGAAAATAGTTGTAAACTTGAGTAAATATGCCTTATATTTTTCTTATGTATGCAAACAGATAAGGGGGGAAAAGCTTTGGAATGACTCCATACCACAGACAGTAATGACAAACAAAATTTAAAAACTGGAAGGCACTGTTAGTGTAAAACCCCTTGCAGCTTTTATCACAGTGTTCATTAGAAGTTAAAAAACACAGGAAGTGAGTTCATTTTAGTTCATACCAGTAAGCAGTGCAAAAATAGCTTACTTAAAAGTAAAACAATATCCCCCTGTCAAAAGTCCCTTCTTTACTCAGTGATGTTTGGCTTGGACAGAACACTTTGTGTGACTTGGACAGAAGGCAGCAGCTCTTACTTGCTCCTTTGATAAAAACTCACTTCATGGTACAAGAGCTTGTGAGACCCATATGCACATAGCACATTTTTTACTGGCAGTGACCACATTTGCAACTGAACTCCTGTGTACCTTAAACTGTGCTTCAGAGGTGTTCCAGGATATGGCTGGAATACCAACACCACTTGCACTGGGCTTCCAAGCCATTTACTGCACTTGCAGATATAATAGAAATTTATTGAAGACACATTTGGAACAGCCATTTCCTGAACACTTACCTGTCACTGGTCTCTGAGCAGAGCTCCCTGAATGGATCTCCACTCTGAGGAGACACGGTCTGTTACACACATGGGGAGTGCCCTGAAGCTCTGAGGTGTCCCTGAGACATTAAAGCATTAAAGCACCAGGATGCTTTCCCTGGGGAGGGAAAGGCTGTGAAGCTTTATGGAAGACTACCTGAGTTTTGTAAAACAGTGAAGAGTGCTTGTGCAGCTGGGCCTTATGTTTGTGCAATTGCATGATACAAGTGTTTCTGAAAATGACAGGATAAGAGGAAGAAGGGAATAAGCATGGAACAAGATTGGGTTGAAGTGCCCAAGATCAAGAGACAATTCAACAATTTTTTGGTAAGTCTTATCCAGATCACAGTAAAATGCTATGACATTCTGTAGCACCTGACAGGATCATAAAGATTTTTCTTTCTGTGCCAGAAAACTTTTCTCTTAAAGCTGTTGAAGAGCTTAATTTCTCTGAAATTTTTCTGCTTGAACTGTTACAAAGTTCAAGTAGCTCAGGATTCATTGAGAGTTGTTTTAAAAATCCTGACTCAAAGTAATACAGCAGAGTCTATAAATTTAAGGAATCAAATGCTCTTAGAAGCAGGATAAAGGACTGGGGGTAAAAAACCAAACCAGTTACAAAGTTCTGTGGACGACACCAGACCATGTCTCCTAAGACTGTGAGATCACATCAAGAACATTGACATTGAAAAAATACTTCACATTGTTTAACATTTTTCATCAGATAATCCTCAAGCAATTTACCAAAGTGGTTGCATTTCCCATTATACAGATGGGGGAACAGAGGCACAAACTGACACTGCAGTTTTCACTACACCACTGGTCAGCAGACTACAGCATGCACCACATGTCCCGACCCCAGCCCTCACTGGAGCCCAGGGACAGCACCTCCTCCCTTGGAAAGCATTTCATCTGCTCAACATGACACAGCAAATACAAATGGGAATTGAGTCATGGATGGTGGTGTGGGTGCACCAACGTGTTTGTACATTGTACTTGTCACCTCTGTCCCATCCATGGGAAACAAAGCACTTCATACACACAGTCTTGGCAAAGCCCAGAATCTGTTCCCAAGCACTGGAGTGATGGAGGGAGGAAGCAGCACCACTATCCTTCACTAGAGAAAAAAGACCCAGCGATAGAACATACAGAGCGTTAGCATTAGAGTACAGTAAAACACCACAAAGCCCCAGAGCTGAACGGAAAGGGACACAAGACTGGATTCTTCTGAATCTGTCCCCAGGGAAAGAAGAGTCTCAACTGTTCTTTTAACGCTGAGGTTTAGCTGGAGAATGTCAGAAGGGGAACAAAGATTGTCCTGTCCAGAGTGTGTGAGCAGGAAGGGAAAACAGACAGAAAAAAAAGGTCAGTCAGTTAGCCATAGCAACATTCATGAAGCAGTTATCAGACATCTCAGATACAACCTACACATTTGAGAAGCACATCACAGCTGGTTAATTCTCACATAGAAATCTGCAAGACTCCCACTGCAAAGAACTCAATGTCAGTGTTTAGTGCTCAGTGAGGTGCCTGCCATCTCTCCAGCTCCAACATGTAATTATTCCTTGTTGTTACAAACAGCAGTTTACACAAGCCTTAGTGAAACCCATTTTTCTCCAGAAGTGAAGAGGTTACAGGTATCTGAGATGCTGCTGGCATTGAGTACTCACCAAAGTTCAGCCTCCACATGTAACTTAATGAAAACAGCAGGGTAAGGAATTATTTATGTGTAACCGATGCTTGAATGCAGCATCCTGCAGAAATATCTATTACTAATTAGAGTTTAAGAGTTCTGTAACTATTCCTATTGTGTGTCTCTTGTCTCCCTTTCCCACAGGTAACTGCTAATAATCAGTGAAATCTAGATGCATGGATCAACCTGTTCAGCTGAGGGTTTCCTTTGATCCAAGGGCTTAAAAACCACCTAAGTCCTATGGAAATTGCTGCTCTGCTGTGGTGCCTGTAATCAGCCCTTTCTGAAAGTAGCCTTCCCCTTAAAAGGCAAGTATTCCTACATGGATCCATGCTTTCAGAAAGCCTATTATTTTTGTAATTAGAATGGAAATGAAATGAAAAACCTGCAGGCAACTTTTCAAGAAAAACATACCAGGCTGCCATGCCATTCTTACATACAGGTATCTTATGTTCACATCTCAGTAGAGATGTAATGCAGACATGCGAGAGCAGCTTTGGAGTTCAGGGTGGGTATTTTACTAAGTTTTCCCAGAGAGAACCTCCTTGAATTCTTTCACATTAAAACAAGATATATGAGAAAAACAGGAGGGCCCTACACAACAGGCGTAGCAGATGGAGCAGCTTGGGTTAACAGGGGACTTTTTCTTGATCGGCCTTTGTGTTTGTTTGGTTTTGATTGTGGGTCATTCCAGGGATCTACTTTGTACTGCAATCCCATAAAAATTTTATCTTCATACTTGAGGGAGCTATAAATAGGGAAGCTAGCATGGAATTGCACAATGCCCCAGATGAATTTATATTGTGCAGTTCTGCTGAGATTGAAAGTCCAAAGGTTTTTCAGGGACTAAAGCAGTGCAGGATCTCCCAGCATTAACAATCACTTACAACTCCCTAGCCCCTTCCAAGACGATCCACCACTGAGCCATGTGAAACTGCCAGGCAGCTCAATAAATAAGTCATCCTAAAATCCCAGTGGCTCAAATGTCTGCAAGTGATCTGAAAACACCAGAAAATCCTGCATGACTGACTCGAGAACTGCCTTTAGATGTAGCTGGGAAATGAGTCATGGGGTCTACTTCTCCCTTTCAGAATACAAAAGAAACCAGCACCTACAACAGAAACACCAATGCTCAGCAATGTAAAAACCCAAATCAATTAGTGCACTGGAAGGGAAATTAGGAAAAATGTAATATATTAAAACTATTTGTAATGACAGAGCTGCTAAATAAGACAAAGTGCAAAGGACAGGACAGCATAAAACAGGATAACTGGGACCAACAGGATAAGATGGACTATTTATTATATGTCCACCTCCTAGATCTTACAAGTTTCAAAAGGGGACAAGGAAGACAGACTTCTACCATTGGTACATAACAAAAGAAGTAGGAACTATGCAAAGACAGCTACCATCAGAGAAAGGCCAATAATTCTGTGACTTATTGGTAAGACAGTAAAGACATTCATGTAAGAGAATTATTGGGAAGGAACATGAAAAGCTTTGGGAGAAAAAAAAAATCACATGCAAACCATCATCCAGATTTTATCCCACTTTTAAGCTGTCACATAGCTAATACTGAGAAAATGTAATTGGTTTTATAGAACCTGCCAGTTCTAAAGGCAGACTCAAAGTCCATCAGCTATTATAATTTGATGTACAGAATTTAAGTGAATCTGTACTAAAATATAAAATCTATATACTACACTCTGATAAACTGTACCTGGCTTAATTTTGCTCTGGAAGACCATGCAAGGTAAGTCTGATCTATATTGCAGGCAGCTTGTACCTAAACCTTCTAAACTTTTAATAATTTTGTTTTAATCCAATATTCCAAAGAATGTTTTATTTTCTGAAGCACCAGGCAAAACTGCATCTGAAACATTCTATCAGGACATCAGAAATACATACCTGAGGCACTCCAATCCTTCTGCAAGCTTCCAAGAAATTCTCCACGTTTCGTCTGCATTTTGCCATTGTAAGTTTAGGCTGCAAAGAAGGAAAGGCATACAGTGTTCTTAACTGGCAAGGTTTTAAAAGATTTTAAATTTTATTTAAATAAAACTCTTAATAAATCTCTTTGCCAAAAACACTGCACTGACATAAGCTCGTCTAATTCAAAGCAGGCTCTGCTGAAGTTTGCTTTTCTTAGAAAACCATCCCAGTTTTCAAAGCTGTTTTATGAAAAGCTAAGTTATGAATGCTGGATGATTTAAAAAAAAGACAGTTCTAAGCCCTGCGATATTTATATACACAGCGTTATATAAAACTGGCTAACACTTTTAGTGACTATAGTATAGTCATTTAAAAATGTCTTTTGATGAAATGCACATCCATGGCTTCCATGCTGTGACTTCAGAGCAATTTCATGACATAAAGCAATCTAGAGTCTGTTCTGGATTACTATAATGCAAAACTATATAGATATCAAACCATACTTCAATTAACAAAGAGGTAAAAAAATAAAGGCTAGATGGAATCAAAAAATAATGTCAGAAAACTGGAAGTGAAGCTTGCTACTTGTCAGCCTCTTGTAGATGTGTTTAATGGAGCTGTCTGAATTGCACTCACTGGCATTTTTTCAACTGAGGTTTTTCTGCAGTCAGTTTTCACACCTCTTCAGACATACCACAGCACAGACTCTGTCTTGTTCCTGCTCTCAAAGCTTATTCTATTCTGGTTCAAGAAACACAAGTTCCCTGCTCCTATGAATATGCTTTGGAGCAGCAGGCAGCAGCCTCCAGGTGTTCAACACTTCCATAAGTGATGGGGTTTCTTCTGTCCCCTTCATGTGCTGTGTTTCCCCACCAAAGAAGCAGGTTAAAGGCCAGCACTGGCTTCTTTCTCCCAAAGGACCAAGGGAGTACAAAGATTACATTGTCCCTGTGGCATGACGTGATGCCTCTTCTGCTCCTGAAGCCACGCGACTCCAGGATGCCTCTTCCTTGGGATTCACATGACAAAGCCACAATTTAATTCCTAACACAGAACATTCAGCTGCACATCAAACCAGGCCATTGAAAAAATCTCACTGATACAAGCCTCCTGAGCAGTGGCTCCCTGCCTTTGATTGGAATGACCCCATAATCTGCCTAAAATGTTGAGTGTGTCCAGCTCAGTTGTTCTCAAAATAACGGGGCCATCTGCCTGGTCACATCGAGTCCCAGGGACACAATCACAATGACACACTTGGCAGCCCTGGAAGTGCCAGTTCAGATTCCAATCAACATGAAGACTCACTCCAAAAGAAGGATCAGTGAAGACTACATGCATGTTTCAACTTCTTCCCCAAGGAACAATCTCTGCTTTTTTTTTCCTTATTCATACAATTTAAAGGTGCACAACAAGCAATCTGCCTGTCCATATTACTTTCAAGTAGCTGATCCTAAATATTTTCACTGAACTTTCTGACTTCCACAAACACAAACTGGATAAATAATCTGTTGGTATCTCACAGATTTTGACCTTTCTCTAATTCTGTGCTTTCCCTACAAAATAGAATGCAGTACTTCCTCGCTCTCACAGGTCCCCTGACACAGCCACCTTTTTTTCCTGTTATCACAAAGGTATGATGGATTCGTTTTGTTCCAGGATATGCTGTTCTCCAGGTATCTTGAATGTGTTCTGCTAAAATTCCTAAGCAGAGGGATTTGTAGTGCTGTGGACACAGGATTCAACTTGGTCTCACTGTCTTGTGTAGTGGGATCCTGCTTGTTGTAATTCCCTACTATGTTTTTCTGATCTTCTCAGTCGTTTTTGTCTTTTAAAATATCCTATTTTAGTTTTCATGCTAACTGTCTCGTATTTCACTAGTTTTGAAGTTGATGTGCTTAGGAAGCACATGAAAATGTTAACATTTGTTTACAAGCTGTTAGAAGTAACTTCCTTTAAATGAAACAAACCCAAACAGAATTTCATTTAGTGACACAACAGACCTTTTTTAAACAGCATAGATTGTTATTTTTTGTCACGTACATTCACTTGAGAAGAATCCTGATTTTAGTGTCTGTCTGGATGACAAGACTTTGTAGGATATCACTTTGGACAGCTATAAAGTAGTGCAACTGTTGCACACTTACAACAGCAGGTGAGGGCACGTGGATGCTGGGGACAGAGCGGGGCCGCACGTGGTTGGCCAAGTGGCACAGGACGACGCCGTCCGTGAGAGCCGCCCCGAGGTCGCTGGGCAGTGACACCTTCAACCGCGACTCGATGTTCTGTGGGAAACCAACAGGGACACACGGGGGGAGCTGAGAGCTGCGTCTGCACAAGTTCGTACGAGGCAGAGTTCCTGCATTACAACTCTGTCTGTCCTCATGGCATTTCCAACCAGCTTTCTAAATAACCCCAAGGAAAGCCCTGTGCATTACTGCGGCCAGGGCTGGCCACAGTCTGGGAGCAATTGAGTTCAACGAAGAACAGCTTTCATTGCACAGCACAGTGGACTAATACAATCATTATTCAAAAATAATGGAAATCAGGCTCTAGGAACAGTATTCTTAACCATGCATATTCTCAGAGAATAGTTCTGCCAAGGGAAATGAAAATAATTGTCTTTGTGGGTTGGAGGACAATAAAATTAATAAAAGTCAAGACAATATTTTTGCCTTTAAAATAAAAACTGAACTATTTGGTATAAGCAGTCCTTTAAAAAGAAGCTAGTTAGCATTTGTTTAAGAGAATGAATAAAAATTAAATTCCGGCTTTCAAACTCAGTTAAAATGCTGTGTGAATGCTACCAAGTTGTAATACTGTATCTAAATTTAAGTATTAAAAAAAAATCTAAGCTTACCTGGGGAGCAGAACAAGAGACAGATTACACAGAAAGCAATCTGAGATAACATAAGAAAGGGTCTGCAAACACCACCAAGTTTTATCTAAGGTAGTGACCTTTCTCCTTTAGAGAAAGGAGACTGTCCTTACTTCAAAAACTTCCCCCCAAAGAGAGGGAATTTTCTCTATCTGGGATGCTTACGCCTTTTAAGGTTAGCTTCAATAAGTATATTCTTACTTACTGGGAAAATTCAACTATTTATTACAGCACCTCAACAAATCCCTTCATGCTCTGCAGAAACAAGTCTGGGGCAAAGCAGAGCAGTACCTTAATGCCATGTGGCATTTCCAATATTCCTGTTTATTGTACCTGGGCACAAACCAGGAGTGTGGTGCCCCCGGGCAGACAAAAAACATAAATATTAGAAATATTTGTGGCTCAAGTGTACTGCACTTAACTAAGGATAAGGCAAGAATCAACAGACAGATCTAGAGCACACGAAGAAACCATGATGGCAGCATGACTGGCAGGAGTCTCTGTACTCCATCTGCTTATCTGTCAGCTTTATAGCAAGAAAGAATTTTAAAAAAGACATTAAAAGGAGACAGTAAAGGCAACTTTCCAGGGAGCTCCTTACAAGTGTGAAAGCTGATAAGGAAGAAAGGAAGCACACATAAAAACAGAGTTCACCGGACATTTAAGAGCAGGACTTGACATAATTTATTATACAGAATCTGAAGCTGACTTTACCTACCACAAACAACCAAGTGAACACCACTGCACCCATCTGAAAGAAGTGCATAGACTGTACCACACCATTTAATTTTGGTCAACTGTGCCCCATACTGGTTCAGTGAAACTTGTCCATAAGACAAAGGCAGATTTAGGAGGGTCACAAAGCGCATTTCCTGCTATGTTCACGTTCTGGCTCCTGGCAGCACTGACCTTGCGTAGCTGCTCTATCAGCTCCAGCTCCTCCTCCCGCTGTTTGGAGTTTTGTCTCACTCGAGGTTCTGCAGAATCATTAGCAGGAGACAAGGCACAGGTAGAGGATGAAGCAACAGCTGAAACAGCAGCATGAAGGAAAGAAAATCACTAAGCACGGTTTGGCTCTGTGTTGTTTGCTACTGCACCGCAAACAAAGTTCCAGAATGGGTACGTTACATTTCTTTTCACAAATCTCTTTCTTACCTTTGATTATTAATCAAACTAATGGTCTACCAACTTGAGATGTCAACATAATTCCCTCACTGTTTAGATTCTGATCCTTCTGTTAGATAATAGTCGTGCACAAATGATGACAAACTTTTGCCACATGCAGTATGTTGAAACGGTTCTGTCTTTCTCCAGAAATCGCAATCCTGTTACAGGCTAGTGGGCAATGCAAGAATTACCAAGTTGTTGAAGGCTTGTGTGGCAAAGGTGTAAGTGCAGACCAGGATGAGCGAATTCTCACACTTCCACAGATATGACAAAAGAATATTGGGCAGCTCCAAATAAAACCCTGTTTGTTCACAACATATCTGATGTCATCTGTCTACAAATGGAATTCTAAAAGTAGTTTGATGATAAAGACCTGAAGTAACAAAACACTGCAAGTCCCAGGTAATGCAGATGTCAATATAAAAAACTAGCTGATTTCTGAGCTATATAACCTACCTTTCTTGGCTCCATCCCTGACAGCTGTTCGGAAAAGGAAACTCTCAGGTCGCTGGGAAGGGTTTCTATAGGAAGGCAGGGCTGCATGGCCAGGATATGGAGGGGAAAGGTGGACTAAACAAATGTGGAAAGGCACAGGAAAGGAAGGAGGAAGAAGGAAATGGTTAGAGTTTAAATAGGAAATGGGTACAGCAATGTGGTAATTAAAAAGAACAAACCAAAAATTTTAATGTAATGATGACAAAATAAATTACAGCCATGCATGATAAAAGCAGAGCAGGAAAAGGCACTTCCAAGGACACTTGCATGCAAAGCACATTCCACATACCAATTCCAACAACTGTTCTGACTCTTGCTGAATGCATCTGTGTGCCAAAGCCTCTATGAAGGCCTAAACCAGCCATACCCTATGCTCTGCCTGAGGACATACTTCATCCCTGTTCTCTTCCCTCGTGTTTTTCTAAGGACACCCAAGTAACTGGGTAAATTCTCACACACAGCAGTGCCACAGACAGAGGTGAGAACAGATGCTCCCCTTTCTTCATAGGACAAATAAGCAAGCAGGCATTTTGATCTTATTTTTCAGAAACTTTTTCCTGTCCCTGTTACCTGTCTGAGTGGTAGGTGAGCCAGGGGAGATGGTAGATCTGTCATCACTCTGTGAACAAAAAAGCAGAAGAGTATGAATGGTCCTAATCTGGAAAAGCTTTGACTACATTTTAATTTGCTGTGTTTTAAGAAAAGCTCCATCCATCTAAACGTGTTTCAGAAAAATAACCAGAAATAAGAAAATCCACTGTATGTTGTTTCCCAAGTCTTATCTCTGCAAAGACAAAGTTTTTTTCTTTTACAGAAATGACACAAGTGCTCTTTTTCCTTAGGAAAAAGAATGATGAAACAGCACTGACTATGCAATGACAGATCATTGTTAACTCTTCCTTCCAACCCAAACTGAGAAGTGCTCTTTGCAAAGGGGACACCAAAAAACAGGCATTAAGCAACATGCAGAATTGGCAATACAGCAGCCCCGACAAGGACATTCCTCTTTGACACCTTTGCTAATGCAGAACTGCTATTTACTGAACATCTGTCCCCAGTGAAACACACTGTGGTTTCATCACAGTGCTTACACAGACTAATGAATTCGTGTGAGGAATGAATTCAGCACAGCAGTTTCCACAGAAAAGAAAGAAATGGGCAAAGAATACAGGTGTACTTTCGATGAACTCAACTTGATCAAGAGTAAATGATCTTGTACAGAAAAAGCAACATCAAAGACAACCAAGAACCCCTTGGAGCAGAGACTGGTTACTATGTTTTATAGATCAGGCCTCCTGTAGACACAGCCTACAGCTAAAATGAGGTAATACATACTACAGTTTAATCAGGTTCATACCCTACCTGAACTTTTGATTAGATGCTGACAGACTAACACCTGTTTAAACCGATGTGTGGATCCGAGATTTTTTTGTTGGCTCTAGTGGTGAATGATAATAGCAAGAGATACCTTGACAGGACTGAAGGTAGAGGCACTAGGCAGGGTAGTAGCACAGCTTTCTTGGTTCAACCCTGAGAGTGACTGAATGCAGAAAGAAAGAGAAGGCAGTAGCAAAGTTAGTGAGTAGCTGACAGGTCGTACACAAAGGTGGAAGTAAAAACGAAAAGGTGATCACGATCAAATTCTTAGAAAGACTCAACAAGCAACAGACCAATACTTGCTGAACTATAGTTTAGTTAGTTACTTCCTACCCTCCTGAACTTTCTGGGAGGTATAGTGCTTCTTTTACATATAATACGGTGACATTAAAAACGGAATTAAGAACAGTAAGTGACGCAAAAGCTTCTTTAGTAAAACCTATGCCGTCAGAAAAAAAGAAATTTTACTCTACAACGGTCCATTCTAGGCCATCATTAAAGATAAATAGCTTTCTTTTTAGTGTTTTGAGGATGTTATGCATGTCTGAAAAATCAGGGAAACCCATGTACAAGAGGCTCAGTAATAGGCAACTTGTATCCGCCACCAACACTAACAACTGGTCCTTGTGATTACACACAAAGTAAACGAGATTCTGTGGGTAGAATCTCACTCTTGGGGAAGATGTCAGTGTCAGGATTTACAGTGTTGCTACAAATAAAGTGCAGTCACATTTAAATTATGACCAATATCAAAACCAGCCAAATAAATAACTTTTCCTGTTTATAGAACAGGGGTTGTAGTTGCGCCCATCTGTCACTGACAGGCGCATCTAGAAGGCCAAATCCTGTGTCCCGCTGAAAGCACCATCAGAACTTTAACATTTGAGGACTGAATGGCTCACTGTGCTTTCTGAAACAGCATTCAAACAGCAAAGTGACAGCTCAGCACAGGAAAGAACATCAAATGACACCTAGAGACTCTACAGGTAGTGAAGGACACATTGAGAGTTAGTTTTTAAAACATTTGCAACTTTTCTGCCGCTTCAGAACAGCACAGCCAGAAGAACTAGAAGGGAAAGTTTACACTCAGGGCAAGCCTTAAACACAAAAGTTTTTAGGCCCTGTACAGACTTACAGCTGATCCTCAAGATTGCCTCTTTCTCCACAGCAGGGCAGAGCCAAAATGGTGGGGTTGTTTTACTTTTTAAGAGTTTCAAATATCACTTGACTTAGACAACACATTAGCTAGCACATGAGAACATTAAAATAAACCAGAACTAGGTGGTCTGTAACATCAATGCATCTGCTTATTCCTGTATGAAAAGAGCAGGGCAAGCTTGACACAGACTAGTAAGAAGTGGTCACTATGCACACACCCAGCAGTGGGCAGAGGGAAAGGGACACAGCACGGCACAGCACAGGGAGGGACAATCACAACACCAACACACCGCATGCTCTTCACCTGCTTGCGAGTGCCTGGCCTCCTTTTAATGGTATTGGTGTTATTGTCAATCTCAAACACAAAGAGAGGCTCAAAGCCATTCTGTCAGGGACAGTAAGGAAAGAAAGAGAGGGAAGAAAGGAAGAAGTGATGCAAAGAACGACTGTGAGAAAAGGCAGTCACAACACTAAAGCAGGCAGGATGCTGCAGCTCAGACTTACACCACCCTCTGCACATGCTGCACGCAGTCTTTAGGTCTAGCACTGAAGTCACAAAAATTTCCCTGTGCCAGAAACAACTGCAGATACAGGGAGTGCCAAAGGAGAGCCCAACCAGAACTCTGCATGAACCAAATAAGGATATTTTAAGAGAATTCGGTTATTAAACATTTGAATACACAAATGAATGCCAACGGTCTGAGAGAAAACTCCAGGCTACAAGTCTCAATAAGTCAAGTCCTGCTTACTTTACCCATATATTATTATTTGTAACACTCTGGTGCTTAACTTAAATGCAGTCTTAACTCCAAATGTTTCAGAGATCCTATGTGCTAACAGTAATATGACAGACTAAGGCCACATTTGAGAACACAACAAGAAAACAACACAAGGAAGGGAGCATAGGGCAGCAACGACACAAAGGTGGTGAGAGGAAGAGGTCACAGCAGCTGCCTGATGCTTCTGAAGTACCTTGTGGGCTTCACAACAGAGAAATTGAGCAGCAGTTAGAGAGGATGTTTTGGGGTTTTTTCCCCTCTTCGACAGTACTAACGTTGTAAGGGACAGTATAGGAGAAAACAAGAAACTATTTGGAGAAAAATGAGATTTAGAAGCAATGAAGGCTGAAGCCAAGTCATCAGCCAAGTCTGAAAGCTTGATACCAGCGCTAAAAGTAATCTCTGTTGCAACAAAGGGAACTATCCTTGTGAGAACAGCAAGAGGTTCTGACTAACATAAAACTTTTATTTTCTCGGAGAGGCCAGTGATTTCACTTCTTCAACAACATTTTAGTCTGGTTATCTATCACAGGTCAACCCAAAGAAATCCACCACAGTGTGCAATGAAGTTCTACAGCCAGACTCCACTTCAAATCACAGGTATGCAGGAGGAACTACAACTAAACAGAACCATTAACATTCACAGAACGTAAGGGCAATGATTCTGGGACTTCAAACCAACTGTCCTGACATTGTTTATAAACAGAAGGAAATGGTCAGAGCAACCTGTGCAACAAGAATACATTTTAATTAGTGATTAAAGACAACAACAAGATGACCAAAAGAAATACCAAAGATTTTAAAAAGGAGATTCACAATGAAATTTTTGTTAAAGCAGTAACAATGCCAGAAGAGCAAAGTAGTAAATTAAAAGCTTACTTGCTTTCTAACTACATATTAGATTTAGTACTTTTAAAAGCTTTTCCTTATGTCCTCAGAAATTAGACCTAGCTAAATTTCAAACCCAGAAGGATAGGGAAAATGTCAAATGAAGTGCAATAGAATATAAAAAGGTGAAAGCAATGTAAACTTATAATTTTTTTAATGCAAACTGATGACCATTTCCTTGATGTTGAACAAGTTTTTACCATATAAAATACACTTGTGTAAACAAAAGATGGTACAAATTCATGAGCTAGTATGGGCCTAATGTTTCAGTTACAGTAATTGCCAGAAACAGCTGCCCTGGCATATGTGATCATTAGGCACAGTGTGGATTTCCACCACAGAAGAGAGCTACAGCTCAGAAACCCCAGCATTTCATATACTATTATAATTTAGTGCTGCTGAAAAATGTGAGGAACCAAAAGAAAAATGAACAGAGAAATTATTGCTTTCAATCCTTGCCTGCCAGCCTGGTCACTATTTTTGTGAAGTAAAAGGATGTAACTTGGTTAAAGACAAGAAAGAAAACAAATAGCAATGGAAGCTAGTTTCCATGTAGTTTCTGAAAATTCTATACCTTAATTTACAACAAAAGTAATGTGATCACAAAACCAAATAGAACTGGGGCTCCTACAGGTGTCTTTGAAATATGTTATAAAGACAAATTCACTGACAACAGAGAATCATCTCAACCCAAACTACTGCTGTTCTCATGCTTTTTATGACCCAACTATGAAAGCAGATTTTAATATGCTCATTGACAGTGATTTCTCAAAACAGCCAAATTATTATTAAATTTCTCTCTAACATTTTAAGCTTGCTTTCTCACCCACAAAGTTCTAGTCTTACAAAAGCAGAAAACCCAAAAAGTCTGAATAAAGACACAATAAATACCTTGACCAACATGTTCAGGAGAGAGACACTCTAACCAAGAACACTGCCTAAAGAAAATTTAGGCAGATAATGGAAGCACATAAATCAAGAAAATAAATTCTAGGCATGCAATCATGCAACAGCAGGCAAATCAGGTGTATTTTTAATTTTCTACACATTAATTAGATTATGACATTAATTAGATTTTTTAGTTATGCTACATTGCTAAGATGCCACAAAGGAAGAAATAGCATAAAACATGAAATATGTGCACACTTGTTTTTTTTTTTGATAAGTGTCCAAAATAAATTATTTTTAAGACATTTGCACTAATAAACAATAAAACTGTATGAGGAGTATTTAATGATTTGTAGCATTCATAAGTAGAACACTTTTCTTGTGCCAAGTATTTCTAACCCCCATGTGCAGGACACAGATAAGTTAAAGCAGAAGGCTGTACTAAGCATAAAATCGCTTCCTTTACACTGAAGAGGACATCAGTTAGGAAGCAAGCTGAATGACAAAGAAATCAAACCAGAACAACTAGAGGTGAATTTTTCATTTTAGAAACTGTTCTTTACTCTCAGTAATTTTCTTCTGCTCTCAAACAAAATATAAGCTTTATTAATTTTGAGGAAAAATATCATTGTATTATTAGCAAATGTCTGACAGCAAAAGTGTCAACATATTCATAACATCCTAGTTCACAGCTAAGCTACTTTTCAAAGGAGACAGTCATGTTTTATGCTATTTAGATTAGCTCTAAAACAGTTGGTCTAATCTGAGACAATCATAACGTTGTCATTTCTATGCTCTAGAATCTGCCACAGAAAAAGGCCATTACGTGCAGGATCTTACCACTAACAAGGCACTATCATCAGTATGCTGAGACCTTCTGGATGGAAAGGGACACTGGGAGGTGGGAGAGATGGAGCAATGTCAGAAACACACACAATGTCAGCAACACACGGTATGTGAACAGACAGACATTTTGGAACATGTACTGCTTGCTTATAGCACTGTGAGGCTCTTTAAAACAATCCATGAAGCATCTGTAACTCTGGAGGAATACACAGCCCCATGACCCAGGAATTACAGTGCAGTCCTATTACTTAAGGAATCAATTGTTCTGCTTTCTGTGTTGTGTCAAGCAAATACAGAACACTATGCGTTCACAGTGCTGACTCTGGTAGAACAAAGGACCTTTTAAAAGAATAAATTAAGAACAGAAAAACATTAAGAAGAAAAAGGAGTAAAAAACTATTTCAATTATCCCATGTTTTGGTAATTTTCTAACAAAAAGAGTTAGCTGGAAAACACTGCTAAAGTACTATCATATTTGTTATAATATTAAAAGTTCTGATCTGATTAACACTACCAAGTGAATTATCTGGTTTTGATTATAAACACATTACTGTAAAACTATACTAGAAAAAAACTTTAAAAAATATTTATTCCTTTTTCTGACAGCCCTCAAAATTCTAAAGCTTAATATTTCTGGGACAACTGGTGATCTAATAACAGGAATCTGGGAGAAAACCTGATTTGTGAAGGATGACTATAACACTGAAACTTGACTGAATACTCCTGTTAGAATATAAACTGTACTGCTCACAAGGAGCAGGTTAGAATAGAATATGAAATGTATTTTCTGCAGAGAACATAGGAAAACATACAAAAAACAATAAAACAACACACTTGGACAGGCAATCTACACAAACAGAAGAAAATACTAGACTGAGCCCATTAAAAAAAACCCAACCCAAGGCTTAATAATATGTGAAAAAACTATGTTATAATCCAGTGTTGAGGTATTGTCCACAATGAGGAAAATAACTCTAATGGAGAGCTAGGAATTTAAGCGCTGACATCCCTACTAATGCTCTTATTGGACTCTTACCTCACTATCCACTGGACTTTGTTTCTGAGGACTTAAGGAGGCTTTTTGCTACACAGAAAAAGAAAAAACAAAACTTAATGCCACAGAGAAACAAAAGCTCACAACAAAGCCGCATAACTTAAAAGTGTTTTAAAACAGAGGTCTCAGTTTTTTAAATAGAACATGCACTGGGTTCACTGAGCTAAAAAACTTCTCTGATATTAGTAAAAAATCAGCCTTTATTCCACATTCAAACAAACAAAAATTTAAATTATGCATATGAAAGATGCATAATAAACCCAAAATACAACTCAGGGGAAGAATTTAACTGCTGAGAAGAAAGTGGTCATGAAAAACAAAGGAAACAGAAGAAAAATACCCAAAAATCAGATACAAACCAAAAACCCCAGAAGACTCATCAATGAACAACATGCATCCTATAAGCTTAATCTTTAACTAAAAGACTGAGCTGAATTTTTAATAAGCAGCTTTACTACAAAATAGTGGCAGGGGCCTAAGAATAGTTGTTGCTAATGAAAAGCCTAGTTTCAGGCAGCTAAGACCCTTTTTCTAAACTAACTTTATACAATAAATATATGCAATAAACCATGCATTGCCTCTCTGCAGACCACTCTAAACCCAAAATAAATATTAACTGTAACATTTCTTAAATTTGTGATGGTAAGATTCAGGTAAGTGACCAGAGCAGCAAACAGTAAAACAACTTTAAATCAACTAACAAACAGTAAAACAAATTTAAATCAACTATATAAATAAACCGGCATGTTAAGCAGAAGACATGAGTGCTGAGATGGAGACAGCAAAGACAGTGTTCAGACTGAGTGCCTGATGTACCACAGGTCTGCACCCATGCTTTACCCAGAACTAACTTATTTTATTATCACAAAATAGCAAAATAGATCAGGCAGCATTATATTTTTGTGTGTATGATTATTTCCTCTCTGCCAAATTTGTCTTCAAAATTAAACTGCCTCTATTCCTTCTCAGATAAGGCCTCTTCCTTCTTAAACCAACCCCATCACACCTATGCAAATGCAAGTATGAGGTGAAATATGCAAAAATCAAAATTCTTTGCAATAGTCACATTTTGGGTAAATCCTCCATCTTCCTCCCCAGTTCTAGCTTTGCCTGTGTTAAGCTACAGCACCAACATTTAATGGACTTAAATGCTATTTGTCCAAATTCTTTATAAAGTGCCAGGAGCGTAACATACAAGAGGTAATTACCATGGCAATTAGTTTTAATTAAGGGATTTAGAAAAGATAAAGTATTAAGTAGGTACTGAAAGGAGGCACCTTAAAGTGAAGGAGAGCTTCTTTCTGAATGTGCTTAGTTCTCATCCTCTCCTCCTCGTACTGAAGGGCTGCCAGCTGGGCCTCCCGGCGGGTGCGCTCGATGTGCTGGCGGTGCAGCTCAGAGTCTGTGTTGGGCACCTGCAATCAAACAGGGCATCAGGCTGTGCAGCCAGAGCTGCAGATGGGTTATGGAGAAACAGCCCACGTCTTATGGGTAACGTCAGTTTAGTTTTACATCAAACTCATTCAAAACAATTCAAATTCTATGTGTTACCTGGGTGTGGTGACTTGATAGCGAGAGAAAATAAGGTGAATCAGGCAGGGGTCTGACAAATGCAAAAACAGAGAGTAAGTAGACTTTTAAATCTAAAAATTTTGCATACATAAATTGTCAGCGACACACAAGTATCTGATGAAATCAGAAGAGTAACTGTCTACTAACAGCTGTGATGATGATTTAACTTACTGTGAATGACAGATTTTGTGAAGTAATTTCTATTTCTTCTCCTGAATTGTAATAACACTTTTTTACAGCACAAGATGTACCAGTGGGACTGTACACTTGGCCTACTACATTGAGACACTCAGTACTTTATACTCATTCTCTAAGAGTAACCAAACCAGGAATTTTTCACATGATCCTCATATAGAGGAACAACTGCATAGTATGGTTATTTGAGGGAGGGGAAAATAATAAAATGAATCAGCAGAAAAACTCAATTTCCTTTTCCCTACCTCTCTGTCCTGTCCACATAACTCCTTAGTACTTGGTGATGCTCTCTGTCCTGCATCAAATTTAGAGTTTCAGGTCTTCGTAATTCATCTGTATCCCTGCAGGTAAGACACCAGGTGGAAGGGGATTTGGCCACTGATGCATATAGACTATTGTCAGATTAATTCTACTCTAGATTACAACTGTTTTTGTGAGAGAAATGCCCAAACAATTAGCTTCAGATAATCACAGAAGTGAAATTTGGACTAAAGAAACCACATTGTGATACCAAGTCAGATCACAACTGCAGTTAGTCATTAAACATAACTTGCTGAATTAACAATAATTTAAAAATACGCAAAGATGGATTCTCTCTTTTAAGACAATATTTGGGTTATTGCAGACCTTATTTTGCTCTGGAAAGAGCAGAATTATTTTAAACATCAGGACCCTTTGGTATTTTCAGCACAAATCTGCTCACCTCACCAACCAGGTGACTGCCATTGACACAAGCCCTCAAAGTCACAAGGTAAACAAGAACCCATCTGGCTTTTATCCATCATATCAACAATAAGAGAGAAATTCTGCAGTCAGTTCTTTGCCAGAAGGCAGTTGTTAGCATTGAAACAACTCCCAAGGTCCACAGCCTACAGCATGTACCCTGACATGTTGCTGCCTAGAAACAAAGTTGATGGAAATCAAGGAGCTTACTCTTGACAGCCTAAACTCTGCGACCTTCGCTCCTGGGGCAGCCATGGAACACAGACACACTTAACCACACTTTTCTAAAAAATGTCAGTCCAGCTGGCTGTGTGCACACTCAGGGCCTTTTCCTCATGGAGATGAGATGTGGAAGACCCAGATGTTACAGGTCTCTTCTGTTACTTAAATTAGCACTGAAGCACATGACAAATCCATTACTTAGAACTGTTTTGAACAGACAGGACTGGGTTCAGCTCAGTGCCAAGCAGTGTGTTCAGAGCAGAGTACACACAGCTTTGTTGCATCAGGAATGCACCACAGTCTGTCCAGAGGCATAAACTGTATTTATTTAATTGAATCAACTAATATAAGTACTCTTGAGATGAAGTCTGTGTTACATCCAACTTTCAGAGTTTTAATGGCTCCAGCATGCTAAAGAAAAAAAAAAGAGGCTGGCTGCCAAGGCATTTGCGCAGAATTACCGTGGAAGCACTTTACAGCTTGTGGTTGCCACAAAATAAAATATTTTACTAATACAAGCTTAAAATATAAAAAATTACTCATTGTCACATGGCTGGTTTTACACAATTTTGAAGGCAATAACAACATGATCTGGTTTTAGTGCCTTAATAATTTCACTCTGCTGCAGCATAGTAAGCTACAATTCATTCAGATCACTGATTAACTACTTCTGTGTGGAGATCTGCTGCTATCCTTAAGTTAAATTTTGAAATCACTGGATAGCTTACTGAGCTACAATTTCCTTTATCATTAACATCTGTCTTTGTAAACAGCAGCTCTCCCCAGCTAACAGCCTTCTCCTATTTCCTTCAGATTTATCATGGAAACCAGTGTTCGTAAAGTTTAATTATTTCCATGTTGACCACAAATGTTCAAATAAAAAAATAAGTAAATAAACAAGCAAGAAATCAATTTTTTCAAATCAAGAGCACTCACTTTTTTGGGGGAGAGCATGGCAGAATTGTTATATCACTTTATACCTGACTTGTGGGCAGGATAAGGACTGCTGACAAACGCTGGAATAGTTACCCTCCCTTGTATCAGTACAGCTACTGTATCTGCACATTTTCTGCACATTTCAGAATGCTTATTAAAATGTTGCCAAAATTCTGGAAAAGTTTATACACTAATCTTGGTTTCATTTGCTCTTTCAATACCATTTTAGAATCCATTAAAAATTGGTTTCTACTGACAGCATAAGTAATGACATACTCAGGACAAGCAGTTGTCTTTTCCACCACTCCCCCGCCTCTCAAACATTCCAAGTACAACTGGGCTGGTTTTCTGTGGAGTCCCTGCAAATTCACTTTCACTCCACAGAATACTGAAATGCTTCAGTAGTATAATAAAGGTTCTATCAATTTTCATTTGCAAGAATTTACTTGTTTTTTATTTTTTTAATTTTTTTTTTTAACTAGACATCCAAAAATCTTTTCAGAACCCTAACCACCCCTCACTGATACTCTGTCCAGTTCTGATCTTTATTTTACAGATAAGCATTCTCTCCAATAATCATTAAAGTAATCATTAAAGACTAATCATTAAAGAGCATGGGCATACTTCATCAAAATAAGCAACTTGTTTTCAGAATTGATTTCCATTCTATCCCTTCTGCTGATGTAAGCTCATGATTATGGCCCAGAAAGGTACTTTTTAAAATAAGTGAATCTTCCACAATACCAAAACCAGCAGGAGTCAACCAAGAATGTGTCCTCATAGCACATCAGATACTCCATAGTATCTCTACCCTTCCTGCAAGCACCTTTATCCCTTTTGTCCTCTATGTACTACAGCTTAAATCAACTATTCAATCAACGCACAAATTAAATTACAAAAAGCAGATATTAAATCAGTTTAAAAATATGCACTTAAATTATGCAGATTTCTTTAACCAACTGATTTTAAGTCAAGCATTGGCATAGAACAGTTATGTCTTTTGCTCACTGCCATTATTAGAATTCCAATTCCTAATTTGGAGCAATAACTTCGCAAAAAAGTGCCATACACACTTCTGGCAAAGCAACAGAAAACAATGCCATTTTCTAAACATGTTCGGTAAATACAGGCTCTGCATTCATCACGAAATTATGGATAAAATTATTGTTGCCACAGTAATTCTTACCTGTTTTGATGCAAATGTCGTCTTGTATCCTCCATTCTCTGAAATTCTCTGATGGATACAGGCTTTACTGGTGAGCTCTAAGCAAAAAACCACAAAAGACTAAGCTAGCAATTTATTAAAAAAACTGTACATTAATGCCAAACAATCTCTTTGTAGAGCTACATCTGTAACTACTGGTATTTAAAACACCTGACAACAAAGCACAAAACATAAGTCAGGGATGTTCATTTCCAACCAAGCAAGTTCACTCTTATTTTTTTCTCCAATTTAAATAAATAATAGTTTCAAGATTAAATATGCCTGCTGATAACTTCAGGAGTTTAAAACCTTCAGTATTAAGAATCATGCAGAGAAGTTCATGTAGGTATAAAATTTGTATTGAAATGTAAATACATTCTTTGGAGTTTAACTCTACAAGTGTAGAGCAGTGAAGACTGGATTCTCAGAAATACAGAATAAAGGAGCTGATGGTCTTTTATGACATTCTAAAGACAGGTCCCAGAAGAACTAAGAATGTAAAACATGGGATTAATAAGAACGCTTCAGGTTTAATTTGAGCAATGAAATAATTTATCCTACTGGGAACAGAGACATATTGCCTTTGGTGTTATTGAAAAACTTCCACTGACACCCATTAATATAAGAAAATAGAAACTTTTCAAGATTAACATGCTAATTTTCACTCATGCCTGCATGCATGCTGCTATATTGCAGTCAGCCTTCCTACGCAGTAGAGTATTTTTGGAGTGTCTTTTAGAGAAACTACTCCTTCAGCTAAAAGCAATTTAATTTTTATGACTAGACAGACCCCAAGGAATAGCTGTTGTGATGCTGATCAATGTTTTTCCCTATCTACAGCAAGGAGTCCTTGGGTTGCATTGCCTACAGTTGACTTAGAAAGTTTTGCTCTTGTGTCTGTGCTTCAGCTTCTGTGATCTGATATTGAATTTATGACCTTTGCAAAATGAATGCATCTCTCATATCTGTGTGACTGATTTTAAACACACTAATTCAAAGTTCACAAGATAGGGACCAAACTCCTCCATAAAAGCTGAAGATCCACTTTTTTTTTTTCTTTCTTCAAATAGCAAATATCTTTCTGCTTCAAAACACACAGAACTTTGAAAGGACACATCTGAATCACAGTACCATACTTACTGTTTAAGCAGAGCGGCCACAAAGATTTTTTCAGACAAGTTATTCACGTAGTCTGTACAGTGAGCCACTGAACTGTGTGTGTACACAGGTATTAATTAAGACTGACAGAATACAAAAGGAAACATGATGTGGCTAAAAATCAGTTTCTATAGGTTCAGTTTCTGAGGACTCCCTCCAGAAGTGTAACATCCAAACAATTTAACAGGGAAGAGTTTTCACAAGGGCTTTGCTGGGGTGTGTGAATTGAATGAACACGAGGAAAAGCACCACCTCATTGGAGATGCGGCGCTGGTCGATGTATGCCATGAACTGGGAGCTGAGGCTGTCTGAGTCCTGGCACTTGGGCTGCCTCACCTCCTCCTCCTCCTCCTCCGTGGCACAGCTGTCAATGTAGTCGATCTGATCGAGATCGTGTTCCACTTGACAAACGTACACAGAGAAAACATCCACAATTAGATAACCCACGAGACAGGACAAAACCCACCAATGCAGCATGGTCAGGAACTAAGGCCCTGCTTTTTCTGCCATCTGGGAAAGCTCAGCCTGAAAGCTCTTGGATTTTGCTAGGTCCACTAGCATTAGATCAACAAATTTTGAAATAATTGTAAAATATATGCCTTTTAAAAAGCAACGAGGAAAATGTACCAAGAAGGTAGTTTTAGACTGCTGGCTGCAAATACTTTTGCAGTGACTGAAAAAGTAAATACTGTGATTTCCTTTTCAAAACCAAAAACTATATATCAAAGTATTTCAGATAATATTAAGACTGTACAATGACCTGTGTATATTTTGGAATAATTTCTCTTGGCAATCTGTCAGAATAATCTGAATAGATATGACAGATCCTTCTACTAGTGCTACTACTACAACAAAATAGAGAGCAGCACATCTAAGTCGTCTGGATGCAAATACAATAAATATAAAAACTGTATGAGGAAATAATGAAAAACAATATAGAAAACAACAAAATTTCTCTAAAACAATATAAGGCACCTGCAATTTTCTTTTAAAAGAAGAATGAAAAAAGAAATTAGGAATCACTGAAATGAGAGCAAGAAACAGCACAGTTTGCCTGGTATTGATTTTTCTTTGTGTGGGAGCTACTATGTAGGGCAATTTTTTCACTTGTCACTGCTTTTCCACGTTCTGCCCAGGGATTCTGAGAGTCATGACATTGAGCAAATGCTCCTGGTGCAAAATACTGCACTGGGGATGCAGGGGAAAGTATAAGTTCCCTTTCAGAGCACTAGAGATTTCTTTTTTCTTAAACTCTCCCCAAACTTGCTCCAGACTCTTGCAGACATTCTTCTTTACTCCCCCGCCCCTTTCCTGCTTGTCTAAAACAGACTTCTCTTTGCCTCACCACACAATCTAGCAACTGTTACTGCCAAAGCCACCCCCTCTGCTACTACAACCGTCCAAAACTACATTCCTATATACTGTGGCTTCATTAAATTTTCATCTCAGTTTCAAATCTTAAAAAAAAACCCAAAAAACCCAAACTTCCCTTCTTTCCAGGCTTGCTTATTAAATAATGATGATAATAACAACAATAATACAGAAAAAGGTGAAAGATATTGGTATCTGTGTTAGGAACACAAAACTGTAAAGCATCTGGGTGTCTTGACAGCCACATGCTATGGTTTGTGCCCCTCTCAGATACACCTACTCACGAACTGATCATGCTCCAGCTTAAAAGTCTGCTAGGCATTTTGAAATCCCTGGTGTACAAAAGCCAAAGAACAAAATAAAGTTAGTCTTGGAGGCAGAGCTGGCAGCACTACCTGTTATTAAGGCTGCCCAATGCTCCCCATGACACCATGTCTTCAGTTCTTCTAACTGCCAGAATTTAACTGTTTGAACTGAATTTTTTCCCCATTAATGTGTGAAAGAGAGTGAGTTAACTAAAAAGTTTCGGATATTTCTAGAAGGTGGCAAAGAAAACAGAAAATTGTGGCACAGAAGACTAAGACTAAGAAAAGAAGATGGCAAAAGATAAAGATGGGGAGGAGGAGGAAAAAGAGAAGAAAAAGTGGGAGCTGAGCATAGGAGATTAGATGTAGCTGGGAAGAGAAATACTTTGAAAAAATGAACTTGTAGCCATCAGGGAAAAGGAGAAACAGGGAGCAGCTGACAAAGAAGAAAAATCAATCAAAGTATATGCAGATGAGATTTAATAGTAAGTATTGCAGAACAGTGGAGAAGAAGGAATGACTGAAAAAACAAACCTGAAAGATTGTTAAAATTAAGGCATATAAACAAAAGGAGACAATGGTAGCAACAGATTTCTGGAAGTTAAAATGAAAGAGGACTGGAGATCAAGAAACATGGAAAACACAATCACCTCTTGAACAACTATGAAAGTGATCCTGTGAGACTACACGACACCAACTGAGAAAGCACAACAAAGCACTGCCACTCACAAATGCCAGCCCCTCCTGGATGATATTAAAGTTTGGATTAAAATCTAAATTTTGGAATGAGACACTAGTACCAGTCGGAAATATAAGATTCCCTGAAAAATTGCTCATTCCGTTCTGAGAGCAGTCGGCACAGAGCACTGACAATTTACTACTGCAGTAAAATTTCCCCAGAAGCTCAAACAGCAAAACTCCATGTACTGAAATTCAATATTCCAAAATACTATTTGAAGCAGTTGAGATTTTAACATAGAACATAGGCAAAAGCTGACAAAGTTTTCAAGAAAATACCAATTCTGCTGCTATTTGATTTTGCCTTTAACATCCTTAAAACAACAGTATTTTTAGAGTTTTCACAACACTGTTTTTGTGTAATTCCACCTAGACCTTTCTGGTTTTTTTCCTCTTTAAACAAGCTACTATCTGTAGGAAACATTCTGGAACTTTAATAATGATGACAATAAATACAGTTAGCCAAAGTTCACTTCTTACCTCCACCATTAATTACAACTGCACTCCCTCTGTTTTCCTGGTACTGACTTTCTCTTCTCAGTCTCTGCTCTTTGGTGAACTCTGCCACACGTAATGGGAGATCTGAGAACTCATCTGTTGGCTTTGGAAAACAAACAGTGAAGTCTGGAAACATTTTTCTTCAGAAACATAATTTTGTAATCTACTACTTCTTGATTTGTCCTTGATTTGTATTTCAATGGCCCTATTTTACAACCATAAAACACTAATTTAAAGCAAAAGACAGCTATAATGTATTGTTTTAAAAAAACATATAGTTGAGCTTTCTTTAGAAACCAGCTGCCTACAGTTTTGATTGCAGTATCTGCACGTGACTGAAAACATCCCAGGATGGAAAATCCTAACACCTTCTCTAAAATCAAGTTAGGAGTGCAAGTATGGAGTATAGCTCATTGCAACACTTTAGATCTTGGCTATTTTCCAGTTGCTCCAAGAGGAAAAGGCAACTTCTTCCTGGCAATAATAATTGACAATCTTTTTGCTAAGAGATCCTATTTTCCTCCTTGTAAATAGCAAACAGATTTTAATGTTTTAAACAAAGGAAGAAGACAAAATTTCCAGCCGATTTCCAAAGCTAAATCTTCATGTTCAGATTTATTTTATTGAAACATAACTTTTCATGAATAATTGCAGTTGACTCAGCATTGTAATATGATACCGTTACAAAGTTTTTAAGATGAGGAACCCTATTTTTCTCACTTTTTATGCTCTAGTAAATTAACCTCTCATGCACTGTTATATACATTTATGTTAAAATGGGGTCTGTCCCATATAAAATTAACCTTGTTTTTTCTTCAATAAAACGAATCATATTGTTATGACTTCTTACTCAAGGCAACCTGCACACCAGCACATGCATGTTACCTATGGAATGTGTGTCCAGATGCATACATTTAGTTATCTTTACTGTACAATACTGCACTGAACAAAACTAAAGCTGCAACACTTACTTCATTCCCTGACCATCTTTTGTCTCCGCTGTCCACACTATTGAAGCCAGAATCAAGTGCTCCATATGGACGACTGGAATAGAGCTCCTCGTGGCTGTCAAACACACAGTTTTAGTTACTGTGATAGAAACACCACCAAAAGCTTCTCAGCCATTACAGAACAACAGCAAAATAAGCCACCAGGCACACTTCCAGTGTGTTCACAAGCTCAGCATGTCTGAAAACCTCACACTGCACTTGCTACAATAGAGCAGGAGGCACGTGCTGACAGCTCACCATCCTTGTCAGTCAGCTGTCACCTGCCACCGCCTGGCCTTCAGAGCTAAGCTGATTCAACGGACAGCAAACATTTCCCAAAGAGAAATTATGACAAAGCAAACTGCAAACTGGTCTCATATTTCTCTGTTTAGCAAGTCAAACTTTCATTTTTTTACTACTCATATGTTTTGGTTGAAAACCACTGTCAAACAAACTTTTACATAAATAAGCACAAATATGTACAAAAATCACTAAAAATACAGAATATACTACTTCTACTCAAGCTTGCAGCATGTATTACGTAAATGTCTTCTGTGTCATAATTACATAAGAAACTGCAGTAAGCTGAACAGTATTTCAGATACATCATAATGTAGTAACTGTAGAAGTACAGTTTTCATTTACAGAGCTTTGTCAATGACATGTCTAGACAAAGACATTAGACATGTGCCCAGTGTTACAATACATATAACCAAACAGACATACAGTTCTTTAAATTTCTGGGCTTAGAAAGTATGTAATTCAGCAGTATAGCCATCAGAGATGTCAACTCTGGCAACTGCTGCAGATAGCTACAGTAAAAGAGACAATGGGACTTGTCTGATCCACTGCAGATGGCATTTCACAATGGCTCAACTGTCCTATTGGCACTTGATGCCCCAGGGAGAACTGCAGCAGTAATTACTACATAATGCACAAGGAAGAATGAATTTCAGGAAGCTAATTGCTTCACCCCATCTAACTAAATTGCAAGTCATTTTCTCACTGGCATTGCTCTCAAGTTGCTGCTCCCTCTGAAATTCTTTAAGGAAATACTTATTTTCAAATTTTTATTATTATTATTATTATTACTATCTTAATAGAAGACTGACAGACTACTATCAAGGCTTATTTTAGTTTTCAGATAGACATGAAATAGCAAAGAAGTACCAGGAGGGATGGAGGCTACAGATGAGACACATTAAGCTATGCATCTGTTTCTATGCAGATGTGGACTAAAAGACAATCTCTTGCATCTGCATGGAGTTTTGATTAACTCAAATCCACTTTTACGGCCCTGTATTTGAACAGAAAGATCATCTGCATAATAAACCATCAGAAAGAAAAAAAGCCAAAGAAAAAACCAACTCACTTCTTCTGGGTGAGAAGAAAAAAGAATGACTATGAAGTCACCCAACTAAAGAGCTACTAATTTGAATAACTGACAATGGGACCATAATTATACTAACAGTTCACAGAACTTACATATATTTTTAAAACATGGTCAAAGAAACATCCATCTGCAGTAGAATACCATTTTAAATGAATCAATACTTCCTTAAACTTTAAGAGTTTCTACCACTCAGACTCTCAACCTGCATGGTATTACACCAAGCTGATCAGATAAACCAGCAACAAAGTCTAGGTGGACTGATTGATACCTCATTTCTGTTGGTCACCTTTGAAGATAACGAACACAAAGCTCTTATGCCTTGCCTGGAAATATTAACTGTATCACAGCTGAAGGATTTTATTTCTTTCATCTAAAGTTACATAAAAATATAATAACTGGGGATTTTCTCTTTCACTGGATCACTCTACAATTTTCTCCTAATACGTGCTCTGCTCCACCGACAGTTCTTCCATAGCTACACGAACATGGAAGGAATCACCTGCAACACTAAATGCCCTAAACAGCACAGTAACAACAAATAATTCTACCACCAACTCTTATCTCCTCTTGGGTATAGAAATACAGCTACGGCAAAGCCAGTTGAAGCTCATTTCATACTGCTGAGTCTGGTAAAAATTGTAGAGGAAGCATTCTCAACTAGTTCTGCCCTTGTTTTTACATTTACAATTTCAAGCTATGACTAAAATACATTAATTCTTCTCATTTCACAAAAACAATTAATGAAAATTTCCAGAGCAATATGTAACTGCAGACAACAATTAATCAGTTAGCACACAGGCCACTTGATTTTGCATTTCTCTTAAAAATTAACAAATTATGTTAGAGCTAAACAGATCATGACATTTTCTCATTTAGAGCCTTTTCCTTTCAGAAAAAGGACAGTATCATCAGTATTATGCAGAAACCAGCTGCACCAGCTTGTATTGGAAATCGATTAACCCTTGACATGTTCATATGCTGACCTCATCTAGAACAGTAACTTATGACATTCAGTGCTGATGAGGAATCACTCTGTCAGTCCCTCATGCAAATTCTTCTTCATAAATCTGATTCATGATGATTTCTTGTGAAGCCCCCTGATTTGTGTTTTATTGCTGTTAAGGCAGCAGTACATCCTTCAGCAACTTACTCTTCCACACATTATTACCACCTTCAAAGATGACTGAAGTAATTTTTATAATATTCAGTTTCATACTTCACTGACTCCCTTTCTTCTGTATCACATAACAGAAATAAAACTTAACTCCTGCTTTTTGCTAGACATCTTAATTTAGCAGCTGATATGGCTGACTGTTCCAATATTTGTGTTACAATGCCAAGGAGCAGTGCCAAGTGAAAGCCTGCCAGAAATAACAGTTTACTAACGGGGTGGAGATCAGCATTTACACCTGCGGTTTGAGCACAGCCATTATAAAATTCTGCACAAAAGGTTAAAAATCACAGCTGGGATACGATTCAGTAAGTCTGTGGAAAATATTAAGATCTTGTAAACTGAACATAGATGTTAACAACACAGGAGCATACCCCCTGTATTGTTTATTATTATTCTCTTTTTACTGCGTATCAGCTCTGACACTGCCTGTCCCATGACACTGCCCAGGTCATCTCCTGAACCATTTCTCAGCTCTTACACACTGGTACCTTACTAGAATGCACCATGAAATACCATAAACAATATTTTTCAAAGCCATCTCAATGCACTTGCCAAAGAACAATCCTTGATCTGTTTTTTTTAATAAACTCAAGGTGGACTGACAAAATTTTCCTGAATGCCATTAAAACTGGGAATGTGGCTTGTGCAAAACTTACCATGATCCAAATCCCATGGGTCTCCTATCATAATCAGGCAAGTCTGGAGCTATCTTGCATGCTTCTATGTTCAGGTATTTAAATATATGAATTTTTCCTTTTATACATATCTTAAAAAAAAATTTTAAAAATCAAGTAAGTATAATTTGACAATGTATTTTCTAAGTAACTACAGACATTCAAGATGCAGTTGAGAATAATAATAAATGAGCAAATTTACATTAACCAATGTATCTTTTATTCTAATATCACTGCATTTTAGAGGAACAGCTATAGTGGAGCATCATGGGATGCCTGTGGTAGACAAATGGAAGCTGTCCTCCAAGTACATCTGGTCTGCAGGCAACTCTGTCAGCTGGATGCTGCAATTTCATCATGCAAACAAGACACGAGCATTTACAAGTACTAGAATTTATACCCTTGGCATCAGAACAGATGCATCCCACCCATGCCCATATTTGAATGGCAGTGGCAGACTGCCAAAGCCAGCTCAAATTTATAGTCAATGAAGGCAGTAACAGCTGTCTCTGCTTCCACAAGGAAAGCAAAACCCTACTGAAACTACAAGTTTCAGCAAGTGCCCCTCTTGACTCTGATGCAGCAGCTCACAGTAGAACCTGTCAGGGGCTCGTATATACGCACACTGAAAATCAAATTAGTCATTAACAATATTGCAGTTTCCAGCTCAAAGGCCAATTTGAGTACTCTGCTGCAAAGTGGACCAGCAAACTGCAGCACTGAGGCCTCAGTCAAGATTTTGACATTGGAGTGACAGAAAATTAGTCTTGCCTAACAAAACTTCCTCTCTCCTATGCTGAAAGCAGAAATATTCTAGCCAACATTAATGAAATTTTTTCTAATATTCAACTGCAGAGACTATTAATACAGTAAAGAGAGGAAAAGGGATTTTTCAAGCTGTGCTACATATTTAACACTTTTAGACAATAGAATGTATTTAAAGTTCTCTTGGTCTTAAATAACAAATATGTAATATAATCCTTCCATTTATAACTTAGCTCTGCCATCATTAGCTGAACTAGTCATCTGATTTTATAGCTGCAGTTTACCTGTGCAGGGGGGGACTGGAGAGGGTTGTTTTCTAACATGATGGTCTGAAGATGTCGGAGATTCCTATAACAAACTGGTATTGTTGTTATTTTATTGCAGGAGAAATCTAATCGAATCAAAGGCAACTCAGCAAGCTCTGGAGATAGAAAACAAACATACAATTCTGAAGATTAAAAGAATGTAAGAAAACCAAGGGTACAAAAATATGTGTTTCACAAAACAATTAAGCTGCTTCTAGCTCTCAGAGGAAGAAAAAGAGACTGAAAACAGAGAAGTGTTTGAAGTTTCTGCTGTTGTAGTGGAAAGCCATTTTCTCACCTTCAGGTAAACGCACCAAATTATTTCTTCTGACATTTAGGTCTCTCAAGGACTCCAAATTGCCAATCTGTGGAGGTATTGTCTGTATTTCATTACAGCTCACATCCTACAAAGAAGAGCAAAGAATGAGTTATCACTGTCTAAGTCTCTGTTGACTAAAATATGCTGGTGTATCTGGGACTGAAAGAAAAAGACAGCTATTTATATAACACCTCAGATCCGTATACTCATTCAATTTCACTGCTGACAGGAAGCATTGTTCTCATTTTAAACACAAAGGGAAATAAAAGCTTTAAAAGACTAAGCATTCAGATGTAGAAATTTATTTCAAGTTATTCCACAGTATATCAGACAGCACAATTTGCTACATAAAAGCTTTCTGTCAGAAACAAGCATAGCAAGAACTCTAATTCCACCAGGCCTTCCTTTCTAGAATAGGGAAGACATTTAAATTGACATGGATCAGTTGCTCTCCAGTGCATCTTTCCCTCACATAAAATTCTTCTAAAATCTCAGAGTATTTAAAACCCTTTTCTAACACCTCTATACAAAACCAAACACAGTTAGAGACACTGTGGCAGACACAGATCATCCTTAGGCCAAGAGCAGAATAGTAATAGTTTGAAATCAAGTGTATACTCACAAGCTCTGTCAGCTGTCTGAGCTGTCCAATTTCTTCAGGTATTGAAACCAGCTTATTATTACTTGCTATCAAAACTTTTAGTGGTAGACTACAGAGGTGTACTGGCAATGTTGAAAGCTGGTTTCGACTTTTGGACAGAAAGAAAACAAAATAATCATAAGTCTAATGAGAAATATTTATGCAATGAAAGACACATACAAAAAGCACACTCCATTTAGATGATCAAATCAGTTTTTATGTAATTACTACAAAAGTGGTTCCATGAGGCTGTTCTTCATTACTTGTTTTATCTAGTTATATGTGAACAAAATCTGAATATCAAGTATCAAGACTGATCAGATGCTTTTGAACTCAGTGTGGAGCAATGAGAGGTTTTTGTGCCCTTTCAGGTGCTCTGATAACTGGCCATGCTCTGTCACAAAGGAGTATGTTTGGGCTGAGTGCAAAAGCTTTCCTCACGCTAAAGCAAAATTTGTAAGACAACTGTTACCTGATATTTAGAAATGTTAGAGACTGTAAGTTCAAAACAGCCTCTGGGATATGCCGAATGCAGTTCTGGTACAGATTAAGAGTCTCGAGGGACACAAAGTGGCAGGCTTCTGCTGGAAGTTCTGACAGTCTGTTCCGGGACAAGTCTGAAGGGAAGGAAAAAAAAGAAAGATTCAGTAAAGCTGCCTTAGAACGTCATTAAGTTTCTTGCTTGGCAAGGTTGTTTTGGTTAAACTTCTATAACCAAAACGCCTACCAAATGTTTATACTTGAAGAATCAATATTTTTCCTTGGACAGTTCCAATTACCAGTCTATGGGCACAAAATATCCATGAGCATTACTCTGCTTCACAAGCTGCACTGTGATAAATAATGCAGTTGCAAAGGGTTCTTTTTTCTTTAAAGGTCAAGGAAAGCTGCTGCTGATAAATTCCAAAGGGCAGTTCCCACAGACACACACCTACAGTCCCCACTTCCCAACCCACCCAGCTCTGAGTTCTGATAGAAGTATTACCCAACCTCCAGGTATGACAAAAGCTCACTACAGCAGGGGCTGTGAGGGATATAAAGTTCAGCAGGGTACACACAGGTAAGAAAGCATGAAAGTCATGGAAAATTAATACAAAAAGTTTATGGGGAACATAACAAAACCCCTTGTCTGTTCACCAATAAAATTTTTTAAAAATAAATAAATTAAAAATTACCCCCCTTGCCCCAATACACAAACATCAAGTGCTTCGCTCCAGCTGGTATCAGGCTCAAACACGACCTCAGCTTCAACTTGTCCAAACCTGATTTTGAAAAATCAGCACTTTAAATGAATGTTTCCGACAGCTCTAATAGTGGGAGTTAAAACTACAAAATTATAGAAGTCAGCAATAAGTTTGCATTTCATATCTAGAATAGTTTTATTATTTTATGACAGAAACCAATTTGAGGACTTTGCCCTACTTTTTTACTTTTTGTGAAAAAGAAAACATTTTTCCCTTTTTTTCCCTTTTCTTCAAAGAGTGAAGGAAAACCTGCACTTACTGATTGCTAAAGACAGGCTCTATGAACATCCTGATCTTACCATTTGCTAATCCAAATAATACAGCAGATAAATGCATCAATGCAAAGAAATATCATTGTGATGGATCCTGCTTCCTGCTACTTCCAAAGCACAATTTTCCTACCTCTACAGCTTGTCCCAGGTGCTTTGCATTGCCAGAGTGTGTGAGAGAAACTGATTGGAAAGTGGTTTTCTGATCACCTCTCCCACAAACCCTATGCCAGAACCAGGGAAAAATATTGGTGCAAGCAGAAAATCCCTATTTTGGTGACAGAGAATATCCTTGGCATTTTAAAGCACTCACTGAACTTCAGCTTAAGTGGAAGCAGCAAATTAATTGGACTGATCAGAACCTGCTTAAGAATCTGTATGTAACAAAGGAATCAATGAAGTAATTGTATATATTCTGCAGAACACAGCATACACTTCCAAGAATTTATGCAATAGATGCTTATTTTGCACTAGCCATCTCCCAGAGTGCTATAGTATGTCCTAAAGTCCCTTCTGCTTTACTTCCATAGTTTAATTCTAATAACGATTTAGTGAAAATGACAGCACACTCCAGCCCTCCCCTTCAAGTTGCAGAGCTGCAGCAGATTTAAAGGAGAATTTTAGTGCTGTGCTACAATGTGGTGTCCAAAATTGTGACATTCCTAGTGGGATCTCTGTGTGCCAACACTGTTGTAAAACACAACAGGAGAAAAGAGGTTTTCAATCATACTGTCCCAACATAAGTCATGTGTCCTGAAACATTTCTACCAAGTGCAGCTAGCCACACTGGAATTATCTACCATCCACACAACTTGCTATGAGGTTTCACAATACAATTGTATGTTACCATGCAAGAAAGAGAAAAACACAAATTATTTCAGAGAAGACAAGAAACAAGCAAGAGTAATTTAGAAAAAATTTCCCACATTGACATCTATTTAAAGAATTATTACAACACTGGTTTACATATAAGGTGTTAAAGTTTCTGAATTCCACCACTTCTCTCACAACATAGGAGCATCCTTCAGCTCACAGCTTTATCCCTCCTTCACACAGCTGTGCTGCCAAAGCAGTTTGAATTCTACCTATTTTAACAGAGGAACAGGCATCCAAAGTAGTGAGTCCTATTTTCTGGCAGAAAAGTGACCAAAAGTTTCTTCCTACTCTGCTTTGGAAAGGGTTTAACCACAAATGAGAATTCTCATTTGCTTTATGTTTCACTTTACCTTACCAAAGAACATCTAAAAACTATTTTTTACACATTGTGAAGACCATAAGGCATGAATTAGTCAAGAACTTCACATACTCTGAACTATGATTTAGTATTGCTACAGAAATAACTCCCTGCAAAAATAACACTAGGTATGAAGAAATGAAAATACACTTTTTTAAGCAACAAATGAGCTCAGAGTGTGATAGGGAAGACACACCAAAGCTGGTTAGCACCAATGAATAGGTTTTCCCAGACTTCTCTCAATCTACAGTGATTTTTAAAACTTGCCATTCCTATTTAGCAGTAGACATTCAGTGGAAAACAGATTAAATCAGCTGAATTTTGATGCTGCAGTATAGTATCTTAAATCATCCAAAATAGGTCTAACCAGCTACAAGATTGGCTAATAAGTTTAGAGCATTTTTTCTCATGATGGCCATGAGAATGCTGTCTTATACACAGCATCTGTGATTTCATGTGCCCAAACAGAGAGCCAAGAGGGAGGGCTGGCCAGGACCATAAAAACAGGCAAGCAGTAGGAAAAGAACAATTAAGCTAAAACAAGAGTTGAGAACTGAGTTGAGAATTAGACAGAAGCAACACATGACAAAATACTGTATGAATTCTGAATCTGCAAATTCAAGAACTGCTTTTGGTTATTTGAAATCCTTGCTTTGTCCCCCCTAAACCTTCAATAAGTATTTAAATTTCCCAAAGTCCAGAACACAGCATCCCTAAGATTCAGTGACATCTTTTATTTTGATCAATTTCTCTGAAATCCTCTCCCATGCCAGAAAAGTAGACCCTAAATGTGACCAGAAATAGGGCAGAGTACAGCAGTCACTGCATGAAACAATTCAGCAATTCCATCCTCTCCCCTTTCACGTTCCTCGAAACACCTGAATGAGAGGCACAGCCTCTCAAAAAACCAGAAGAAAACAAAAGCATTCCAGTGACTGGTTATATATTGACATATTTGCTGCTCAGCAGCACAGCACTAGCTGATGTTTTTCTCAAAAGAGAAAGTATAAGTGAGGTAAAGGAAAAAACTAAGGTATTTTATTTAAAATACCCAATTAACACCCTGCCAATTAAGACTTGTTTTGGTCATATTCTTCTGCTACTGTATGCATGAGATAACTTCAACAACCAGAAAATAGAAAGGTATTACAGTACAAATTATTGTGTAAACTAAAATTTCTGCAAAGATTTCTATTTCTCAGAGAAAATAACAGATATTGTAATGAGGTATTATTTAAATTTTTGTAATTTTTAACGAGCAAGAAGTAATCAATGCAATGCAGGTTATTTTCTTATGTAGGTGCACACCCTTGCTGCTTCTCATACCTTACACTGGAAAAAACAAATTACTAATTCCCCCATAAAAGCGCAAATACTGAATTTCACTATGAATAATCATATGAGTGAAATATAGCTGTTATAATTTGAACTAGGATTAACTCATTTGTGTCCACATTTCATGGGTTAAAATCACTGTTACCCAAAATCTTAAAAAAAAAAAAAAAAGGCTCTCCTAGTTTACTAAAAATGGATGTGTTTCCTTGAAGGCAAGATCATGTGGAATTTTGGCAAAGGGGAAGCATTCTTTGGAACTAAGCTCTTTGTGAAAGATAAAAAAGCCAACAGTACAGATACAAAATGAAATCTCAGAGCAGAGTCAGATCACTGACCTTTTCCATCTTAATTAGGATTCTGTGGAGAAAGCCAGCAAATCCAATGTTAAATGTGACTAGAGATACACTGTGCTTCAAATTGCACCATTTGGCATTAAATGCAAACTCCTCCTGCTCGATGTTCCTCTGACATCAAACATTAGCAGGTCTGTGTTCACACATTTTTAACTCCAGCTGTAACACAAATTTCGTCTCCAAAGGACAATCAGTGATGCACAAAGATGCACTGTTCAACGTATGGGGTACCCACTACCTACTCTACAAAGAGAGGGAGCTGCAGCTCAACTGTTGCTGGCACTCAGACCAGCTGGGTGGTGGTGAATTCCAACTCATCACGAGATGCTGATGGGATCAGTCCACTTAATCCTGTTGTGATGGGCATCCGGCTCCTGCTCTCATTCCAATTAACTATGACAAAGGCAGACACTCTAGACCTGGGTTTTGATACAAAATTTTGTTAATAAAAATCTGCCTTTTGTCATCAGAGATCTGCACGTGTTCCCCATACACCTTGAATTTTTATTTTTTTTAAATTTAAACCAGCAAAGCCCAGATTTTGGCTGTCTATTCAAAACCAAATGTCTGCAACCACCACAACACCCACCGGCAGCACTGATGTAAGAGAGATTGTGACACTGTCAGATGGGGGCTCCCACCCATGATGCAACATGGCTCCAGAAGAGCCCCTTTGCAGCTGTGTGATGTCAGCCATGAACTTGCTGCAGTGATGCAACAACCCTGGTATCTGTGAATCGATCTGACTCCCAACGGTGACACTGGTGGGTATAGACTGCCCTTGGCTAGAATGACTTCATTTCTATGGCAAGCAAATGTTCTTTTTTCCCAAAAACTATGAGACATGTGTTGTAGCTTGAAAGCACATTCATGGTTTCCTTTAACAACAGACAAATCTAAGACATATGAGCTTGCAGCTGACAGAAGAAAATATATTTTCTTATGAATAATTAAAGAAGCCAATCAATGACGAGAAGGCTGACAGCCAATATAGTGACAGAAGGCAAAAGGCAGCACAAACTGCTTTAGGAGGAGAAGGTACAGCTGTTTAAGAAGAAATACTAGAATCTGGAACTGTGTAAACAGCCTTCTTTTTTTTTCCCCCACATACACAACTTAAAGACCAGAAGCAAACTCCACACTTTCACACTGATAACAACAAAACCACCATAGCACTGGAGAATACCCTTGAATGGGGTGATGTAGTCTTGATGAGATGGAAAGCAGCTCACTAGAACAGCTCATTTACAGCTACTGCTCCCTGGAAAGTGACTGCTTAGGTACAGCCACCTCTCAGATAATGTCACTAAAACCATCTTTTGAGGAACTTGATGCCATCTGATTGCTCAGTTGTGACGTTTAGAATCCACTCTATTAGAACAACATTTCCAAACGATTTGAGGCACATTGTTATACAAACCTCAGCTCTACCTTTAGCTTGTCACTCATTCTATTAGCCAAATCAATGCATACATCTTTATCCTGGTTTTATGAGTTGGTTTTTTTCACTTCTCAAACACTTCAGAACTTGATAACCTAAGAGCAACAATCCTTGTGATTCTGCTGACTTTTAGGAAATATTCCCATAAAGCTACTAAGAGAAAATTAATATAATGAAAGCATAGCCCCAAGCAGATGAGTTACTGGAATTATGGTTCTGACTTTTCTTGCAGAAGGAAACCAGAAATCATCATAAGAGAATACCTCTGTGATATGCTTCCAATGCTGTTGGTCCCTGTACTCAGTTACTGGGAGTGTTTTTCTTTCTAAACACTGAAAATGTTGGCATCCTTCAAACTTTATTTCACACCTGGAGGATTTCCTGACACAGGAGGGGTGACTTTACCTCTTCCTGCCTGCTGTGATACAAGACTACCACTTGTGCCATACCCTAATTTAAAACAAACCTCAAAAATGTAATCTTCTGACTCACCTTCTACCTGCCAGCCCTGTCAAACCTGAACTTTTCCCAATTATTTTCCCAGGCATCAAGATACCCTTCATGTAAACCAACTAAGGCAGGGTGGCATTTACTGAACCAAATGCATTTGTTCCTTCTGTGTTTTCCTCAGGTAAACTGTCAAGGACAGCCCCACTGCCTAAGCCAGAGTACCCTCAGAACAGATGTAATGAAGACTGTTTTCACCTGCATTATTTCTATAGACCTGTAATGAAATATCAAATTTCCAGTTTCAATTTCCAGCATTTCATGAAGGAAGATTAAGTTCAAACGTGATCCATCCTTGATACACTTAGCAGATTTCAATTCTCAGCAGATCCATGCTTGATATGCGTGATCCCATTCCTGCTTAGCAGCAGCACCAGCAGCATTAAACTGCACTTTAACCATTTCCTTGAACTAACAGTTTGTAACCAAGAATCTCCAACCTGCTGCTTCTGGCACCATGCACAGGCTGTGATTTCTGCAGTTCCAGAAAACAAGGCAAAGGTTAGTGTTTTCTTCCAAATGTTGACTTGGTGGTGCTACATTTGGAATGCAGTGACCATCAAAACTTGCTCCACCAACCTGAGAATTCACTGCTTAACTTGAAAAACAAATAGAAGATTACACATCACTGAAATGGGCCCTCTGGATTGCCTTGATGCTAAAGACAAGGTTTGTAGCTTTTAACCAAGGCTGCTTAACTGTCCTTTATAAAACCTGCTTCAAATCACTGCCAAATCATTGTCAAGTTTCACATGTGTGAATCAAAGTTTCACAGATGCTATTTCCTCTGGCTACATTTTTATTTTGGAACATTCAATACAAATAACAAAGCTTCTTGCCAAAGCTTTTAAAAAACAAGAAAACCCCTCACTCCTCTGAAGAACTCCCACAAATCCCTTGCTTGAAGCAAGTTTAATGAAGTGAGAACTATGGCCAAAGGCTTTACCTTTTTTTTCCCTTCAACACCCAGATTACCCATGAAACCTGGCTGGTTTTTTTGTTTTCTAACTCAGAAGCGTCTTAAGAACAGTCACACAAGGGAGATTTGCACAATCTGGCTTCCAAGTTACTTGAACTACACGAGGGTTTTTTAGCAACTCTTTTCCGTTAAAACACATCCCACTGAACAAAAAAATTAAAAATTAAAAAAAAAATTAATCAAGTACAACCCTTGACCTAGTCTCTGCAACATTCACCATTTGCTCTTAAGACTAGAAAAATCTATATACAAAGATCTGTAAGAACTTTAATTATACTAAGTAAGAAAACTCAATCATACCTGGGATCAAAGAGGAAAACACAAGATTCTAAACACCAACTCCCATTCTCCTTCCCTTTTTTCTCTTCACATGATTTTAATGCATATTTGCTGTAGTTTAGCTTTCTCTTTTACATATGAAGGAAAACCTCGCAGGTGCCACCATAAAAACACTGACTAAACACAAACACATATTACAGTCCTGCCCTTAATGTAAGCTGCTGTATGACCATTGACAAGAAAGCACATTTCCAAGGTAAGCATCATGTCTCGCTAGAGCAGAACCACCTGAGTACTGCAAGAAGAGGATAAACATTCTAACAAGAGTAACAACTTGGAATACAATGCCACTTCCTCTGCAAAATTATTTCATTTCCTTTTGCAAGGAAAAATATTGTTTGTTTATTAAAAACAAAAAAACAAACAGTGACAACTATGGAACACCATTACATAGTTGCTTTTGTGTGGCTACAGGAGAGCAGGCAAGAGTGACAAGCTCCAGTCCCTGCAGGAACTGAAAACTTTCCATATTCCAACAACTCCAGTTGCTTTTCCTCTAGTTGGCTCTAGAGCAGAAAAATCTGTAGCCTGAATGGATCAAACTGTTACATCAACTATTGTTTATTCATTATTCAATGTAGACCCTGGCTTCACAGTCAGCCACTCAAAGCCACAGAGCAATTCCTTACTGGCCATGTGTTCCCATCCTCTCCCTTGCACCAGCACTCCTGCCTGTGCAGCCACACTGCCAGTTGGGTCTCATTACTGAGAACAAATCCTGAAAAAAACCAAAGCCACAAATAGTCTTCAGCCCTTCTGATCCAGTTCCTGCTGCAGTTGAGTAATCTCTAACATCAACACAAGGGAGTGGACAAGAATGTGGCTTTATGAGTATTGAAGAACACGATCAGGACTTCTGGCAGTACCTGGGATTTGGACTAGCTGATTAATAATAACCATGAAACTGCCTTTTTTTCTTTTTTTTTTTTTTTTTGATTCCTTAACTCAAAAATACTTCAAATAAAACAGGTTTTTCAGAGTAGCAAATACAGGAATGTGATCAGGGATTTATACCCAAGTTTTGCTCATTATGGATATGTAACTCAATACAAAGCATGGTGTGTCCTTCTGTAGACACCATAGTCTTTTAAGGATGGCACACAGTGGAGCTAAGGAAACACTTTGAAAGTGAGACGAAACCATTTTTCAGATGAGCAGGGACAGATTTTCAGTAGCTTTAAAAGGGAGGCAGAGGGAAGTCAGGTGACCTGCCAGCTGGGCCTTATGACTGGCCAGTAAACAACAGGACAGATTAGAGACAGAATACAAACTGCAACTCATGTACTGCTACAGCAGAGATGATGCAAAGTGGAACTGTTTATCCATGTCTGAAAACAGGAATTCATTCTAACCTCTTCACATGCGGTTAGTGGTTACAGAAGTTTTTACATGCGCTCTACTTCCAGCTTCCCAGTGACAGCCCCCCAGTCTTCTCTCTTCTGGCAATTTCATTCCTTTTCCTCACTAAACTTGGCACTCACCCAACAGCATAGTCATGCTTCTCTTTCAAACAGCTCTAAAACTTAAAGCCAAACAAACTAAACTAAGTGAAAGTTGGAGAAGCAACTTTGCAAAAGATCTATCACTGAGTAAATGAACTGGAGTCTCCAGCTCACCAAGGCTGGTTAAATCAGGGAAGCTCAGTTCCTCATTATCCAGCTGCAGTGCAGGCCCCTCTGCTTTTTTTATGCAGAACATACATAGACACAGTATTTCTCTCCAAAGAAAGCAGCCTTTGGACTACACCTACAAAGCTGGTATGGCAGCCTACACCACTCCACTGATAAACTGGTTTAAAAGAAGCTGTTTGGGTTTGACCCAAACCTACTCCTTGTTGATTTAAAACTAAAAAAGTCAAATCATAGCACGAAACCCTCATGTCTAGCCTTTTATACAGTGTAACAAAGACAGTTTAATGATATCTGAAAGCCTTGGAGATCCCCACCCTCTGGGATGCGACTTTACTGGTTTAAAATTATCTCCTCTCTTGGGTCCTCCCTACCAGCCCTTTGCTGTAAGCTACTAATTCTGCAATGCTTGTGTGAGCATTTCCCAACTCACATCAGGCAGAAAAAACGTCAAGTTAGCTCACATGATTTTTGAAGCTGTTTAAACTACTCTTGCAAATTTTGCCTGAAGCTAACTTGGGGAGGACTTACATGAACTGTCTCTCTAGTGAATATATGAGGGCAGTGACTTCCTTTGGCAGCACAGTTTCCTTAAATTAGCTGTTATCAGCACATTGACAAATAAGTTGAAGTCTTGCCTTAATAAAGAGTTGAGAAAAGGAGAAGTAAGAAAACAACTTTTGAAAGAAAATCTTTCATCAGGTTTTTCTAAGTTGATGTTACTTTGAGTTGAATTAGATCAAAGTCTTCATTACTTAAGCATTCCATTTTCTCGTAGCATTATGCAACCATCTTGGCTAAAACAAAGGAAACTAAGCTTGTTTTGTAAATGTCTCACTGCAACACAATCACTTAAAATCATTACATGGTTCAGATTTGCTGCTTTGATTCCCAGCATACAAAAACCAAAATTTACCTCTTCTGTATTTCTTCATCGTCTTTTTTTATCTAGGACATCTGCTTTTCTCAGTTCTCACACTCAGGACCATGGAGAATAAACACCAGTATATGAACATACTCCTACCAAAAACATCAACATACCTCCCTTCTATGGACTCTCCCAATCAGGAAACAATTCCTCATTTTCTTTGACAACTCTACACTTTCCCATGAACACTTCAAGACAATTGATGGCTCAAGACTTGAGTATAACTTGTCATGTCCACAGGAGCAGAACTAACCTGGCTGTCAGTTCATAACTTAGAGCAACTTGTTCTTAGTGATCTGGTTTGTTGTGCAGAGGGGAGTTGAGCTGCTATGCAGAAACAGGAACGAATGTGGCAAAGGGCTGCAAAAAAGTTTGGTTGAAGACATTCTTTTGCAGGCTCGAGTTGAAATGTTGAACTTCAAAGTCAAGTCACTTAATACGTATTTTTTATCTTGTTTTTAATTAAAAGCTTGCTAATGTTGTTATGTTTGTCCTCGCATCATGGTAAGTTGTATTCAAAAATAAACTTCAGTACAGGACACAGTGCAGGCTGCCACCTCCAGCGCAAGGGCTGAGCCAGTGGAACAGGGAGATGTCTGCTCTCAGCAAGGAGGAGAGAAGGCTCTGTGTTCTATGGGGTAACTTTACTTTTCCTTACTTCTACAAGTTAAAAGTACCACATTTTTCTCATGGTCCAGAGACTGGTCAGTAAGCAGTCAGAGGGCTTCAAGGTCTTCACACACATTATCATCTCCTCAAACCCATTTCTCCCTCTTTTCCAATTTTACATGGAAAACATGGGGCACGCAGTATGAATGGAAGACTACGCACAGAAGCAGATATGAAAAATAGAAAAGACTCCTGCCAAGAAGCTATGCTGCACATACAGCTTCTCACAAAACAGACAGGAAATCAAGAATATGATAAATATTAGTTCCTCCATTTCACAATAAGAGTTTCAGATACTATGCTATATACCATAGTCTGTAGTCTAAAATCCATAGCCAACCTTCAGTTATTCATAAAAGGGAGGGGAAGGAAGGGTCAGATAACCAGGACAAAGCAAAATCACAGGTTAATATAAAACCTAATGCAGAGTGTGCACAGTCCTAGGCAATGACACTGGTGATAGAAGAGTGTCAAGGACCTCTACGAAGGACTGAGCCTGGCTAGAAAAACCCTGCAAGGCAGCATAGTGCCTTTTGAATACATTCACACTGTCCAAGGTGGTCCTTCCACACCCAGCTTAGGCAGCCCAGGTACATCGACTACATTGATAAACAACCCTCGACATGGCTATCAGAGTCACACCTGGAGAGATCATGAGTGAGGAAGACTGTGTAGTACTGTCACTTTGCTGGATGTTCTGCCCTGGCTTTCATCTCAATCAGTAAAATATCTCATATATACATCCATTCTAATGGCTCTGTGAGTAAACTGCAACTTGGGGAAGGACAGTCTGGCACGGAATAAAAGCAGGAGGAATGCGTCAGTCAGGAGGGCTGGAAACATAAAATGCAACTAACAAAGACTTCTTATTTCTACCATTCATCTATTTATTTTACTAAAAGCTTCCATTCATCTTAATACTGGACATAAAATTCTTCATCTACGAGCATTTTCACATATAAATATGTCAGCTTGTAGATGGAGATACATTTCAAAATGTCTTAAGGGAAGAGTTAGAAACAAACCAGAACTGAAAATTCAAAGGTTCTAAAAAGCAAAGTAATTTCACATAAAAAGGCCAATTACTTTCAGAGAAAGGCAAGCATTTCTATAAAATTTTATGCCTCTTATTACTGCATTTCTCTGACACTCTTAAGAGAGTGCCTCTGTATTTATGGCACTGAGATACAGCTTCATCAGACTGCACAATAAAGTCAACGAATACATCCCATACCACTGCAGACACTGATACATCTTCTGCAGAACTGTATTTTACTGAGGGGAAAAGTCAATAAAGTCTAACAGTCAAAAGTCCTATGTTCTTTTAATGGCTCCTTGAGGCCATCTCTCATGCTGACATCATCCCTAACAAAAAAAGCCTGTTACACTTTACACAAGCAGTGTTTCAATTTCAATAGGACAATTATTGCCAGAATTCTAGAAAGAGAGCCGTAGTCTTACAAAGTCATCTGTGCAGTACAAGCCACTTTAGTGTCAAGAAACAAAACAAGTAGAGGATATGCATGGAAAATATCCCTTATCAGAGGGAACAGCCAAACGAGGAGATAAATGGCAGCAATTGCCAAAATATATGTTTAAAATATGAAGCAAATTTTGAATCTGTAAACCATAAAATTCACCTTCATTCAAAAACAAACCATACAGACATTACCAGAGATCAAGGGCTACAGAACTGGCAGACACCACTTCATTCATCTTCACTTTTTTTTAAAAAAAAGCTAAGCTTGCTAAAAACTAGTAGCAAGGCTATCAAAATTATTGTTACATTCTCCAGTTAGCATTCGAAGTGAATTGTAGGAACTTCTTTTCACAAAATAAAATTAACATTATGAATGCTGGAAGCAAACACTTTTTATAAAACAAAATCCAAACTCATCTGACCACAAATGAGTTTTTTTTCCAAATCCAAACCAAACTGATTCCTCTTCAGGGAAATGCTTAAGTTGAGGTTTAAAAGTAAACATTGCTCTTAAGAAGCTGTCATGAAAATTAATCTCAAACTGCAGTAGTCACTTTGAAAATTTTTGGCTAGTTGGTTCTATCCCTTCAGCTCCTTCAGTGAAACAGTTTTCTGCATGTGACAACTTTTATCTTTACAGCTCAGTGCAAACTGAAGAAAATGAAAGCTTTTTGCCTTGCTAGGAGAATTTTTGACAAACACTGAGCCACAGAAGAGAAGCTGTGCAGCCACTGCCCACACTGCACAACAACGATGAGAATTCCACTTCCAGAGATCTCTATTCTTCTATTTCATAATGACTATTTCAACTGCTGGTATTTTTAGCTGTACACGTATATAAAACTGTAATTTAAAAAGTGTTCATTTGAAAGCATGTAAGAATTTTAAGTGGAAAAATCTCCAAGTAACAGAGAAACTGCCTCACCCCTGCTAACAGAGGGCCACAGGCAGACACTCGAGATGTGTGAGAGCATTCACTGCTCCTCGGCAACACGACACTGCCTTCTGCCCGCTGCTCCTGAAATACTTGACTGAGTTCCAGCAGAGCAGGGTTTCATTTTCCAAGACTGCTTCACAAAGTTAGAAGTGAGGGGAAGTGTGCAGTAAATGAACTCACCCCCCCAGCCCCTTAGATAAAGTTCCTTCAAGTACAAAAGGAATTACCCAACTAAAAAAAACCCCAGCTTTTAAATACATTAATTTGAAGCAAAACACATAAAAAAAGCTTTGAAAATGGAGCTAAAACTATTGCCAGATTTTAAGTCCATGTGCAAACCTCTGGATCCATCTATTATTTTTTCCTATAAAAAATTATGAGTATTGTTAAAACATACATTTGATATTTATTCAATCCACTTACATTTCCCAAAACCTCACTAGGATAACAGGCTTGGGTACAAAGAGGGTCAACAGCCTCCAACTTGGGTGAACACAAGGAAAATTAACAGTCAGAGACTGCAAAAAAAATCCCACAGAAATCCAACCCCAACCACAGAAAACAGTCCCAATACAAAAATCACTTCCTGGATTTTAGTCAATAGATTTATTAGAAATAATTTGGCTTTAACAACTTCTTAAAGTCTACACAGGCTGTGGGGAGATAAGAGAGAAGGGCTTTGATGCAGCAAAGAAATTACAGATTTGATATTCACTGAATAGCAAATAAGCCACTGAACCACACACAGCAAACTGGAAGGGCTGATTATACACTGAAAATAATTGGCCCTGATATGCAATATTTGAACAATATCATAAAAATGGCACAGTATTAAAAGATTCATCTAACTCCTGTATAAATATGGAAGTGACCAGAAAAAAAAAAAAAGAAATAAGGGTAGGAAAATGTGAGTCAAGCAGGATATTTTAAGTTATATTAAAAAAAAAAATTATGATAAAGCACTAACAATAGTGGCAGTACATAGTACTTCTCTTGCCCTGAAAGTAACAGAGTTCATTAGTGTAAGCAAATATGATGAAGAAAATCTACTTTGAGATCATCAGAGGCACAGAAATGCATTCTTACTTCTAACAGAAGTAAAATAAAACTCCCTGGCCACTATAAATAAAAAATGAGAAACTTGTGAAAAGTCTCACCACAAACTATATTTGAAAATAAAACTATTTTAGTTTGTATTTCTCCGGACAGTATTTAATAAACAAGAATTTTTTATTTAAACAGCACCTACAGCAAAGGAAGAAACAGCTGTTGTAACCGTGACAAGAAATACTAAGTAAAAGAAATAGAGAGTACTTCATTTCACTGGTACAGAGTGAGACAGCAAGGGTGACAGGATCATAAGATGATAAGTTGCCATAAACTGACAAAATTTTGGTAACGAAAGTTTGCCACTGGAGTTTGACATCGCCTTTAAAAATTAATACCAACATTACACCCAAAATGACTCTTCTGCAGAATGCGCAATTTTATGATATTATGTAATGTCACAGAGCTACAAATCATCTGGCATGGAAATAAAATACAAAGGCATATGAAAAAACCTGTTTCAATGAATTAACTTATATGCCATATAAAGCTTGAAATGAGATTAAAAAAACGTCCCCCACATAAGATGGATGTCTTCTAATTTCTTTTTTCCTCCTCTCTTCATGCAGCACAAACTATGCTTTCCAACTTTAAAATTACATGCTTCAGCCTGAGAAGTAAAAGAATACACCAAACAAGTTCTTCTCTGAACGCCTCTGACATAAGGATGTCGTGGTGCACACAGGAAGGAAGCAGAATGTGCCACACTAAATAGAGAAAGCAAGATACAAAGAGTTGGGAAATGCAGTGAGAGCAGGATTTCTTTATGGTCCAAACCAGAACAGAAACAGAACAGGCAAATCTAAAAAGCATACTAGAAGTATGAACACACTTTCTTCTAGTATGATTAAAAAACAGACACCAGAGTTCAGCAGATTGAAACACTTCCAGCTGAGGGAAACAAAAATACAAAGTGCTTCTCCAAGGGTGAAGTGGCAGGCAGCCCACAGACTGGAGAACAGAAAATCTCAGGGTTCTACTCAGGTCTTTGTGTTTGTTTGTTTGCTTTTGTTATCCCTAACAATTGTCAGGTACCAGACACATTTCTCCTTCCTATACTGCGAAAGCCCCAGGGACATGTGCTGTAGACATTCATTAGAAGAGGAAACCCCTTCCCCAAAACAGAAAGAACAACACCTCATTTAAGTTATCCCAGAATCTGCTCACACAGCTTGCAGTGCAAGCTAAAAACCCTTGTATTTCTATTTATAACGTTTTCAGCATGGTTAAGAATTGAAAAGAACTGCATAATATGGCAAGAATACAGGTGAAGTTAGTTTTTTTTTAAAATCACATTTCTGTCTGAAAATCTAATTAGAAACAATTACAGTCATTATTAAAACTGTTAAGTTTTTCTTCCATTTATGTACTGCAAATCTGGCAGCACTGGGACAACTGCAGTATTAATGAAAATCTATATTTTTGCCTTTTGTTTTATGCATCCAAAGGGGAAAAATGTGTTTTAAGTGAAAGAAATATGAACTGAATAGTATTTAATTTTATTTATACGTGGAAAGCTACTTAAGCAGTCTGGTTTCAAACTGATAACATGTTTTTCAAATGGAATTTCCACAGACTTATTTCTTAACCACTACAGGGCAATACAGGGGCTGTGAACAGAAACTGCAGTGCAATAGTGTTGATAAAAGAACCCAACAGATGCATTTCTCATTTTACCATATTTGTGAAAGCAGAGATGACAGATGTTTAAAATATCACATCTGTATTACTCAGTTACATAATTCACAGCCAAATCATGAGCACTAGAAATGTGTGTGTGTGATTTCCTTCACCATGCTCAGAACACAATGGTAGCTCTGAGCTAATCACCAGTGAAGGTTTGAGGACGGTTACCAACAGTGAAGCTCCTGGGATTTCCACACTAACTTTTAATGGTAATTATAACAATCTTCTGACACACAGCCATCCCTGAATGATGTGACAATCTGCACCCAGCAGAACAGAGCTATGAAATATTTAGCATTTAATATTCGCAGTAAGTTTACAGCTCCAGTGGATGACCTGCTGTTTTAGCATAGATGGGTTCCAAAGATAATTTTTTTACCTTGCTAAGCACAAACCTCCTCAGTCCTTTGCAAGCCAGCAGAATGAAAGGAAATAGCAGATATTTTATGGCTCACAACCACATTCAGTCATGGCCCTCTACAAAAACATTTATTCCATAGATGAGCTTCGGACCAGTGTAATGACAAGCTCCAAATTGTCCTGCTATTATTGTGCTCAGTGACTCTCAATCCCCAAGAACAGCATGACTGACACCAGCTCAAAGACTAGTAGAAGCCTTGGTCTATGACTGAACTACAGGGTAATACATGTGACCATAAATAATAGTAATAATGAGTTAAGCATGTTCAAATTATTACTTGCCTCATCAGCAACCTAAAATTAATTTTCTGATTTGATTTAAAAGGTATTTCTTACCAAATGCTAAGATACCAGTTATTCCTCTTTTTATCATGCTGACAACTGGGATGAGAAGACTGGAGTTGGTGATGAGAGAGGCGTTTGAGACCAGGCAAGATTAACTAGGAAAGAAGAAAGTGTTAAGACATGGAAGTTGGGATAAAGGAGATGAAAAAAACCATGGGCAGAAGAGACAGAACTGAGATAACAAACATTGCTGGGAACAAGACACGTGACATGAACACAGGGAGGAACCTGTGTAGAACATAATCACCTGGTAGAGCATAATCACCTCCAGAACATCCAAACACAGAACCTAAGATCTGCTCCAACCATCACCTCTGCCCTCAAACATCTGTACAACTTGGAAGTACAGCATCCCACCCTACAAACAGGTTCCAGGGAATGACACCCTCCTGCTACCTTGCTGGCTCACCTAAGAGAAACCTAAAGGTTTGAACTGTCATGAGGAATCACACAGATGCCAGTTTTATTCCACTTAACCATTCTAGAAAATTCAGACTGCCTCTCTATCTAAAACTCAGCCTGAATTTAGAATTCAGCATCAGGAAAGCAACCTGGAAAACACACTGATATTTTGTAAAGAGAAAACTCAGTTAAAAACTTAGGTAACACTGCTAAATCAAGAACAAGGATGATAAAATCTATCATCAGAGATGCCCACAGAACTTTAATTGCTTGTTTCCTGCGCATATCTACTGTCCACGTGTCTTTAATTAAAAACCACATACCACTTCTCATTCTTCTTCAAAATTTTTCTGTTCAAATAGACTTTTTCAGACAAGATGAAATTACTGTAAGAATCAGGACTGATCACAGTTAAAGTCTTATAAAAGAGAGTGTTGTTGAAAAACCATTAGGGGAAAAACCCAAGGAATTACACAAAGAAAAAGGGATGGTTAACCTGAAACTAGTGAACACTGCTTTGGAAAAAACAGATTGCATACTGTCAGTGCCATATATTTCTTTCATAATACTAAGCAAATTTTCTAAACTAATCTTTCAAAAATACAGTAATTAATCACATTTTTTCTAGTTGTTGGGCTTGATTCCCAGTATTTCTAAGGAGTCACCAAGGCATCTGAAGTTATTCAGAGGTACATTTAAAAATAATGCCAGTAAATTCAGGCACTAAGTATTTTAAATTTTGGTACCCGAAATCAATAGATGCTTTCAAACTTTGTACCATCCAAGCTTCATACATATAAGTAGCAGTAACATTACCAGGCTTGACTGCACAGAGATTATATGAAAAATAGTGTTTGAAAACTTTTCAATGGTCTGGAGCACTACCCAAAAGCCCAAGGCAACAATAACACGTTTCTGTATTCAAAGCTAAGTTTCAACAATAAGCTGAATAAAGAGACTAAAATTCACATGGGTCACTGAACAATGTGGGGGTGGTGGGTGGAACTGAATAGATGCTCCCTAATCCTCCTGCCCTCTGCACAGAGCACATTATGGTTACAAACCATATGTTCCAGCAGCCAACACCTGGGCTGCATAGCAAGTTGGGGGGTTTCAGTATATTCTCATTTTGGAGTGCCTGAAGCTCACTGGGACAAGGCTATGAGTGTAAATACTTTAACTTTCAAATCAGTAACATTATCATCTACAAGACAACAAAGACTCCTCACTCCAGAAAGACAGGTGGGCTGCCAGTGGAAGCAGCAGTTTGTAGTGTAGAATTGTGAGGCTGAAGTCAAGGACTATTGGGACAGTTTTGGGGACTTCAAGCTGAAACACTAAACCCTCTTCCTGCACATATACAGAAGTACTAACTTAGGCACAACAGTGCTATAAAGAAAAGACCACAATGTTGTATCCTTTGCATCTTCTCTAAGTATCTGTAATTCAGAGAATTAAGGCAATACTTTTAACTCAGATGCACTGATAAATCAAACCACAAGACATTTCTAACATGAATGGATTTTCACCCCTCCACTTAGGAGAGGGGGCCACAGCAGCTGAAGAAGAAAGCACCCTGCACAGCCCATGGCTTCAGATGAATACACAACTGCAATTCATTCAAGCTGTTTGGCCAACACCAGAAACCATGAGATCCAAGCCTGATTAGTTATTACAGAGAGAAGAACGCTTGAATTGAGTTATAGCCTTTTTGTTAGCTACCATGTAATTTTATTTTTAACACATGCTACATAATTTGCAGTGTTTGTTGTAACTAATTCTTTACTGCTGGTTCTTCTGCTGAACAAACTAATTACATCTATTGCATTCTAAACCTGAACCATCAGTTTAAAACTACTTATAAAAAGAATGTATTTTGCCAAATGGATGCACGAGAGCCAAACCTATCAGTAGTAAAGTTTCAATGAATGAAATTTAACTCTATAAGCCATATTGTAGAATAAAAAATTCTTACACTCATTGAGTCAAAGGCCAGCAGATTATTTGACAGAAAATGATTAACAAATTTACAGCAGGTCAGTGGTAAAAGGTGACAAAACAGAGTCAAGGTGTGATTTCACAACTGGTGCGAGTCATACACATCTGCCAAAACAGATCCTCTCACTCCCACCATCCATGCAGTGCTTCCATCCTTCCCATTTGCTGGCATTCCCATGCACATGAAGACCTAGTGAGCTGTCCAAGGATTTGATATATGCAGTTATTGGTTGGATTTTCAGCCAGGTAAGTACAAAACAGCTTGCTGGAAGGCACTAGGATTGCTGGTGTTGACTGTGTAGCAGGAGATGAAGACAGAACTTCCCCTTTTGGCATCAGCATAGAACTTGGATCACATTAGGCTATGTATTTATGACAGTCTTCAGAGAGTAATTAGCCAGGATAAATTTTCTACCTCCAAGCACAGATACAACCACAGGAGAACACAGCTGGAAACATCATGAAAGAAACACAGGCATTTCCTTTTTTCCCTAAATTCTAGTTTGCCCTTCATGTGACTGCAGGGCTCAATATATTCAACTATGAATCCCTACCCTCTTTACTTTTTATGTAGTTACAGGTATCTCCAAAAATATAACTACAAGGGCATATGCAGACAGGACAGTATTAAAAAAATTAGTCAAGGAAGGGGAAGACTAGGGAAGTAACTAGAAACACATGCAATACCACTGAACACCACTTACAAGAGCTCACTGGTAGTAAAATTTGATGGTAGGGCTTTATTGTTTGTTTTAAAAGATAAACTCACTAAACAAAGGCATTCTGAATGTCACGTATTGCTTTTATTGCCACAAGGATTAGAAACTACAAGCTCAGATTGCATTTTCCCAGTTGCCATAAAACGTGAGGCAAAAAGACTTCCTGTGTGCAAAGAACAGCTGAGCATTACTGCAGTCCTCAGGTCTCCATCCAAACCCAACACATTCAACAAAAATCAACTATAAACTACCACAATCTACTGTTCTCTATGTTTTCAGGGTAACAAANNAAAAAAAAAAAGCCAGAGAACTGACCTTAATTTAGCAATTTACCAAAGCACCACTCTTCAGACAACTCCATTAGGTCAAGAATTGCCAGTATTTATACACAGACCACACGAGATCAAGACTTCCCAATAACAAACACACAACAAGAGCAAAAACAAAAGGGAGCAATAATCAAATTAAACAAGGACTGACACAAGTAGGAGCTAAGATCAAAAAATGCAGCTGAATGGAACAAGCTGGATTACGGTCCAAAGTCAGGGGAAGGGTTGTGATCCTCTCTCCTTCCCACTCCTCCAGGTACTAGAACCTCTGGACAGGGCATTTCTCTTTGGGTTTTGGTAAGGGTAGAGACAAGGAACAAATGCAATCACAAGAATCTGAATGACCCTACTGACATATTAGGTTTTGGGTTTTAATATTGAAACTTTAGATGATCTAAGTATTAAAACTGTAAACTCTGCTGACAAATAGTCTGAGATTTGAACAAACAATAATCCCAATTCCTTCCAAATTACCTTAAAGATCACAGTAAGTTCACATTCAAAATACAGTAACCCAAAGAGATTAAAAAAATTAATTTTAGGCTGGTTTTGACTGCGCTATTGTGGCTTTAAGAACAAATGTTTGGGTAACAGGGCCACTGCTATCTGAGCCATGCTGTGCTTCTCAAGCCATTTTACATTTCATTAGGCAGTACCAGCTGAACTTCTAGCAGGAATGAAAAACACCAGTGAGACCCTTTAGTGCAGAACACTCACATACTCACTGCAGTCCTTCTAGATACATGCAAGCACTCGGCATATAGAAAATTTACTCACACTATGGTGTGTCAGTAAATTTCTATTTACGTCTCCATTTCTATGGAGAACTAGTAAAAATAAAACTACAGAGATGCCTTATTGGCAAAGCCATTGAAAAGGCACAGCAGACCATTTTATTCTTCCTGTTCAGAGTCCTTCTATCCTTTTTTACTACTAATATATTCCAGAAACAAGACATAGTGAGCTGCGTGTAATTATCTTACTCAATTTCCATACAACAGACATTTCTTTTATTGCATAAACCCATATATTCCCATCTTCTCCTTTAAAAATGGAGACAGTGAGTGGTTTAAGTAATTACAGCTGTCATGGAGGGTTTGACAAATAACTTTTCTGCTCAATGTATGCTTTAAGCCACTGGGAAAGCTGTCAAATAATGACATCAGAATCTACATTAATGCTGGCAAAATGCAACTGTGCTTCCTTTCACATTTAACTCAGGTGGTTTATAGCCCTTCTTTTTCCTATTCTGCAGTCAAGAACACGAGTGGAATGAACAAATGGGTTGTAACTCAGATAAAATGGAGAGAGATAATGAATGTTAAATGAAAGTATGAAATAAAATGAAAAGAAAAAAGTATGAAAGTATATCCTTCATTAGATAATGAAGAAGCTTGCTCATTCTTCATCATCAATGAGCTTTGTAAACCTGCTCACTTCCTAAAAGTCCAATTAAGCTGTAAGGGAAGAATATAAAGGAATGAGATATTCTTTCAGTATCCAAGTTATTAGTTATTACTACACTGCATTTCTTGCACATCTCTCACATATGAGAGCATGAGATGGGTGACAGCATCACACACTGTAAGGAGTTACCTCCCTGCTAACCCATGCCAAAGCTTTCCAGACTATCCCATCTTCAATCTGATTTTATAGGCAATCTTAATGCCAGTCAAAGTACAAAACAACTAGAAACTCACTATTGCTTTACTGCTTGCTGAAGTTACACACTCAGTTTTGAGAGTAACCTTGAGCATTGGTTTAAAAAGTCACATGTGGGTTTTCATCATCTGGAAGACAGCAGTGCCCAGAAGCAGCCAAGGCTCTGACATGACTAGAGAATCCACTTTCCAGTGAAAAGTTTATGGATTGAAGAAAATTATTAATGAGGAACTTAATTTTTCCACCTAAAAGAAATACTGTATTAAGTTCAAAAATAAAGTGCAGGAAACCTGACATGGTTTTGCTGCTCTGGTGACAGTTTAGGGAGTGGTTAAGAATGGTACCTAGAAGCTATTACAGCTTGAGCAGCAGCCTTAGTATTAGTCAAATCTGAACCCATACAAAGTCCAAAAACATGTGATCTTCCCATTGATTTAACACCTGGAAATGCACCTTATGGCTGACATCACCCACCATCAACCTCAAAATCCACACAGAGCGCCTAACTAACCTCTGATCTCTAACACCCTGTTCCTACTGACCCGCTTTGCTGGTTCACCTGCGTTCAGAGCAGTTTCCAGGCAAGGCCAGGGGCTCTGTCAGGGCTTGGGGCAGTGTGAGATCCTGGTTTCCCGGCAGGGCAGTTACCTTAATGAGGGATGTGATTCATTCCCACCTCGTAAGCATCGATGTGGTTACACTGACATGCAGTTACTTTTATTGCTACAAGAATGGGAATGAGCTGTATCAGTATATGATTCACACCAAAGAGGTGTCTGTTCAGGCACATGAGGAGAAAGGTTTGCACATCGTTGTTTCGTCTTCAGTTTTGTAACTGAATTTGTAATTTGAGAGCAATTCAAGTCATTTTTATGAAACAGACATGCAGCACCTCGTGTTTGGAGTCTGTGGCACAGCATGTAGGAAGGCTCTTGGGAGTCTACGGCGTGGGTGTTGTTTAAAGTGTTTACTTTAAGTGTTTCTAACACCTAACACACAAATACATTATATCATATTATTTGTGGCTAGTCCTACACAAAAGAATTCCAAGTCTCCCATGAACAAAATTGTGCCCAGCATTATTCAAAACAAAAACAAAAAAGTCAACAGACCACACTAAAAAAAAAAGCACAAGATGAAGTTATTCACAGCAGCCTTCAAAACAGAGAATTTAAACATAATGTGTGTCCCCACACACACTCAATAAGCTTTGCTTTTTACAACTTAAGAACAGTTCTAGCTTTTTTCTGAGGTTCATTGTGATGATAAATGCACAAAAGTGTATGGCATGCACTGCTGCTTATTAGCATTTAATGCTTCTTGAACAACTACAATGCAAATATTCATCACAATAGATGGGAACCTTGGTGGGAACAAGAATTCCCACAAATTGTTTAAGAGTACAGTAAATGAATAGTGTTATAAACAAAAACCCCAAACCCCTCACAAATGTGTATGCCACGTTTGCTTACAGATTAATCCACTACACATTCATTGTGCAAATGCACTTGTACAAAAGAAACAAAAAACACCCCAAAAATTTATATCCCAACAAGAAGTGTTTTCTATGTATAGATGTGTTCAAGACAAGCAAATTAGTGTTGTGTCAAGGTTTGCTTGAGTTTTCAGGAGTATTTCTTTTGTTAGTGACTGATTTTTGCATAAGTAGGATGTTACAGGACAGAGTATGAAGTCAAGACAATTTTAAAGAAGGTTCCATTTTGAACTACTTAACAACAGTGTAACCAGCACACTTAGAAACAAACACGGTAACTTGAAAAACGTGATGTTGGAACCTTATTTCTAAGCTTTCAAACTACAACTCAATACTAAAAAGTCTAGATTTTAAAGCTTCAAACAGATGGCATGCTGGCACCTTTTGAAGTTACTTTGACTGCACTTATACATCTGCACAACCAAAATAAACTAAATCTGATCTACATCATGTATTAAGAAGATTTCTACATCCTGCACAAACTCTCATTTCCCAAGTCTCTCCTCTCTACTTAATACAGTAATAAGGAAACACAGATGTGTTTTCACTTGTGATCAAGGTACTTACAGTCAAGTATACGTTTTAAAGTCTATTCTTATGAATACATTTAAGGAATAGAGAGGACAAAACCCCTAATTCTTACTGTACCTTGTAAAGTAATTAACAATCTTTAATATCCTTAAATCCATGCTATACAGGAGGAAAAAAAAAGGCTGTGATTATATTCACAGTATCTTTCATATCTTCTTATGGCTGTTTGAAATTACAATAATAGAAGCATAAGAGCTTATAGAGTTTATAAAAAATAGTTTCTTTAGCATACACACACCTGACAGCCCTTCTTGGAAAGTTGGTTTCCCGTGTCAGCAGGACAAGATGAGAGATTGTGAGGGTGCACACGTATGTGTATATATACACATTCACGTACAGATGTACCAGAGCAAGAACAAGACTGGCTAAAACCACAGCAGCGAGCAGCAATACTGAGAAAAACCTCACAACGCTCTTTAAAACAGTTCCCCATAAGGGAAACATTTTACAGCAGAGATGATAAAGGAAAAAACCCCTACAAATGGGAGAGATCTCATCAGACGGGCAAAGGAAGAACCCAGCCACCGCTCCTCCATCCTGCCTCAGCCGAGGAGAGGAAGGGCGGAGAGCGAAGGGAGGAGGCGAAACGAGCTTCAATTTAACGAAGAGACAGCAAATTGGTCACCTCAGACCCAGTCCTGAGCGAGGGGCCGGTAGGGCAGCCAGGACGCCCAGACCCTCCGAGAGCCCCCGCTCCCATTCCCCGCTGCCTCGCCCCCCTCACGCCCTGTCCCTCACCAGCCTGGGTGGTGTCGCTGAGATCGTGGTTGGCGGCGCTGGCCCGCGGATAGTCCCGGAGCTTCCTGCCGCTCAAACTGAGTGTCCCGCTGACCGCCGCTTCTTCCAGGGCTCGGTCCAAGGAGCGGCTCCAGGAGCCGGGAGCCGAAGGACCAGGCGGAGCGGGACAAGCCGCGGGCATCGCGGCAGAGCCGCCCTCCGGCGCCGCCATTTCCCCGCCACAGCCCGGGCGGATAGCGCATGCCAGAGCGCGCGGCAGGGGCGCATGCGCGGCCGACGCCCGGCGGCCCCCGGGACCGAGCCGGGCCGGGTCGGGCCAGCCCAGCCTCTCCTCGGGTCAGCCGGCGAGCAAGGGGATCGCCGCCCCGGACACGCCTGGACACTTGCTGGAACTGTTAAAAATTATAGCTTTCCCGCCAACGTGGGCTGTCACAGGATGGTTTCTGCGTGAGCATCGTTCACAGCTGCTCGGTGTCGGGCCGTTCCAGCAGCAGAACAAGGGCAGAGCGCACAGATCTCCGCTAAGTGGGAAATGTAACAACTGCTTCACGCTTTTTAACTTAAGGATTGATTACATTAGAAGGCCACACCCTCTGCTACATCTTAATAAATGCCATCTTGCCCTGCTGCTTCCACCGGACTCACCTGATGCTGCAGCCAACACACCTGAGCTGATAATGAAGAACAAAGGCTGTCAATAATCAAGTAGCAAGACAATCACAATATTTAACACCTTATCAAATATATTTACAGGCAGTATCTTGTCCTGCACTGACAATTAATAGCAGCATTTCCAGTGTTTTGTGCCTCCTGCTGGCACAGCACTCCAACACGGGCTGTTCATGCAGCACAAGGTGTTGATGACAGCGATTCTCGTTATCAAGACATGTCACAGCAACAATCCCTGCTTGCGCTGACACATCGGGTACTCTCACCACAACAAATCACTGAATTAGGCAGTGCTACTGAAACATTAATTAGTAGCTGACACATTCAAATGCAAGTGAGCCTCTACAGTGCCACTCCAATAAGTGCTCCCTTGTCAAGAGCATTAAGCTGGGCAAGGAGTGTGAACCCTCTTTTAAGTTAGGTTGCTTTCTGCTGTGTTCTTCAGAATATTTAATAAGAATTTGATCAATAAAAACCCCTTGCAGGCTATCAGAAAATTCACATAACCAGTATATTGCCCAGGTGGTTATAACAGGAACAAGACAATATGAAACCTGTAACTTTTTATTAAAAAAAAAATTAACAGCTTCAGAATAGATCAAATGTAATAACTTCTCCAAAAAATACCAAAAGGTACAGTGTAAAGCATCTTCTCATTAAATACAAACTAGCACTTTTGATGCACTGCATCAATGTTTTGCATCTAGGCTGATGCAAAAGAATTTTTTGTTGCATCCTGGCACATGGAAAACGTATACACTGAAACAGGATGACTGACTACTCTTTACCTACTCAAATCCTAACAGTGGGACATTCATTAAAAAAAAATTCCTACTAGTAATTGAGAAAGAAACCTTAACACCATTACATTTAGTTTGCCTCTGCTAAGGTATATTTTTCAACATTAAAAATAAGGGGTTAAGTCCTATTTAGCATCAGAGTGCACTCTGACTTCAAAACTATACAAAAAAAAAAGCCCTTCTGCTGTCAAGTGCTCTTCAAGGTTGAAGTTGCCAGTATATGCTAGTTAACTTGGAATTTGAGATAAAAATGCAAGGAAACCAACTCTGTCAAATATAAATTCTTCAAGAATGTGAAGAGGAGTTAAACCTGCTTCAAACACCATAAACATTCCTGGATGCAGCAAGCCAGCCACTCTTGTACCTGACTGTACCTAACCCTCCTCACCAAAGAGCAGTGCCAAGATCATCAATGCCTGGTCTGGAAGCAATTCTGAAGAGGTGCCTCAGTTTCAGGGATTATATAAATATAGATTGAGGATGCCCTAGTTGTTACTGTCCTGCAGATTCTGATGCACAGAGCTATGCTTAAAGCAGGTGGCTACATGTCCTGCCTGATGCCTTACTCATGCTGGCAAAGTGAGGGCTTTCCTCCAGCAACGTTCCTCACTTTCAGAAAATTTCCAGATGTCTGACCACTTTGGATCAGCTTCACATCTTACCTCTCTTTGGTATAAACAAACAAGTGCCACAAGACTGCTTGCCTCCAGCTATTTTTAAGAGCTAGAGAAAACCCTCTGGGGCAAGGTATGCAGGATGAGAATCCTGTATCTGGGAGGGTAAGAAACTCTACCATACTGCTGACTTCCTTGTGAACTGCTATATTTTTTCCTATCAAATTATTCAAAAACATGAAGTTATTGCATTAAGTCTGTGAAAAACCTTTCAAAAAGAAATAAAAATCCAAAGTTTAAGAAGAAAAGGAGACGGATAAACTCCATTTACAGAGGAGGATGATGAAGTTGAGCTATTTGGAATATAAAGGACTCTCACGCTGCCTGTGCAGTATTCCTCCAATATGGTATATGATCTGGACCACTTTTAAGGATAAGAGTAGAATAGTCTCCATCCCAGTTAGAGATTTTGGGTCTCAGCTAACAGCTTTATTTGTGAATGTGAGGATGCAAAACAGTTTTCAAGAAAGGAAAAAAATGGAACTTTAAAAGCACAAAGAAGTACAGAACCAATGCTCCCATGAAAAATGCCGCTACATCGCTACCAAAGTATCCACGGACTGAGGCTCTGTGCTAAACTGGTCTCTGAAAGAGAGCTCAAAGGCAGTCCCTAAAAAACCCTAAAATGGGGTTTGTAATTAAACACTTAAACAATCTTTACCATAACAGAGGGGTCAAAGAACTCAGCTGGGCAACAGAATCTTTTCCAACCAGGTGATGGTGCCACTACATCAGATCAGTTTCTCTCCACTTTTTCTCCCTCTCAGGGCATTAAGTCTTTTACCATTCCAAGTAAAAGTAATAAAGAGAGATAGCTCTGCCACCATCTTAGCAAGATGTCTGGAGAATTCTAGTGACATATGCTGTATTCTTCTGCCCACTTTTATTTCAGGGGTTTAGGTAGGTGGGCTCAGTGCCCAAGTCCATCTGCCAGGTTAGCCCACTGTTACAAAACGGCTTCCTTTGTTCTGAGACAGTGCTGTCCTCTGCTCCTTCAGGATCCCAAATCGCTCGTTCAACGTCATCCCTGTCTGAAAAATAAAGTAATTTAACCAAAACTTTAAAGGTGTTGGGTTAATTTAATCGAAGTAATGGAGACAGAACAGTTTTTTCTTCAGTCTGTATCATCACTTGACTCCTTAGTTGCCTCACTTGGATTTTTTGTCACTTCCCACATCATTTAAAAATCAGATTGGACTACACATCAAGAGCTTGCATTTTCAGAATTCATTAAGAACACATGGTATATAATGTCAGTACTCAAAGCCTACTCAAAATACTGTAAGTTAAACTGAGGACAAACCGACTGAAAAACAGAACTTCCAGTACACATTTCCCCACATAGATTCTCTGCAACTTCAACAAATGCAACATTTTCACTGTTTTAATGCAGGTTGCTTTCCAGTTCACTCAGCTAAGGCAGCAAGCTGGAGTCTAATCCAGAAGTTAAATCAATTTTACACTACAGTAGTAGACTTTCTGACATAGTTCTTATTCCTGGATGGAACAAATGCAGATCAATGCCTTGACTCCATGCAGATTTCTACAGCTGGCACTAATGAGCTGATTACAAGAACAGCGTCTAACTCTGTCACCCTGTAAGAATTCCTTCAATTGACAGCATTAGGACTGCTGTGCTAAATCACCTGTCTTCATGAAACTTGTGAAAAATTGCTCATCTTTCAAGCCTTTACATGCTGACATTTAATTTTTTTTTCCTAGATGGACAGCAAAAGTTGCCTTATAAATTTGGCTGCCAGGGTTTTAGGCAGGTCACACAGCTGAAAGCAGCTCATCCCTGAATTATTCACAGTTGCTGATGCAAGCACAGCAAGAATACCAGAAGCCTTTTAGAAATATTCAACATTTTAAATCCCATTTAAATCATGTGGGCATGCAAGGCATGAACTAGAAGAACAGGAACAGTGAGTTTAGCTACTTGCTTGAAGTTTCACAGCGAGTTAGCGGAAAGACTGAAAGTGGAAACAAGAAGTAGTCACTAGTTCTCTCTTTCTGTCACTTGGGAGTCTAGGAGCAAAATGCCTCAATGGCTTTTATTGGTCTTGAAACTACTTCCACAGTTATGACAGGAAAATTGCATTTACCTGTTTTCCAACACTATTTATATCAAACTGCAATGGAACCCCTTTTGGAATCTTCTTCTCTTCAGATTGGTCCCTCTTCATCAGAAACGGTGGCACAGGACTACGAGTTAATCGTAATTTCTGGGAACTGTGAAAGAAGAACGTTACAAAGGACGTGATGAACACGTGTTTTATGCAAGAAAGCCTTAATGCTCATAGAGGTATGAATTCTTCATCAAACCATTTGACCAGGCTGGCTGAAAAGCTGGAGGGTACAAATTCAAGAAGGTAAGTCAGGCAGAACTAAAAAAGGGACCATTTGTTATTGTTATCAGACACAAAGAGTCCCAGCAGGAAACTATCTTATTTTTTATCTGCAATTCTATCGACAAACGTGTAATTTGTGGTTAATTAATCATATAAATACAAAAAATAAAAACTGGTACAGTCTTCCTTACTGATAAAACACTACCGAGGAAATGCTAATCAAGACATTTTTAAAATATACCACCTATAAACAACAGTACCATCAACTTCCCAAACACAAATACAGCAATGCTCTCTTTAAGCACAAGTCCAGCAGTATTTTTATGAATCGGGGAGTAACTTTTACCATTACTCATCAAGTAGGTGCTCACTCGTTTCCACTCAGAGGTGGAAAACAGCTGTGACATGGCCTGATTTGGAAGGGACAGACAAAGTGAAAATCTACCAGCCCACCACTCTTCCACTCTATACACCACATCAAGCTCCTAACTGGGAGCTGACATGTGAGATCCAGCTGTGATATTATTCAAACACTGCTCAGAAACATTCAGAAAGGGGCCAGACTTAAAAGCCTTCACAAGAAGGTCTGACTTTGGGGTCACTGAAACACTACCTGCAAGGAACGTAAATGGTAAAATGGTTCAAAGCGGTAAAATGGTTCAAAGCAGCAATTTCATTTATGTTCAGAACATTTCAGAATTTAAGTGAAAACTCACACTGGGCTTATGATTGCTCCTGGGTTGTCAATAGACACAGTGAGGATCCCTCCACTTGTGGTAGAAGTTCGCCATCTAGTTTGAAAAGACAAAAATCGTGCAGAGATTTCAGTCAGGGTATCTTTAAAGGTATGTTCAAAATATTGGCCAGCAAAGAATGTGCACGCTTTCAGAATGTTGGCCAGTACAAAGATCACATGCTATCGACACTTGGCTATTGATTCTTGTACCTTTTACATTACCTACATCTATTCAAGAAAGCACTAAATCACATGCTGTCGAGGTGCACCAGAAATACAGCACTGATCCAAGAGTTCACTTCTTTAAAACATTCAGTTTCCTTGCCACAGATGGGGCCAAAATGGCCCACACAGCAAATTCAAGAGGTGACAGACTGCACTCTGTGGCACCTTCTGCTTTCCTCAGCCTTTTGTGCTCCCAAGAAACACCCTGCAAAGAGCCCAGCAGGCACAGAATGGTATGGGAAGAGTATATGTGTGAAGAGCCGAGTGGCCTCATTGGGCTCTGCCTTTTTCATTTCTAAACTGCTTCACAGGCTTATATGCATATTAAATAAAAGGAAAATTACCACAAGAGCTCAGGATAACACTGACATTTGAATTTTTCTTCTAGTCTATGCAGTATTCATGAGTACTAGAGATTAGCCTGATCCTCTTTCCATCTTCCCCCTCATTCCTGCAAATGTCTTATGCAAACCAACTCCTCCTGGTTAAATTAGAAGATAATTTAGGAAATAACTGAGAATAGGGGGATGATCACTGTCACTCTAGTTGATGTGCCTAGAGGGGAAAAAAATCCACCCCCTTCTATTATCATATCTGGGAAGTCTGAGCTAAAATGAGAATCTTACATGTTACAAAGCTGAAGATTTCCAAATTAGATACTTACTGACGAGCTCTCTTTACTGTCTGATTATCAAGATCATCTGTTGACTGCACTTGGGCCTGCACCTGAAAACACATCAGTACAGACACCAGATTTGAATACTGTTTCAATTCCTATTGTAGCAGCTGGAAACACAGAAGTTCAAAACCAGAAGTTTAAAGCAGTTTGTACACTCTGCACAAACAGGGTTGTACTTTCAGAGGGACTTCAAAGATAAGAGTCCTATTAGTTTCATAAGACATTGAAAAGAAATTACTTTAAGAACACAAAATTATTTAAACAAAATGGCCAGTAGAGCAATGGCAACATTTTTGAGGATTATGTCAGCCTAAGATACATCAAAATGTTACTACACTAGCAAGAAAAGTCAGTCTAGTTCCTGATCCTGTCTGTAATTTTGCAAACCATCTGGAAGGAAGAAAACAGCTACTTACAGTCACAACAATGGCAGATGTAGAATGAGGACATAAATAAAAACTAAACCCACCACTTTTCATTCACTGTGCACTCTCTAATCTTTCCATCCTACTAAAAATAACTAGAAAATCCTTAAGTAACTAAAATAACTAAAATAAACAAGCGCAAAATAACTAAAAAAGCAAACCAAACCATAATCAGATTCTAAAATGTGTTTCTGTTCTATTATTCACCTGAAGGCAACTTCTAAAAGCCGAACAGAGCTTTCTAACATTAACTTCTAAAAGGAAAAAATAATACCTTGCAACTACCCTAAAACACTGGCAAGTTTCATGCCCCTCAGAATTACTCAATTACATTGGGATGTGAAGCAAGACTCAATAGATTATAGTAACTAAAGAGAACGAATGCACTTCCCTAGAAGAACCTGTGGCTATTTCCCAGTGCACATGAAGTTTCTACTCAGATCTGATATTTGAAGTTGAGTCATTAATATGAGTCTTAGAGGTTAGCTTAGAACCTCTGGCTCAACTGCCTTGTTCTTTTCAAAATTTGTATTTACCTTCAGGCCCCTTCTAAACAGGAAAGTTGCTTGACGAGTATCTTTCTGCTGATTTAGTTTGTTTCCAATTCTGACAAATGTAGATGGCATATTATTCCTGTAATATTAATTAAAAAATATAGTTATAAAAGGCTCCACAGGGAACACTTTAGAGAAACTACTATGGAAGTCAAAAAAATGCCCAAAACATCCCTAAGGACATCTTTAGTGCTCCCTCTTCGAGGCTGAATGCTTCAGCTTGGGATAAGCTCCTCATCCACTAGGAATGAAACATATTACTCATAAATGGAGAAATCACTGTTGTTACATAGAAGCCTAATGTTCAAACATCACAAGACAATATGGTCATTAATTCTGCTAATCACTTTGCTCAGTATCCTCTAGCACTGTAAACGTTGTTGGTTAGATGAAAAAAAAAAATTAAAATCAATATGTATAAAGAAAGTTTGTTTACAGTTTTTACAATATCGTCACAGAGTGAAACCTTTTATCATGGAGACCATTTCGGTTGCAGCTTATAAAACATGTTAATTCCAGCACAAATAAAACATGCAATGGCTTCCCTGAAGCTGCAGATGGCACCAGCTTCCACAAAGGCATTTAGAAAGTTCACTAAACCATGGCTAACACTTCTGAGCTACCAAAATCTACAGTGGCCATTTCCATACAGAATCATAAAACACAGAATGGTTTGGGTTGGAAGGAACCTTAAAGAACCTCTAGATTCAACTCCCCTGTCATGGGCAGGGACATGTTCCACAAGATCAGGTTGCTCAAATATAGGCTGCCTGTGATTTAACTGAAGGCAGAATACCAGGTGCTCAAAAACAGAGGTACTTCCTGAATGCTCTACATCATAACAAACATCTGGCTTTGTATCGAGACCATGTTTGGCACATTCTTGGCTTCCAGATTTGTACAACTTCACACACAAGGTGGTCTTGATCATATTGCTACTGCCAGTACCTACTGTCTTCTCTTAGCCTCAGTCCTGTCAAACAAGATTCACTATGGGAAGTTGACAAGTAGCGTTCAGAAAGCAGGCTTGGTAATTTACCTCCTGTTTAGCAGGGTAGGCCTCCTGAGGGTAGGAGCTTGTTTTCTCTGCATTTCAGATTGTCTCTGCAGGTTTGTTTTCCTTTTCAAGACCGGGTAGTTCCGCTGTGCATTCTTAAAAAACAATAAACATATTCAGCATAATGTATGCTCTACACACACCAACATTTTTATTTCAGTTTCCATTTACAAACTGTGATTAGAATACACTTGGCTTTGCCTACCTTTCATAATCTAGTGTAATTTGAAAATACCTTCTACAATTTCACGAATTCTATGTTCTCCACATGCTCAGGAGAAAACAAAAAGCAACATACCTTAGCAGTTATTTTTTCATTACCATATCTCCCTAAACTGACAAAAATCCATGCTGCACATGTCTTAAAATTAGTCTTCTTCAGAAATCCAAAGGCAAACTCCATTCTACAATACTGAATGAGATGAAGCAGGCAACAATGCACTGAAGCAGTGCAGAGAAGGGAGCCTACTGATGGAGTTTAGTATTCTGCAAAAACTTTTGTTTTTGTACCAGCACATGCTTAGCACCTGCAGGTTGGCTGAATCATTGGTCTGTAAGAAAACCAATTTTCCTTGTAAAAATACAGTAACTCCTTCCATACTCGCACAGAATCTACTTCTGTGACTTGCAATCCAATTAAGTGTTAGAAACTATTTTCACACCTAGCCATTATCCAGCCCACTCAAAACAAACAAGAACTCAGCTAACACATTCCCAATATGATAAAAGCTTGTCCCATTTGTCTCCATTTTATATTTCAGTAGCACTGTTCTGAAGCACTGATGTTTCATTTTTTTAACCTGTTCTGACACGAATCACCAGGGTTGCATTAATTAATTACCTTCTCACTCAGTGGCTGTCTGTTCAGAGGACTGATTCCTTTGTGTGAACCCACAGCTTTCTTGGCTGCCAGGCCAGTTATGACTCCATAAGAACGCTTCTTCCCTGCTATCTTCTTTCTGCGTCCCAAACGATTCTTACCATAACCTGCAACAAGCACAGAAAGTTCAACAATTCTTCCTGAAAGGAAAAGATTAATGCTTTAAGATGCCTTGCAGGCAGCACAAGTTCTTTGGCTGCACACTTCAAGCCTTAGAGCAGAGGCCACCACTACACTTGAAGACAATTTAGTCACTCAGTTGTTTAGCAGGTCTGGCCCAAGCCCCAGTGCAGCAACGATCAGCTTCTCATACAAAGCAGTTTTACTGTAGTTCATTGCATTAATTTCTGCTGAAAATTTCTGATTTGACATGTCTGCAGGGAGAACTTAAGAGTCTTCTAGCACAGAAAACTACCAAAATACTCTGAAATGGAATTTCATCAAGTACTGAACAATAAAAAACCAAACCAGAGAGTCCTCAGCTCCCTACCCATTCACCAAACTTCAAATTACTAGTTTAATTTAAAAGGAAAAAAAAACAAAACAGCTTCAAAGATTATTTATTTAAATCAGTGGTTCCCAAGACATGACTTAGAAGGAAAGAACATAGCAATTGGCCCACAAAAGCACATTAAACAGCACATGAATTATATCACATTTGAAGTGTTTTCAATTAGAAGTCTGCATGGCAGTGCAGCCAAACTGAGAACCAAAAGCAGCTTTTGAATATAAAAGGCTTGTAAGTCTGAGGTCTGTAGTATCTCCAGTTACCAGGGTCTGATTAGCCCAATCTGGAGTTATTTAGCTTCATGCTATGAATACAAAACATGCTCCAATTTTGTCCCCAAGCACCCTCGCCTCTAGAACTTCAGACTGCAAAACAAATTCCAGACTGAGGAGTCAGCTCTCCAGCAACAGACACATTTAGTTTTAACATATCTTACTTAACAGCATTGATAATAAATCTGTGCCTTCTCATGAGACAGGAGCCATGACATGAGGTAAGCCACTGGTCAGAATCCAGCTCAGATCAATTTGCCACGGAGAGCTGCTGTGTATACACATTTTGTGTCTGGTTAGCAAATGTTCTTCTTTTCCAAGACAAAAGCTAAGAAACTGGGTTGCTTAGGCTGCAAGGGACCTCACAATCTGTATAAACCAACCTCTGCTCAAATAAATGAAAACCTCCAAGTTAGCTCAGGCTGCACAGGGCTTTGTGCGCTTGCATTCTGTGTATCACCAAGGACAACTTTTATTCAAATGAACAATGCTCATCTCTCTGTTTTTAACCCCAAAAGCTGAACAGAATCCCAGCTCAAGTTCCTTGCTTCCTTCCAGAAAGTTTGGCAGCCACTTCTAAAACCACAAGGAACTGAACACTGTTGATCATTTGTGGTTTCTGCAGTTGTCCACAGAGGCTTTGCTACTTATCAGAGTAACTTTAATAGCAATAGAGTAGCAATAAATCTTCTGGTAAGCAACTAATAACAACAATGCTCACAAGAACTATTTAATGACACCTTCTGCTTAAAAACAATTTAAGAGATTTGTTTTCAATGGGAGAAAATGTGCCAAGCTATATAGGAGGGAGCAGCTGAACTATTCACAATGTTTCAAGATGTCATGAATCTGGCAATTTTGCAAAGAAATTGTTTGGTTTTTCATAGAACACAGGCAGGCACGCTGGTAATGTTCCAGTAGAGAAAAGTAACTGCCTAAGACAGTAGTATTTAGGGTTTCAAGTTTACAGACCAAGTTTCTCCTAAAATTCTAAATCCTAATACTTGTTTCTTTCGTGGTCTTTTGATGATAAACAATTGCACTTAACAACTGCAGTTATAAACAGAGCCTACATGTTTGATAATCTAGAACTTAAATTCACTCACTCTTCACCCACACAAACATCCTCACACTTGGGCTGAGAGATGTAAGTTTTTCTCCAGCCCTGTCACCAATTTATAAGAGATGTACAAGTAACACAGTTGTGTGGCCCTGCATAGAAACCAAAACTCCTCTGAGCCCTGAGTAACACAACATTCCACTGATCCCTGAAGACATTTGTGTCTAAGACACAAAGGAGGAGCTGCTGCTACAACAAACACTAAGCAAGACAAAGATAACACAGGAATCATTGTGAGTACACCAGACAGATGTGTCTTTGTTTTACAGGAATGCTACTAAACAAGAAATTGCATGTATTAACTTAAACACCTAATTAGCTCATGGTGGTAAGCCTTCCTATCAGACAGTATTCTTCCACATTTTGATCATCCTGTACAAAATAGATACTTTTCAAATCTAACTGTAAGCAAAACCAGTCTGCACTTCAAGCAGGAACTATCCATGTACTGAACTAAAGCCTGGGAATAATTTTAAAATGTCTCCTGTTTATAAAAAAAAAAACATGAGTTACTCAGGGTAACTTAAAGCAAAGCTGTTATTGAGCACTTTTCCTCTTCTCACTCCCTGCCTATATGACTTTTTCACCTTTTTGTATTCTACTGTTAAAACACTGGCTTCTGCTTTTTGTATTCCACTGTAAGAACACTGGCTTAAGAAGGCTGACACAGTACTTCCTTTGCATCTCAAGCTCTTACAAGAAAAGCCAACTCACACTGTGCACTATCCATTTAAATATTCCTGAGCCAGGATCAAGTCTGTAGTAACAGATACTTTGGGGAGGCCTATAAAGAGAATTCTACCCAGCAAATATGAATATGCTTTTCTTTTGCACAAAGCTCTGAGCTCTTGCAAGGCCTCCACATCTCCCAGTACAAAGGCTTTGGCATAAGCACTTGTACTGTCCATCTCTGAGAAGGGGGAAGGTATCATCACAATTTCCAAAATTAAAATTAATTTGAAGAATCAGAAACAAGGCCAATTCTTCCTTGAGTCAAAGACAGTCCTTCAAGCATCTAAGCTCCCTGGTGGCCAAACATGTCAATTACTTTGTCACACTGAATCAGAAACAAAACCAAGTATAAAGAGATTAAAAATATCCCTGAATTATAATCAAAAGACACTATTTGAAAGACAAGTGAAGTGACCATGTCAAGCCACACATTTCATTATTCTACCTTTCAGGTCAAGAAAGAGAATGTGGAATCTGTGTTATGTTTGGCACACACACCTTTCTGTTGTTGCATTCCCCACTTGGAGCCTTGTGAACTGAACTGTTGAGCTCGATTCTGCTGAAGCCCTCTTTTTATTTTGGGAGAATATTGCTTTCTCTCTTCTTTCTTGTTCAGCTTGATTATATCATCTACAAAAAGAAAAAAGTAAAATTGACATACTGTATAAGATTTGACATACTGAATAAAAACCCCAAACAGCCTGGAGTCACAGGAGACAGACCAGTCAATCCTGCAAAGGCAGCACATACAAGTTAAAGTTCCAGAAACATTAGCACTATAAACATCCAGTCCCATGTTACATCTTACAGAACTTACTTTATAATACAATGCCCCAGCAGAAGGGAAGCAGTTGCATACATCCAGAAAAATGTGAGACACATGTAAGATCATGGCATTCAGCCCAGCATTAAATTTTAATTTGGGTGACTCCATTAGTTTTTGTACACTGTTAAAGAAAATGAAAATCCAATCTCATGCCCAGACTTTGCAGAGACCAGACAAAATGTTAATTCCAGCCTTAGTTCCTTCATCCTATGCTACTTAAGAAAGATCACACAGACACAACTCAGGCCATCAGTTATCTTCAGATGTTCACCAGGACTGAAATGGTGGGGAAAAGGCAAGCAAGACATCTCTCCCCAGGAATCTACAATCCAAAGCAATCACCTTATCTATTGTCTAGGGCAACAATCTCAGACAAGTTATTAATCAGTTCAAAAATATGTGTCAGAAACAAACTGATGAAAAGGAAACAGCAGGTCTGTCCACTGCAAATTATGCTACACCAGCTTGATTTCCTTCACTGACCTGGTAACCCAACTCAGGAGAGAAGAGTAAAGCAAGAGGTGTGGCAGCTTTTATCTGACTGCCAGCTTGTTTACAGGAACACCTTAAAGGAAACTGTCAAACTGTGTTTACTGCATCTTCATCATGAGAGGACAACTGATAAAAAATGTCACGTTTCAATAGGGAGCCTCCCCAAATATGTGGACAGTCTTTTTTCAGTCAAGGAAAGATGGACATTGGGTTACTGTGTTTGTGGCTGAGTTGAAATGGACTCATAAGGGGTAGAATAGAGAAAACAGCTTAAAAAACAAACAACAAAAATCACAACACTATTATCCAATGGTTTGCATGCTGTCAAAAGAAAGCTAAGAGAAAATGAATTCACTTTGCTGCAAAAATCTACTAGGACAAGAATTCTGATACAGGTCACTCAGGGTTTGATATCTACATAATCATCTTTACCAATGGGGTTGTCCCTGGAACAAGGATTCCAAACTATCCTTTTATACACAAAGAAAACCAAACCCACTTCAAACATGGATTCATGCCTCACAGCTCATCTGCTTCATCTTAAATCACTTTTTTTCAAGTTGCTGCACACAAGGTTACAACTTTTTAAAGAAAAGAACTTAAGTTTCAGCTACTCTCTTATTTGGGTAAATGAAGGACATTTGGGATTTCATGCATTTGTTAGAGGAGCCACACTAAAGCAGTCTTCTATTTTGCATGAGAACAGAGACCACAATTACAGCTAGAACAGCAGAGTTATTTGGGAACAGTATCAAACTGGAAGCTCAGCTGCACATAACACAACCAAAACATATTTAATCTTTATTACTATATGAGAATTTACTCAACATCATGATCTCAATCTTAAGACTTCCTAGATTAAGGCCATGTCAGTTTCTTTGATATCACACTAGATGTGGGACTGCATCTTCTCTTTGGTTATCCCTGACACAGAACTTTCACTTGGGGACAGCAGCTGGGGTGACAACGTTCTCATACACCTAAAGAAGCACCCACTTGACAACGCCACTTTAAAACAACATCTTCGTGACACTGCAACAGTCCTTTGCACTCTGCTATTAGTTAATGGCCAGGACATGTAGCAATGACTGGCTGAAAGGTTAACTCAGCCAGGAAACATTAGAATATGTGAAAATACAACAAGCCAGGATCAATAACTATTAGCAACCCTGAAAACAAAGATTCTGTGCAATGGGTAAAAACAGATTTAGCTTTCTATGAATGCTGTAGCACTACTCTGCATTCAGACAAACTCTAAACATCATTTCACAAGTTACCACCACTGCCCAAAGAACTCCACTGAATTATTTACAGAGAGAAAAACTGTACATATCCTCTTATTTTACTGTGGCCCACAAAGAGACCAAGTCCACCATTAATAATTTCAGTTCACACTATGATTCTGCTTTTTGAAGAAAGTCTCCTGATAGCACCAATCTATCAAGCTCTGGTAGTATCACAAAGCAGTACTGGAGTGTACAAAACCAATTAAAAATTTTTTTTCCTAGGAACAGTAAACTGGAAGATGCAGTCCACGAACACACCAAACTGTCCCTGACTGTTAAGGGGACTCAGTGCACAGCACCAGAACAGAACTTTTCTGAGATACCTCACTGAAATATCTACGGTGTGGATGTCAGTTTCTCGGACACGCTGGAGAGACACAGCTCTGCAGGTCTGTAATGAGTCTGTGCAACTTCCTAACACACACACCCTGCAATAGGAGGGCAGGGGACAACGGGGTAGATTGTCACAGCAAACTACGTGGAGGAGGCGACGTCATGCTTGGCGTGGCTGGTCCTATACTGCAAAGAGGTTAGACGGAAAGCTTGCTACTTCCGACTTCCAAACCTGAGAAGAATAAAAAGGCCAGGCCAGCTGAGAGACCACCAAACCTCACCCATCCCTGTAGCTACGAGCGCCAGGCGAGGCGCTGGGACGCTCCCCGAGGGCCACCCAGCCTAAGGCCCGAGTACTGAGGGCCTCACTGGGCCAAAAGCAGGCAGCGCCCCGGTCTGCGGCCTGCTCAGACCACCAAGCGACACAAAGGGGTCCCGGCTCTT
>VXBC01008780.1:82872-105992 GCA_013399945.1 Ploceus nigricollis | reverse complement strand
CGTCTTTATCTTAATCCATTAATTTTCTGGCTTTTATCATTCCAATTCTCTCCCCAATACTGCTGGTGTGGGAGTGAGAGAGCAGCTGTGTGGGGCTTAGCAGCTGGCTGGGGTTAAACCGTGACAACCACTTAAGAACTTCTTTTCCATTTTATGTAGATATGTAAAACATTTATGAAAAATCTTAATATGCCACATTGAAAGCAAGAAACATAGATTGAAAAGGCTGTGACCTAATACAAATACTTCACTTCTCTGTGTCAGCTGCTCACTTCTCATCTTTGAGTGCCAAAATGTTCTATATGCCTCTGTCTACCTCTTCTTGCAAAAGAGTCTGTAATCTCACAGTACAAGTTCAAACCTCCAAAGTAAAATAAGTTCTGATAGCAGGAAAAGAAAAGTATAACATGAGTCAAAATCTTTCCACTAAGAACCTTACTATGAAGCATGAAAGATACCAAAAATTTTTGGCCATCATTTGAATATATAAATAATAATGTGAGCTACTTTACATCCCTAAATGAGAGGTGATGGCTCCTGTCCTATCTCAGTATGTGCTTCTATAGAGATGCATATGTGTAGAAGGAATAGCAATGAATAAATGAGTAAAATTTTAGAATCAGTTATGTGATTAGTAAGATTTCTCTTAAACCTCATAAAGCAAAGTATATCATTCCGACTTAAAAGGGACTTAAAAGGGACTTAAAAGGGACTATGGAAGGGATGCCCACCCTATATTTATTTATCTAAAATAAAAACAGCTGATTCAATTTCATAGCTAGCCCATCTGCTTCCAACATCACTGCCTGAAGTATCTACATGAGGACTACTGTCCCTTCAAAACATTCTGTTGGACACAGGAGTATAAAGCAAACACAAGTGTTCAAAGAAAAAGGAATGTATGCAAATCCAGCATGAGCACTTCCACTACCATGTGGAAAAGACAAATGTTGACTTTATTTTGCCTATAGTTTGAGAAATTATTCAGTATGAATTCATAAGTATATGGATTAATGTATGACGTTTTAATCACAATGTTCTTCTTTTATAGCAAAAAAGCATAGGCCTATGGGGATGCACTGTGAACAATTCAAACATAATAATTAACCATATTGTCCTTCTATTTTTCTGACATAATCATGCAGAGTTTTTAGTAGAACACATGGGAAATTATGAACATGCTGTCATCCAGTCCTTTATGTAGCATTTCACAGAATAAAACATTGGAATGCATTGGAAAGAGTAATTTTAAATGGCAGAAGAATTTTAGGACTGTCTGGCTAGGTTTCATTATCTCTCAGGCCTTCATCTTACTTTTAAACATATATAGAAACTTTGTCTTCAGTCTTTTGTTGGATTGCACTGGTGGCGATTTTGTTGGCAAAATTTTGCAATAATTACTTTACTACCCATGAACATGTTTTTCTGAAATTTTATGACACAGTTGAAACCTATGGGAGACTTAGCAGTTTTCTTTCAGTCCCTATCCAGCTAGACATTTATATGAACCCTATTACCATAACAACCAATGATACATCTGTATTTATAATACATATATTGCCTACTGTCAGAAAGTGTGCTAAAACTGTTTTGTAAAAGCCAAAGAGAATCAGCTTGCTGCTATTTCATCAGATAGGACAATCTTCACAACAACATATGCCTTAAGCATGAGAAAGATACTTAAAATTTGCTAAGAAAGTACATGTTCCACTGGAAGTAGTTTCTTCTGTTAGAATTGTCATACTGAAGTTGCTAAGTTGATAAGAGAGAGTTGTTAAAATTCTTCAATCACTTCATTAATTCACTTCTTTTTTTTATTAATGATCACAATTAGTATTTATTTTTACATCTCTCTATGTTACAAGATTCGGGGGTCATATTTCACAAATATATCATAATTAACTGGTTAGCATAGGAATTTGCAAACTTTTTTCATAGTGTTGACCACAGTCTGAGGCAATATTACATCTCAGACCACTTCCTTTTCCATTCATGACATTAATATATTGTAATAATGGTGCCTGTGATTGTTACAGAAACTGCTTACAAAGAGAAAATAGCCAGGAAAACATTTAATGGACAATTTCCGCCTTTGTAAAGTGAAATATCTTTCATACGAGTNTAAAGTGCCTTATTTCAACCTACTAGTTGTTTTCCATCTTATTCTCTTTCCCCTGTCCTGCTGGGAAGGGGGGTAATAGAGCACGTGGCACCTGCGCTCAGGCAAGGTCAAACCACTACACAAGTAAAACAATATAAATGACGTTTGCAACTAGCTTACTGCAAACCACCAAAATACTTTTCCAATACTTCAGTATAAAATCCTCTATCCTTCTAAAAGTTTCGCACCATTTTATCTATGGTGAGGTTAGAATTCACATTAGTTTTTTCACGAAATACCTAACACAATCTGCTGTTGATACTAGGCAAAATTTGAAGAAAAACTGAAGGCAGAATTGGGCCTATGTACTAAGCATAACTTTCAAGCTGTAAAAATTACTGCTCTGATTACTCTGACTGACCTGAGATCAAATTAAGTATGACATTTCAAAAATAGTTTTTTCTTAACATTCTTTACTTTTTTATGAATGTCCAAGACAGTTACCTCTTGACAATTAAAAAAACATAAGTGTTCTGTAAAAATACATGAAATATTTCAGATTAATTATTTACATAGTTACGTTTTGGCATTAAAAGCTCTCATGGAGAACATTCAGGAGAGAAGAAATGCCCAAAAGAAGACATATTATGACTATTGATATTTTGTCTGTACAAAGGCTGAATCTTTCATGATATCAGACAAGTTCAAGATGATGTGCTGATATTGGCAAGGTGCTTGACATCAGTTACAAATTGTAAGTGATGCATCAAAATTTATTATTGCTTTCTCTGAATTTAAGTCACAATGTCAACTTACTGTGTCATTTACTGTATGAGGACAAAACTCTCTTCTGACAATCAAAATAAATGTTAAAATGACAATTGTTACCAAAAAGTTGAAGCAATAGTTTATTATAGCTCTTCCAAACAATGGCAGGCAGCTATATAAATCCCAAACACATGGATTAAAATAAAATAAGGAAGGAATTATTTACACTATCTTTCAATGTTTTTTTCACCTTCACCAAAATAGTGTAAGCACCCACAATTGTGCAGTTTTCTAACTTTAGGAAATCAATATGGTACAGTTTTTATTCATTCTAAATTATAACTTCATTTAAAATTTGTGCCCATAAATAGATGTGCATACGTAGGGATCATAGATATCAGAGACTACATGGAAACTTTTTCTGCTACAAACCTTAGCTAAAAATAAAGATTTGTGTGCAATTTTCCTCAAGTACATTATCTCACCGTAGTCTGGAGAAGGGGAAGGAGAAGGAAAGAAGCAAGGCAAAACAAAAATATTTAGCTTACAAGGTTTCTCCTGAAAAAGCAAAACTAACATGATTTGGAATTTACAGATAAAACAAATCTGAAAAACTACAGTGCCAATAGGTCACTTGTTCTGTAATAGTGTTACACTTTGCCTTATGCTTCCAGTATGATTTTTTGTTGCCACTGAACGGTGAGTTGTTTTTTGAAGACAATCTATTTCACAAACCCTTCAAGTATTACAAAATAAGTGCCTGGGTGCTATTACAACATATTTATATGATTATAAATTAAGAGAATTTAGTATCAATTATGTCCTTCATACCAGTTCCCAAACCTCAGCAAGAGTGGTTCTACAGTCTTGCCTTCCTCAGAGATAATTTTCTTGGACTTTGTATGTGTAATCTTGAGCACATCACATTTTGGTAAATAATTTTGGTAAGGTACAAAGGTCAGAAGACAGAGCAAAAAAGTCATAGAAAGTAATTTTACTCTTGACTATCCTGAATTATGGACAATAAAGAGCTGAGAAGAGATGTTTTACAGAAAGACTGAGGATGATTGAAAATCTGGGTGCTGCTGCATCTGTTGCTGGTAGCAGTTCAAACTGATCAAAAGCTTCAACATTTTCCTTGTGGTTGAATGTAGCATAATGAACACAGATGTCAGTGCATAAGAAAGTAAGAACTGAAGACATGAAAATAAAGAGAATACAAAGCTTGATTCTGAGGTCACAATCTCCCCAGTATGAAAATGTCAGTCTTGTGAGACCCATCCTTTCCTTCTCCATCTGCCAATAGTCTGACAACAGGTGAATTAGAAAACATAAGTGTATAGGGAACTGTAACTTCAGGATTAGCAGTTACATCGTAATTGAAAATCAAAAAGTTTTAGATTTTTAGATTGCATTAGGTAGTTGTTTTGTTTGTGGGTTTGGGTTTTTTAGTGGCTTACCTGAGAAATGTGATTTTGAGTCATTCCTAAAGATCAGTCCTTAAAGACATGAGAAAGAATGCAAACCTGAGTAAACCTTAATTAAATTTCATTATAATTAATTGGTGCTTATTTTTTAATCACAGCAGTCCTTACTTCTTTGAAATTAACATTTTTTCCTCCTGAGGAATTCAGCCTGTTCAAAGCACCAATGTTATTTCTCAGTTTGTGAAAATTGAGTACTTTTTGTGAGCCTTTTTGCATTACATAATAAAACATGACATTGGGGTGTGAGTGACATAACTTAATGCAACTCATTATATATCTGCTTACAAACATATCGATTTATGGGCTTATAAAACATATCTAAGAAATTTTTTTCAAGGTAAAATAAGGAATCCATTTAGGAAAAAAAGTGTGTTTGTCTTTATTATCATGCCTGCTTTCATTGATAATTTTCTTCTAAGCATAACTAGAACTCCACAGCAACTGAGTATATACTATTAAAGTGTTGCAGAACTGCCATAAAGGCAGTGACAAGAACACCGACCTCAGAGCTGAGTAAAGAATTAACAGCTAATGAGATCTTCTATACTGGAACCCAGGTATGCCCTTCAACAGACCTGTTCTGATTTAGCCTCAGACAGAAAAAGGTCAGCATAATAGCTGATAGTTATTGACAGCTATTTATTTAGGTACAGATAATAGCTTTGGAAGTAAAATCACAAGGCTATTTTGGATGAGTGCTTAGAAACTTGGCAGATAAATTGAAAATGCTCTTAGCTTGCATTTGTTGGCATTTTTATGAAGTCATTTTGTCGTTTTCTTTTATGGTGACTTGAGTGTTGTTACCCATTATTCACTAAGATCTTATTTTGAAGAGCATAAAAACTAAATCACATTAGAAAGCTAATATGCAAAGCTAAGAAATGCTCCAGTTAACTAAAATGTAACTTTTGCAGCTTTTATATCTCACCTATTTCTTCAGTTTGTTCCAAAGTGATTATTTTTTTATATTTCATTTGGAAGATCACTGAGAAATTATGTAGAAATACTTTGAAATTACATAGGATATAGGTTAATAAAATTGTATCAGTTTTTAAGTTGTAAGGTTCTTGAAAAATAAGAAAATTAAGTTTGTCGAGGAAAAGGCACAATTCTCCTGAGGTGAGACAAAGCAGCAGACAGCTTTCTATTGAAGGGTCAGCATTACTCCCCTTCCCTTCAGTTTTCTCCATTGTCCTGCTGACTGAAAGTGGTGCTCCAGTGGAGTATTTTTGGCTAAAGAGACGGATGAGTATTGTAATGAAGCATGAAATAAAGCACTGAAGGACAGGAATTGGTACCTAAATGCAAATTTCTAAAGAAAGGTTCAAATATCAATTTTTGCTACTACTAGTTACAAGATAAAAAAAATTCTGTAGAGTTTGTGAGATCAGTATCTTCCCAACTTCACTGCTGGACTAAAAGTAAGCAGCATATTGTGAAATGAAGTGAGAAAAAGGAGCTTAAATTAAAAACTCATTAAAGCCCTCTGATTTCATTAAGCTTTAGAAAGCTGTTACTTCATTTGTATATTTAAAAACACTAATAGCTCCATAAGATTGCAAGTGTTTAATAAGCCTTTCAGTTTGGGAGAGGGTAAAAGGCTTCTAAACATCCCTAAATAGCAGTTTGTAGTAGTTAGTTATGACCACCAAAAGAATCTCTTACTTACAAAAGAATATTTCCAGTTTACCTACTGGTTGTATTTTATCACACTTCTGACTGCAAGATAAAAAGCAGCATGTTAGCCAAAAATTCAGATGAAAACCAGGTAATTGGTAGAGCCTAAAGATGTCTTGAAATTTATGAGTTGTCCTAGAGAAAGTATGTGATAAAGGTGTGCTACAGGAACTGATAATCAGGAAGAAAAGTCATAAAGAAATTAGCAGATTGTGGAAAGGTTTACATGTAGCTAAGAGAGCAATCTACATCATTCAGTAAACAGGTTATGGAATCATAGAGTCATGTAATGGTTAGGCTTGGAAGTGACCTCAAAAATCAACTAGTTCCAAACCCTTGCTATGGGCAGGGATACCTTCCTCTAGCTCAGGTAACTCAGAGCCCCGTACAGCCTGGTCTTGAACATCACCAAAAATGGGGACTCCACAGCTTCTCTGGTCAATCTGTCCCAGTGCCTCAGCACCCTCACAGTAAAGAATTTCTTCTTAATATCTAATCAAAAAATTCAGTTTAAGGCCAATCATCTAATACAAATTGAGCTAACCTCCATAACCCAAGGGTCCCATTTCTGTTGTGGAACATGATCAAGTCAATAATGGAAATCTGTACTGACCAGTGGACTCACTAGAACTGTAAAAACATTCCAGAAGCAGATGTAGTTCGAGAAGAGAGTCAAAAGATGTTACAAAATCCAATGTGTCAAGAGAATGACTCAGTCTAGGAAATTAACTTTGCCAACAGAGCCACCTAGCTTATTTTACACAACAAAAGTTGTGGAAGAACAAACACAGGTGCTTCTTAAACAAGTGTCTTTTGGAATAATGTTAATTCAACAGAATATTTCAGAATAGAAATTTTTAACCTCCTTCAGCAGAAGAAAGTTGAAGCTGAATGAATGTGCATCTTTCAGAGATGCATGTTTTTCAAGCTTAATGCCTTGATTAAATCTTGGGAATGTTAATGAGATCATTTCTCTGAAAAGAATCATTCATGAGTAGAATGTTTGATAGAAAATTCCAGACCAACCAAGGAGCTGCAGTATTTCAAAAGCATCTTGAAATCAGCAAAAGTGCAGATTCAATATGACTAGTAAAAATTGAAATATTTAGAGATGGCATCTTGAGCCTCATTGAGTTTTCAGACAGAAAAAAGTGCTTCCTTACATATACTACACAGAAACTATGTTAAAAGGAAAACTAATACTAAAATATGTACGATAGAAATAAAAGGGATTTGTGCCAATTTGAATACCCTAAAAACAAGCATTTAAACAAACCCATCAGTCATTTTGTGAGTTCATGCAGCAATCTTTCCTACACTATTGGTTGTGTCTGCTCATCTTTGGCTCATGTTTTTTTTACCATGATTACAACTGAAAATAAAATACTAAAAGGAATGAAACTCTAAACAGGGGTAACAATTTATTACTGCTGCCTGACATATTTAAGGAATACAGGAAAAATTTGATTCCCTGCCATTAGAAAACTTACCAAATACCATGGTAGTTTCTTCTCTCTTACAGCCCCTACAGCAAGATAGGAGATTTTTATAGTAGAAACGTTGCAGCTCAATCAGTGCTACTGGCCATAAACCAATAAATAATTTGTTCTTTTGAAAGTCACACTGGGTAGATGGAGCATACACTTCAGTTTCTACATCTGTTTCATATCCTAAACATGGCATACTCTTTCTTTTTTACAGTGATACCATTTTCTACAAAGTTAAAGTGCACCTGCTATAGTGAAAATAACCACTATTGAATGATATTTGAAGTCATCCTAATTTAGAGAAATATATTTATTTCAATCACATGACATTCAATAACTCCTTCATCTTCAGCCATATATTCCAGGATCATCTGTTTAATGTGGAACTATCCCACTGCACTCACATGGTAGAAAGGCCATAAATCTGTATCCATTATACACATGCATATGTTCTTGATGCATTTCACTGAGCAGCCAGACTTTAACAATAGCTGAAAATAAACCTCTGTGCCAATTTTCATGTGGTCATGTCTGGATTTTTAGGGATGTATCCTTTTTATTTTTAGGGATTTATCGTTTTATCCATATCCTTTGTTATGTCCAAGAGTAAAGTTTTTATTAAAAAGCTTTTGAATAGAAAGAGACTGCCTAGAGTTCAGATTCAGAAGAGTATTACAGCTGTTCCATAAACCCCTATGTAGCTAATTTCTACAGAAATATTTTGGAAGTCACCCCGATATTCTGTTGAATATTCAGTAAATTAAATAAGATGACACAATGTTTATATCATCAGATCTGTGGTAATTACAGATTGTGAGGAAGATCCTATACTTTGACCTAAATCACAGAGCTAAACTAGAACAACACATGTATGGCACAGTTCAAACGGAAGATATCCCAGTACATATTAGCAGTTGTTAGACACATTGACAAGCCCATAGTTTATCTTCTTTATCTTCTCAAACTTAAAAAATTTTGAAATATTTTCGAGTTTAACTGCTTTCCTTAATCTAAAGGTTTTGTCATTTAAGTTTTTGAGTAGTGAAAATACATCCTAACAGCCAAATCTTTGGCAATAACAAATCCAGAGCTTGATTTCTTCTTCAGGTTCATGGGAATCCCTTTTATAATTCTGCTGTAATAACCAGGTACAGTTCCTTACTGTAGAATCGAATATTAGGAATTTTTGTGTTTGGGGTTTTATTTAGTTCCGAGGGTGAAAGTGGACATTATGTAATGTTCAGATACAAGTTAACTGTTTTATATGAAAAAGTGCCAGTGTATCAATTCAGAGTAATATGAACCTGAAATGTTCCCGGTGACATGAAAGTAGAAGAATTGCTGGGCCAATGACAAGTCACGTGATGATTCTGGTACACCAAGCAGAGAAGCTTTTTTCAGGACTTAGTACTGGAGCTGAACAGGACAAAAGTGGTACAGACCATTAGGGAAAGAGTACAAAAGAAAATTTAAGTTGTCCTCAAATGACATGTCTTTCTAGCAGCAATGTGAAGCCTTCTGACTGTTATTTTGTAAACGTAATTGAGTAACAATTGTTGAATATAAAAGTCAGTGAAAATTACTAATTTTTCATTTAAAAAATTCAATTAACAGGGATATTCTTTGTATTCAAGAACTGTTTCTGACCATCTCCTATTTGTCACATGAATTATTCAGTAGATACCAGCCAAATTTGTGAAGTGATTTATTTATGAAAGCACTTATTTGATATTCAGCCAACACTCTGTCTCATGCTTGTTTGTAATGTCTAAACTGGAAAGTGTTCAATATCTGGGAAACAAACTGCTGCCTTATTTTACACCATGTTTCATCCTGATTTTCTGATGACTGTAGTTCCCATGGACTCAAATTTCTATCCAACCACAAGAAGCATCTATGAGACTCTGGCAGAGGTCACTTTGTGTTTAGAGGATATAATTCCAAAACAATGGAATCCCTTCAGAATGTTCTCTTCTCAAATGTTATTAAGAATTGTGCCAAAAAGTTACATAAAAAAATTAATTATCATCTGTAGATTTTTTTTGTGCCAAATTTGAAGATTAAATTCAATCATTAAAGAAAAGGGAAAAAACTACCAGTTTTAATTCTGCATTCAGCGCTAGTTCCCCTTGTACTCAAACTGTAGGGCTACTAATAATATAGAGAATTTGCAAAAACATGTTAATTAAATAGCTCCAAAAAGAGCTCAGGGAAATAAGCAAATTAAGTTGCATATTTCCCTGGTGTTCAAGGGGTTAATTAAAGTGCTTTAAAATATTTTTATTATGACATTCAGCCACAATGTGATCAGTTGCTGATTTTTCAATGAGTTCTATTAACTTGGGCTTTGATTATATGAATGGAAAAGAGAGAAAAATATTACCACAGAAAGTAAAAACTGACACAAAAGAGATTTATATCCCAGAGTAGCTTTCATCCTTAGCTGTATTTTCATGTACTTTGGCTACCTGAGATTTTAGAAGCTCTGGATCTTTGTTAAAAGAGAACTATCAAAACAATGGGAGGAAAAAATTACCTTAAATTGCTGGCTGCATTATAAAATAAAATTAATTAACTAGTTCACTGATAATGCAGTTTTTGAAAAAGCTTTGCAAGCACAACATAATAGCTGGAGGAAAAGTGGTCCTTTTTCCTGCTAAATATTCTTTATAGGTCGTTTGTAAGTTCTGATTTTATAATAATTATACAGAAGTGGAGGATTATTTTTCCCCTTGTTCAAGCTGCTGCATGAATAACCAGGCAGAAGTGAAAATATATCTTGTAGGAGACAAAAAATTAAACAAATTACAAATCTCCATCTAAGTATCAATTATATAAGAAGAGCATCATTAGCTGCACATAAATGAAAACAGAGTGGATAATTTGAGTAGTACGTTTCTGAAAACTTCATGCATATTCTTCAATTTTACTGGAAAAAATCATGTCAGATAAAGGCAAACACTACAGGGAGAGAAAGCAAAACAAACACCCCCCCAAAAAAAAAAAAGCCACAAACCAAACAATCAAACAAACAAACAAACAAAAAAAGCACAAACAAAACCAAATCTCATCTAATTTACAATCATTAAAAAAGGAAAAAAAAATCAAAGCCCATATAAGGCCAGTCTGTCATTTTCCACTGCACTGTCAGACACAGCAACAAACTCCATATGAAACAATGTTTATTTAGCCACATATTGTAACTCATTTAATCTCCCCACTTTTCAACCAGTCCTATGGTTGAATGGGCCAGTTTCACAAAAGCACTGAAAGTCCTTGCTAGTAGATTGTGATCATGCACAAAACATGTACAGTTAAACAGTAAATTCTACTGATAAACAGAATATGAAAAAGGAGAAAGGGATTACAGGCCCCTCTCATCCAGCTAGCCCTGGCTTCCCAAATTTCACCACGCCATTTCATACCAGAATGAACACACATTATGCAAAGTCTCTGCTTCTTGAGGCTCATTCTCAACTGAAACCAAAAAATATTCTCCCCTCCATATATGAAGCTCACACTTACAGTCATAGGGTTTGTGGATAGTATTTGTTTCCTTCAAAAGAAGAACCATCCTGGGCACATTCTCTTGTTGACTCAGCAAGAAAACCCTGAAAAAAATGCTCTTGAGAGCAAAAAGTATCGAGGAATATTTGTAAAACTGATTCTCGTGCACTACTCAGCTCTCATAAGACCCCTCCTGGAGTACTGTGTCCAGCTCTGGAGCCCCAACACAACAAGAATGTGGACCTTCTGGAGTGGCTCCAGAGGACAGTCACAAAGATGATCTGAGGCCTGAAGAATCTCTCATATGAAAAAGGGTAACAGATCTGTGGCTCTTCAGGCTGGAGAAGGGAAGGCTCCAGGGAGTCCTTATAGCACCTTCCAGTACCTAAAGGGTTCCTATAAGAGAGCTGGAGAGGGTTTTTTTTCAAGAGTATGTAGGGATAGGAGAAGGAGGAATGGCTTTAAACTGAAAGAGTGTGAAATTACATTGGTTACTAGGAAAAAATTCTTTACTGTTAAGATGGTGAGGTACCAGAAGAGGTTGCCAGGAGAAGTTGTGAATGTCCTATTCCTGGAAGTGTTCAGTGCTNAAGGGAAGGCTCCAGGGAGTCCTTATAGCACCTTCCAGTACCTAAAGGGTTCCTATAAGAGAGCTGGAGAGGGTTTTTTTTCAAGAGTATGTAGGGATAGGAGAAGGAGGAATGGCTTTAAACTGAAAGAGTGTGAAATTACATTGGTTACTAGGAAAAAATTCTTTACTGTTAAGATGGTGAGGTACCAGAAGAGGTTGCCAGGAGAAGTTGTGAATGTCCTATTCCTGGAAGTGTTCAGTGCTAGGTTGGATGGAGCCCTGAGCAACCTGATCTAGTGAAAGATGTCCCTGCTGATGGCAGGGGCTTAATACAAGATTCTTTATAGTGTCCCTTCCACCACAAACCATTCTATGATTTTGATATTAGATCTTTCAATCTAAAATTCTATAGCATGTGGACAGAAAGTAACTACCTGCCCCTTAACCCTCTGCATGAAGTGAAACTTGAAAAAGGGTTTTGGAAGAGTGGAGAATGTTAAAAGTGGGTATGTAGAGACTGAATGCAAAAATGGAAAAAAAAATACTGAGAGCAGTTTCACAAAAGCATGATAATAACTTGTCATAAAAATTAGTGATTAAGACTGTTTGGTGGCAAAGTGATAGCTGTAGGACTGAAATTCAAATACAGACTTCATCATCCATATTTAATTCAGGCACAGGATTGTAGTGCTTACATCTCTGCTCCCTGAGGAAAGTTTCATAGAGGAGCAGAGAGGGAAGGAAAAGAAAAAAATTTCTATTCTTGTCTCTTGTTTTTCTATGTGGAATGTATTAGAGAGTTGTTTACTTGAGGTGATTAGTTGATTAGACACTAGTGAAGATTGTTTAGCTCTGCTAGTTAATAGTATGCACTTGTGTCTAGATTCTCTAGAAAGAGAGAGTCACGAGTTAGTTACAGTTACAGTAGTTAGATATGATAGCTAGAAGTTAAGATGTAGTTTTAAGAGCTCCTCTTTAAATATATATTAACGTATTGAAATATAGTTATAATAAAACTATTCAGCCTTCTGAATTAGACTCAACATCATCTCTTCCCCGCACAAGCCAACCGCAACACAGGATTTAATATTCTGATATAAAAGTCATATTGTAGCTTTTCTAAAGAAAAGAACAATTTATAGCTGTGAGAATATAGTTTGTCAGCTGAGGTAGGACTGCATGATCTTCATTCAGTCACTGAATGCTCTGCTAATTTATGATGAATAGGTTCCAGAATACAAATTTACCTGTGTTCATAAAAGCTTGATCTGTGCGTTTCAGCACAGATCAGCAAGATTACAGCAAGAGCTAAATGAAAGATGCTATTTCTGAGAAGGGAAACTCTGAGAATGTGAAGGAGAAAGTCAGCACTTGTGTTAGGTAGAAACTTCATCTACAAATGAACTACTAGTGGCTCTTCAAATCAAATTTAAAAACTCTCTGAGTCACTCTTAACAGCAGCTAAAATTTTCACTTTAGATGACTAGTAAGGTGGAAAAGACATAACAACAAAATTATTTTGAGAAAATATTGGAAAAGAGACAGTCTTAGTCTAGATTACCTTTGAATCAGATTATTTCTTCAGGCATTAGCTTCTGAAACTTTTAATAAGGAAGAGGAGATAATAGAGAACACAATGTGTGTTTTTCCAAACAGAGTTTAGAACCTATCTGAAAATTATCAGCCCAATAAATAGAAAAGTCATCTTAGCCTACTTTCAAACTATAAGACTAGTCAATTCCCAGTAGAATTTCACAGCAGTTCCCGTCTTCAAAATGAACTACCACATACTGTTAGTACTAAGAGTAGCAAGTGTTACAAAATGAATATATATGAGTGATAATGAAGAAAGAAATTTAAAATCCTTTCAAAAAAGCAGATTCACATGGCAAGTATTTGTAGTTCATATAATTGGTCATGATCAATATCTTCCTGGTAAGAATTGCTTCTCCTGAAGTTTTACACAATTTTTTCCCTTACTTTAAGGCTTTAAAGAAAAAAAAACCTTTTTTGAGACTAGCTTAAGTAGAAGTAGAAGACAAATATTCCTACACCTTCAAGAGTATAGATACACAATCAGAAAGAGCACAGTAGAAGACAGTAGCCTTTGTAGACACAAAATCTCAAAGATTTTGTCTACCAGATAGACAGTTAGATAGACTTGAAATGAAATTTAAAATTTCTTGTAGTCTTTGACCATACCTTATGTGGCTCCTTCAATATGATGAGGTGTTTTGACCTACAGAGATGTTATGCACTTATGCAGTGAGAGTTCTAAAATTTTATAGGTAATTACACAAAAAGGTTAATGTTCCTTCAGTTAGCCCCCTTTGATACTTTTACTACTGTACATTCTCACTCTACGTTAAGATTATATTACAATTATAATTGGTTTTCTTAGTCCTGCAAGGATTTCCTATTTATACGACATGATCAAATTGAAACAAACAAAAAAACCCAAAAAAACCAAAAAAACAAACAAAACAAAAAACTCCACCAGTGTAATTAGAAATAACCAGAGGTTTTTATCTGTCATGCTGCATTTTGTGTGGGTCAAACTTACCATGGCTTTAGGCCCACAAATCTGTAAAAGAATTTCACCTTTCCACCTTCTAAATTTACCTGCTTTGTTTACAGTCAGTCATCGCTTTCCAGAGCAATTAAAGTTTTACCTGAATGCCTTATGTCCAGGGTCATGTTCTCATATGTCACTGTTCAATACTGTGTCAAAACTCTTAGGGGTGAACCTACTTTGAGAGCAGATTGTCCTTAAGAATACAGAAGAAGGGTATGCTCACCAGTAACAATTATGTAGCTGCAAGGAAAAACAACAGAAGTAAATAAATATTTGAATCTCAAGACAATATACTTTATACAGCATATGCTATCTTGAATATTTTACCAGATTTCACAGCTGTTGACTGCCCAGAAGAGGAAGCTGGCAGACTCACTGCATGACACCATTACCTCAATAACAAATTGTGAGGAACCAATTTAATTCTGATCTCTGTCTCAACATCATTTGCCAGAGGTATGTGGTGGAGGGGTTTCACAAGTGCCACTGGGAGAAGGCAACGGGGAGAAGATGGGAGAAAGCCTGGTCTCTGGGGAGGCTTTGCCTGGCAGCCGTTTCATATCTCACATGGGACAGGCAGACAGGAGGAGACCACAAAGGACACCAAGAGCACCAAGTACCCTCCAGAAAGGCTCTGCAATAGGATAGCAAAAGATCTCCACCAATGGACTGCAGTGGAAACTTGGACTGAGCCAATGGTCACTCATCAGCAGGCAGACCTTGGGAGGGGCGAGGGGGCATAAAAGGAATTGCACCACAAGTTCTGAGGTCTTGTCTTTTTGGTCTTTTGGTCTTCTTTTTGCCCTGTCTGTAGCCTGCTTTTGCTCTTTTTGCCCATGCTCACTTGTCCTCTCTCTTGCTGGGTGCTTGGCTGGACACTGGCTGACCTCCAAGNATAATATTGTCTCATTTGACTTAATTTTGTCCAAGACCATCTGTTTTAAAAGAACTCCCCACAGTTCCCCATAGTGTTATGTTCCAGAACACAAACTGACAGAACATAATGACAAAAAGAAAAGTAAAAATATATTTCCACATGAAGAAGTGAGAAACAATTACTTCAGGGATAGGTTCTGGAAGGTTTCTCAAAGTAAACCTCCATGCACACATTTCCCCTTAGTGACCTTGACACATAAAGGATCTGTGATTGATTTTGCCATTCCTTCTGTTTAAGTGGAAAAAGAAATTAGGGAAAGAGGGTGGAAGGATGGGGGAAAAAAATGGAGTTATATGATTTGAAGAATTTTATTTTGGCAAAATATTATTTTTAACATATTCAGGACTAAAAAGTCGCAAGTTATGTTAACTTCATATCTTTCTTTGATAAGCTGATTCAGTATTGAAATTCCAAAGCCTTCAGGGGAAGCCATATGAGGAGTGACTGAGGTCACTTGGTCTCTTCAGCATGGAAAAGAGGAGACAGGACAGACCTCACTGCAGTCACAACTTCCTCATGAGGGGAACAGGGAGGACAGGACCCTGGGAATGAAGTTGTGTCAGGGGGGTTTCAGTTGGTTATTAGGAAAAGGTTCTTCCCCCAGAGGGTAATTAAGCACTGGAACAGTCTCCCCAGGGAAGTGGTCACAGGATCAGCCTGCCAGAATTCAGGAACCATTTGGACAGTATTCTCAGGCACATGGTGTGACTCTTGGGGATTTTGCGGTGCTGTAAGGTGGACACAATTGTCCTTGTGGGTCTCTTCCAACTCAGCAGATTCTGTGATTCTGTCAGTATTTTACTATTAGACTTCTCTACCTTGTGTGTAGGACCTTGAATCCCGTTCTTAGGCTACAGCATTAGTGACGCTGACCCTGCATCATAACATCTTCCCTCGTTGGCCCAGAAAACATAACTGCTGCACTGGTCATATTACAGCTTTTGACAAGATGCTAGGTTTGCAGAGCTCATGAAAATTTGTGTGTTAAGGCTTGTTTTAGATTGAAGACATTTTAAAATTCTCTTTACTTTAAGAACACAACAAGCAAGGACTAGATGCAATGTTCACAGATATAGTTCACCTTCTTTTGTTACTGTTCCTAGGTGAGTCTTGTACTTAACAATATTTAAGAGGCACACTGTTACACTGCAGCAACTTACCAAAGGATAGCACCCAGTCTGTCTTAGTGCATCAAAAATTAATAATAAGGAACTCCAGCAGAGACAGCACTTATTACTGGCCTTAGTAGAAACAGCTCCTTTTCAAGAACACTCAGTGAACTATTTTTTATGTGAGACATGTACTCTCTATTCCCTAAAATTCAGATCAAAATATCTGTAAATTTCAATACAGAAGTCAATAGTAACTCCATTACAAGTCTTTCACAACTGAAGATTTAATTTAACTTCAGTATCACTTTCTTCCCAATATATACATTTCTTACATCAAATTCATATTTCTTCCATGACTAAACATTTTAAGATTCTTGTGTTCTTCTATTATCTACTTACACTTCCTTAATCAGCCTGGCTTTTTTCTTTATCAGTTTACACCATTCTCGTGTTCATTTACTTGTGATGTTCTTTGAAGTAGTTTTCTTCCTTTAGAAACCCTCCCTAAAACACTTCTGTTTCACTCACACACTGATTTCAAAGGAAACTGAGTAGTTTACAGAATTTACAACAATTATCATTCTGTTGAAGTAGAATAATCAATCTGTTGGAGCAGGAGGAAATCCCTAATAAATTTTTTGAAACTTCCTTTTTTTTGTTTTTTTAAAAAAAGGAAAAAAAGGAAAAAAGAAAAAAAGAGAGATTACTTCTACTAAGTCTTTTCCTTAACTTTTTTTTTCAAGGATTCAGTTTTTAAAAATTACATTTTATTGCATGAAGAAGTCAACCTTTATAAACTAACTGGCAGTTCTGGTGGATAACATTATATTTTTATTAGACTTTTAACATTGCATTAGTTACACAAGATAAATCAATATACAATACTTCCTGCTTTCTTTTTGAAAAGATAAAGTTTGTGACTTCTGTAATGTCACTGAGGTTCAAAAAGTTTCATTTCAGAATGACAAAAAAATTTAGTACAACATACAAGATTGAATCTCTCCTCTCATATTGCTTTCTAGTTGGACATGCTTTACTTGTTCTATTATGCAAGAAAATCCATTGGCGACAAAGGGAGTTCAAGGCAAAATAAGAGCATATCTCCAGTACAGATGCTACAAATAATTTTTTTCTTAGGCTTATATTGGTAAATCAACTGCTGCCTGTCACATAGAAATACAGAGAAGATTTCATCCCAGGAACAATATGGAGGGATTAACTGGGAGGCAGTCAATTTATACAACCTTTATGACATCAGGAACTTTACAGGATGTGACTGCTCCTCTTTCTTCTTTAGGCCTTCTGTTGGAAGTTTGAGAAGAGGTTCTGTATAGAGAAGAGCCTTTATATTTGAAATATTGGATGAAATATGAAATAACCTCCTGTTGCACTCGGAGTTTCTAGTTAATGTCTCCCTGAGCTTGTTCTTTCTGTGTATGAAAGCATTGAAACTCAGTAAATAAATTCAACACATTCTTCTACATGAAAAAAGTATACTTTTTTTTTTTTTTTTCTCTTTAGGTTCCAATCTCTCAGTTACCCAGTAAAAGCCAATTTATTCCTGGGAGGGCTTAACTGACATCAGCTAATATCAGTGATATTAGTTGTGTCTCTGTGCATTTCAGTCACATCAGAAGCTCTATAAAAAGGTCCTGTATTCATGAAAAAAGTAAAAAAAAGGAAAAAAGTTACAGAAGTACTGTAAAATGAGGGCAAAATTTAGTTCTACCTACTAAAATCAGAATGCCATTTATGTGTGTTTGAGTACTGAAATGATACCTTAATGCTCACTTACTTTGAAAATAAAACTCCATTAGAGTCATGCCACTTAACTTCACACAAAAAAATAAGCTTGCTTAAGTTTTGTATTTTTTTCTTGAATATATGTCCAGAAAATTTTATTCACTGACAGCCTCCTCTCAGTGGCTGTCAGGTACTAATGGAAAGTTCAAAAAGAGGTATTCCAGAGTTACAGCCTTTCATAAAAGTCTAGTTCAGAAAGTAATGAAAAATTTCTTATTTAATCACCTGCATATCACAAGCCATTACATTTTACCCATATTAGACTCAATAAGTTCATGAAGATGAAATCATTCCTCAAAAGATAACCTGATAATATTATCAGAATTTCTATTCTCAGAAACTGTTGAAGTCAGAGGTACTGCTGTGCATGAATTCGGCTTTACAAAAAGCCATAGAAAACCATGTTTTTCCATGTCAGTCTGGTTGAATGTGCTTTTCAACATGAAATTTCCACATCATTTTGACCTTTGACACCTGGAAAAGGCCTATTAAGATGACTATGGGGAGAATGTCTTTACCATCTAAGTGTATGAGCCCAAATCCTTTGGTTTCTTATTTCACATTTTTGCAAATATTAATGTTTTTCAAGGAAAAGACTGGAGAGAGAGAAAGAGAGAGAGAGAGAGAATGATAACCAAGGAAAGATGTATTAAATTATGTGTTTGGCTCCCATCAGCATGCTTAAACATGTTTTCACCTGACCTTTACCTGGAATATTTGATTTTGCAGATGCTCAAGTAGAGTTTGAAAACTCTGTTTTACCTAGAATATGAAAAAAGGCATCAAATCAGAGGGTCAAGTCTGATAAGAATTTGGGTAGATGCCAACAGAAAGAATTGTGGTATTTCTTCTCCATGAAAGTAATGATAGGGTAATGGCATACAGTCCAAAAACTGTACTTGGACCCATGCTTTCTTTTTCATGTATTTGCCTATCTAGTGTCATTTATTTCCTTATAGATTCCTTTGCCATTTTATATTGTACCTTAAATTAAGTCTTTTGTTCTGGATTAATCTGCAGAAGACTTTATAAATAAACAACTGAGTTTTATATGGGTTTTATATGCACCCAGACAATTTTATTTTATCTCAAAAAAGCTCATCATTCAATGTGTAATATAAAAATTCATAACAGTTTTCCACATAACACATTGCTAACCCACAGACTTTAAAAACTAAACATGCTTCAATAAATAATATGATCAAACACATAATTTAACTTCAAATACATCTGACAATGGGCAAAACAAAATTGACAATGCAAGACAAATATGCATTATATATCTTACTCATTTTATCCAGAGTTATTCTCATCATTCTAAATAAAAGCAAAATAATCTGCTAAGAAGGGAATCATCTGATGCCTGAAGAAGCAGTGAATTATAATCTAAAATAGCAGTTTCCTGTCCCAACCACCACTGAGTAATGAAAATTTCAGTGTGCATCAGTAAGGAAAAGAGTAGCACAAGCTACCTTTCACATATTGATTATTATGCATCTGATCCTGCATTCTTATTTGGTTGTATGCTAGTCTTTGACTGGCAAATATTCCTACCTCAGCGCCTATCCTGAAACCCACACTCCATTGTTTGGCCTACTAACAATAATCTTAAAGGGCAGAGCCAGAGAACACTACAGATTTTCTTCTAATTACCTGAATTCTAATTCTTCTAATTACCTGAAATAAAGTCTCTACTCAAAAAACTATCCAGATTTCTTTTAAATATAGAAAAACTATGAGCCCAAAAGTCGATACTGGCTACCAGTGATCATACAGAGCTAAATGCATCTGGGTTTTAGCTTTCAAAGCTTTGTCAACTTGAACAAGAAGTTTAAAAATGTGAAATAAAATAATATGGCTGCAAACCACTGTTTCTAATATATTATTATGAATAATCGTGAGTGAAACAAAATTATTTAAAAACCAGGAAAATAAAATAGTTATTTGTCATAGTATGTCACACTACAAGCTGGCTTGTACTGCGCAATTAATTTAGGCTATAAATAAGAAACCCAGTGGGTTCCATAAACCCAGTGGCCCCTGGGTTGACAGACAGGAACCTCAACCAATTACGTTGCATCCTAAGCCGCAGACATCTCACTGGTCCGGGAGCTGGGTCATGTTAAAAGATCAGAGCAGTGAGCTATCCAATCAAACACACTTTATTAAGGAGGGGTTAAACCAATAAATGCTCTCTGTTGCCACATGAACATTGGATGTGTCGTCATCTCTGCCGCCGACTCACTCCCCCTCGCATTACAGCTATTGATGATTTAAGCTGTATAACTTCAGGGTCTTACTGATGAGAAAGAAACAGTTCATATCTTGATTTATTTTATTTTTTGTTGGGGGGAGAAATTTGAATTTGCATATTCACAGGAGTAAAGAGAAGGGTAGGTAAAAATTAATATAAAGGTATGGAAAAATTATGCTTCTCTTGGTAACGCAAAATTATGTTAAATATCTGTTTTAATGAAATTACAGCACTTCAAATTCTGTCACATGTGGTAAGTCATAGTAGTCTGCATTGCAATGCCGCACAAAATATTTTAACATAATACGTACACAGTCACCTTTCACATCTTCAAGGACAGTACATCAAACTGTCATAATTAAAACGTAATTCGAGATATCAAGACAGTACTTGCATTTTGCCATGGAATCTGTAATTCAAATATAATAACAAAGAGTTTTAATTTTTAATCAGCGGACTCTATGACATACCTAGATGTTTACAATGCCTTCATTCCGGAACAGTAACCACAAAATACCGTTGCAATACATTGAAAGAAATGCAAGAAAGAAAAACCAGAAATCCAGAGAAAAATGTTTTTAAAATTTCACAGAAATTTTCTTTAATGCATGCAGCATAATTATTTATATAAAGGCATAAAAGAATGATTATCTAACTATAGTTACTGAACTTGTTACTGCTCAAATGAGGAAACAATGTTAAAGATTAAGGGAGACATATCTGATGAAATACCCCTTTTCTGTCTTTGTGTGCATTGATAGGGCACTTGCCAGAATTCCAGAAAGAGATCATAGATTTATCTGCTGTGCACTCTTTCCACTGCCATTTCAAAGGCATTTAACACTTCACACCACAAGGCAGTTACAAAAAGATACAGCAGATGTTTGATGGCATGGAGGGCAACAGGGTCCAGACAAATGTTTTGATCTGGAGAAAGGAATCCTTTTCTCACAAGCAACAACTATGAAATGAAGAAAAATGTTGAAAAAGCTTTAGAGGGTATCTATCTATCAAAAGACAGGGGCAAAAATACATTCAGGCTTTAAAAAAATAACTTCAGGATTATGTAGGTAGTTTATCCCTCAGAGCTGGAGAAAAATCCAGCAGTTGGCCAACTCTGCTCTTTAAATGGAGTATGAGGCTGACATGGTAACAGACCTGGGGTTGCACTCAGACAGCTTTTTTTAAAACAACAGAGCAACAGTACAAACAGAAAATAAACAAGTACAAACAAGAAAAAAAAAAGAGAACAGTAGAAAAGAAGCAGTAGAAAATTGTCAGAAACTGGTAGTCAAAATTGAAAGTCCAGGCTTGCAAACACTGGAGTAAAAGCAGTTTCTTCCCCAGGAGTAATGCAAAATCTGTGGTTTTGATCTTTCAACTGTCTTTCAGGTTATTTTGCTCATAACTAGATGACAAAAGTTAGGCTCAATAACTGTTATGAAACCAAGTGAAAAGGGTTAACCATATTTGAGGAATGTAGCCTGACTATGTTGATCATTCAGACCAGCTAGTCTCAAAAATTATCAATTAAGTAGTCTGGAATTGCTAAACTATGAGATACAATTCCTTTAAGGACATCAGCTCATCCTAACCACCTAAACTATGTTAACAGGAAAGATGGTAGGATTTTAGAAAAGACATGATACATGATTTCTTGAAGGATAAACTAACATCTGAAAGCCCTACTAATTTCAACAAAAAGGACCTTGAAGTCCTTTAAGAAACTTTTAAAATCTTGAAGGCACTTTACATTTTCATTTTTCATTTAAAACAATAATATCAAATACTCCCATATCTATGTTTTGTATTCTTTATCCAAAATATTTTTAATCAGTCCAGAGTCCACAGCTGTGGATAAACTGAAGCCACTCTAATTATGTGTCCTACCCCCAACAGGAATTATAATGGAAGTAACTCCTTTTCCTCACTCTTTTACAGCTTTAAAGCTTTGTTTGTTGACCAAAAGGGAGCAACCATTACATTTAATTCAGATATATTTTTAAAAATGCAATGAAACACATAGTAGAAAATTTCTTCACACCCATCAGATATCAGGTAGCAACCAGGCAGGTAGGGTACCACCTGGCAAGGTCTAAGCTTAGGAGATAATTTTGGTGTTTACATGTTCCAAGATACAAATGCTTCTGCCTTCTGAAAATGAATTCACGGGGAAAAATATCACAAGAATACAGTACACTACAGTGGATTTCTTATAGCAGTTAGTCCTAGCAAGCAGGGTGAACTACTCCCATGAAGAGATCAAACTGTCTCCTAGGATTTACCTGTTAGTGATTTGAAATTATCAGAAAGGGGTACGGTGGGAATATTTGAATATACTTGTTTACTATTCTTTGGATTGCTTCTTACTGTCTTGTTACATCAAGCTAGACATGAGATTTCTCTAACAGAATTTGGCAGTATATGGCTAACACACTGCAAAAAAACAGGAGAGTTGTAAATAAAGCCCCTAATGTTTTCCTGCCCATCTCCCTCTCAGTCTTTCATATGTAAATCCAAAACTCAAAGCTTGCCAAGTAAAACCACCCAGCCCACATGCAAATCAAAATTTCGNTCTGCCCAGGAAACTGTACTATCCTGGCTTCTACCACAACTCACTGAGAGAGTTACTTTTGCTTTAATCCCCACCTACCGCAAGAACAATTCATGAATGCAAGCTTCTTAAGATGAATTGGTAGCAAAGAAAAATTTTCCTTTTTTTAATAAATTGTTCACATTATGTTGCAACTCCTTGCCACAAAAATACAGCCTTAATTCTGTACAGTGATTCCATTAAAGGTCAAAATTAAGTGCTGTGAGACAATACATTTTTAACAATCC
>VXBC01008780.1:62201-77989 GCA_013399945.1 Ploceus nigricollis | reverse complement strand
TTGGTAATAGCTGACAAGGATTCTGAGCAATAACCAAAGATTTTTAGTAATAAGCAAGCTTTTTTAGTAATTACATGCTGTGGGAAAGAACAAGGTGTGGTTAAAAGAAGGGGGCCATGCAGAAGTAGGGCAGCAATTTTCCAGGGCAAACATCTTTCTTCTAGATCCTAGAGATAAGTACAACAAAGTCTAGCAGCAGCTNTCCTGCAGTCCTTCCTGGAGTCCCTCCTGGAGTCCTTCCTTCCTGGAGTCCTTCCTTCCTTCTTCTCTCCCTCCCTACCTCCTTCCCTTCTCCTCTCCCTTCCTTTCTCTCTCTTTATCTCTTTCTCTCTCTTTTTCCCCCCTCCTCTTTCTTTCTTCCTGTCTTTCTCTTTAATTAACCTTTTTCTTTCTTATTTCCTTTTTATCTTATTCCTTTACCCAAAACACTCTGCCGTGTGCTTACATAGAAGATCAGGAACTAACACCTATTTTCACATCAAGTCCGTTATTTACTAATAAAACTTCTTTATTCATCTGGTTTTGCAGACCCTCTGACTTTTGTCCTTTCTTTCAACCACAAGCATTTATAAATCTTGGGTGCTCTCTTCCCTTAAGGGTAGGGATCCTACCTACACTGCAGGCATCCTCTTATGCTTTGTTTCTTCAGTTACTCTTCTCTGTGAAGTGTTTGAGAGCGTCACATGCAAGACATTGCTCAAAGATCATGTTTGAGGATCACCAGGTTCTTTCATTCATTGGCCGTCCTTAATGGTCAAAATGGAATAAAATCCCTACAGATATTACAGGAGACAGAAATAGCTTTTCCACCACATTAGCCTGTTTCTCATGGACCTAGTACTTCTAATCATTTTTAGTTCAATACTATTCTCATAATTACTTTCAGGAATTTCTCACAACATTTAGAATCAGCTTACATTTTTAACAAGCAAGCTGCCCAACACTAGCCATGCATGACGCCTCAAATGACTAAAGAACAAAGAGAAAGAATAAAGAGAAAAGAAAACATTCTAGAGACAGGCACAGTTGCACCCAGTGTCAGAAGAAACAGCAAAGGTAAATTAATATAATAAAACTATTGGAAAGGTAAAGCAGTTTCTCATATTAGGTGTGTAGCAGCCAGCTAGCAATGCTTTATTTGTGCAAAGTAGACCAAATTCAAAGAATTGAAAATGCGCTTGGCAATCCCAGTAGAACATTCATTTGTCTGCAGCATAAACCCACAATTTTGTACAATTTAGCAAGTCTAGCAAGCATCCTGGCTCAGGAGCAGCCTAGAAATAAACTAGACAGTTGATATTACGGAACAGGATTAAAGTACGATGGTAGAGCTGCATGGGAGTTGTGTATAAAGCATCTACTTGCATTTAGACTTGCTCAAGCCAATGCCTTTACTTTTTGCTAAACTGGTCATAAAATTCCTGCACAACAGTTGGAGGAAAGGGAGGTAAAACAAGGAAATGAAAAGTGCCTTGTATATGAACTTCCAAATCTAGAACGGTATGCAATCAGCAAAAAAAAAAAAACAAAAAAAACTGGGCCGCTTTTTGTCTACTCTGAGCCAAAAATTCATAACATTCCTAACCATAAAGATGCCCAAGGAAAAGGGATTTAACAAACAAGAACCTTATCACACACCCGCAAACTCAGAAATATGCAACAAAAATTTATTCTATTTTTTTAAGTCCTCTTCCTTAAAGAAGGTGTTAAAAGTTACTTTATCAAGTTTGTGACCTCTGGGTGCTCTGGGAGATGTGCTGCCTCATGCTGTCACTCCTGAATGGAGCAGATCATCCCCAGTTGTAGTGGTTATTGGAAGCTATGTGTAAGTAACAAAATACCACCTTGGAGTAGAATTCTCTTTGGTGACACTGTCATTGCTTTTCTGTAAATTTTTACCCACCTTGCTTGGCAGTTCCAGTATAAAAACTAGTGTTGTCACACTCTGTGTGAGTGTATGCGCGCATTAGGTGGAATTAAGCTGGTTAAGTGGAATTAAAAGAAGATTTCCTATTTTTCTTCGTGTAACTTTTAGAACACTGCAGGATTTATGTTTTTTTTTTTCATTCTACTATATGAAACAGATAACAGACTGTTCCTTTATTCCTATTCCATATGGATTGAGGAAGACAATGCTTAATAGGCAAAGCATTTCAAGTAGGAAATCAGTGATCCCTGAAATTTTTGCAAACTTTATATTAAAAGATGAATCAATTTAAAAACCCACATTATAAGACCTACAGAAAAATAAAAACTGAATGGGCATGCTGTCTACAAATGTTCCATGAAATCATTCCCAGTTTTTAGTTCCACAGACATGGCTCTATATATTATAGCCTTATATTCTCCATTGGGTTTCATTTCCTGCCCAAGTCGTTAACAGATATGTAGGTAGGCCCATGAGGCAACTCTCAACCACTCATCATTTTGCATGTGGAAATAGGCATATGTTGCTGTCTTGGTTTGGAAAGACAGGAGTCTGTGAAAGAAGGCAAAAGCCGCCCGTGAAATGGAAAAGGCAAACCCCCTCCCTCGGAATTACCAGNTGGGATGATGTAACTTTGCCAGTCATGCAGTGAGTCATTCAATAGTCTATTAACAGAAGATCTCTCCCCGGAGGGAGACATTGTTCTTGGAAGAGATAAGAAAACTGCCCACCCTCCAACAGATGGCAAATAGAATACACGCTTATCTTACAAGCCAGGACAGTTGCTATGATCAATATAAACCACATACATACATGCTTTACAGACAAATAATAATAGAGTGCTTCTATAAAATGTATAAAATCATCTTTGTATGATTAAACAGTATAAAACTTTCAAGCCTTTATAAAGAATGTACCTTATTACAATGTTAACTCTTCTAATGAATTTTTTTAAAGTGATTATTTAATGAAATAACACTATTTAGTGCTTTAAATTAGCCTTCTGATGCTAATTTCAGGCTTGGAAAAGTGTCCTATGGCGTGCTGTAAGTCTTCAGTCTGTTTCAGTCTGCTTGTTCCTGGCTACTTAATAATCTCCAAAGATATTACTGAATTTTACAATGTGTGATGCTTCAATGCAAATAACATTGATTATTTTATTACATTGTTACAGAAGATCCAGTTGGAATTTACAACAAATAATCATTTTTCAGGTAAGTTGATCCTGGCTGGACTCCCACGTTCCCACCAAAAGTGTTTTATCCCTTCTCTCCTCAGCTGGAAAACAAAGAGAAAGTTTAACAAAAGGTTCCTGCATTGAGATGAGAACAGGCAGAGGCTGAGAACAGGTAGACATTGCTCAACAATTACCTGAGATAAAGAGACTGAAAAAATTTTGGAAAATTACTTTCTTGTCAATCACATTACAGTAGAATAATGAAAAATAAAACCTAAATCTTAAAAATCCCTTCTTCCTGGGCTCAACTTCACCAGAAATTTCTCTATCTTACACTCCCACACCATTCCAGTGGTGCAAGGAGATGGAATGGTGTTGTGGTCACTTAATCACATTTCTGCTGCTCCTTCTCCTTCATGGGTAGGGCACCTCACACTCCTCCCTGCTCCACAGTGGAGTCCGTCTCATGATAGATAGTCCTCCACGTACTTCTTCAACATGAGTTCTTCTCACAGGCCACAGTACTTCATGAACTGCTTCAGTGCTGGTCCCTTCCACAGGGCACAGTCTGTCAAGAGCAGACTTCTCCAGTGTGGGTCCCTCACTATGCTGGTCTTCAAACTGCCTCACCATGGTCCAGTGGCTGGAGGGGAACCTCTGCTCTAAAACCTGAAGCACCTCCTCCCACTCCATCTTCACTGGTGTCTGCAAGACTGTTGCTCTTTTATAATCCTCTCCTCTGGATACTGTTCCCCAAGAGGATCTTTATTTCCTCTTCTTAACTACATCGTCCCACAGGTGCTACCACCCTTGCTGATGACTTCAGTTATGACTGGTGTCTGTCTGGTCAGTCTTGGAGTTTTTTGGCACTGTCTCTGTTAAACATACCAGAAGCTTCTGGCATCTTCTCAACAGAAGCCATCCATGTAGCCTCCCTGCTACCAAAACCTTGTCATGTATGCAGAACCAATATAGCAGTTCAACAATTAATAGAGTCAGACTGTATGAGTTTATGATCAATTCCAGGTGAAAACAGCACTGTAGAAGTAAAACTGAAGTTGCTCTGAAGAGGCAACTTTTTTCACTTACAAATTCAGTGAACACTGATTGACTGTGTTATTTTTTTAAAAAATCAATATTGTTATTGGAGAAGAGAAAAAGACAAAATAGTTGTCCATTTGAACAAGTCAATAAAAGTAGAAATGTTTAAAAAATTCCTCAAGAGGAATAATTACATTGAGAGGATTTCATTAGTATGGAGATTATCTTGAAGTAAATTTCAGCATCAGAAGTCAATAACTACCCTGAGTGTTTTGTCATTATTTTGCCTGTTTCCACTAGAGATATATTTCTGTGGTAAAGACAGAATAAGGTCAATAACTAAAATCTGCCACGGTATTTTGAATAGGAAAACTAATTCTGTTTCTAGTTGTCGTTATTTTTTTTATGTTGGTGGTGTTTGGTTATGCTGTATCCTTCTTTGACAGTCAACAGAAGGGATAAATTTTCATGTCAACAAAAAGCTCTAGTTCTGTCCTGCATTCAGCCATGCAATATGTTGTTCAATATCACCTATTATATCTTAAGCAAATGCTTATAGCTGTCCAGACAGTTTCAAAGCCCAAGAAGACTCAGTCCTACAATAAAAGAGAGTTAAGACAATTGGTCTCCTATTTGATTTTTGGTCTGACAAAAACTGGTTGGGTTAACTTTTATATTTAATACTTGGCTTTATTTTAAGTGGTTTTTCATATTAGGAAGGACTAGAATATTTAATCACATTTCATTTGCATCTTATAAAAATATAATAACAATTAGGATAGACAAAAACAATAAAGGAGATTATGGCTGAAGGAAAGCAAGATTTTGCTATATGTATCTATATGGTATCTTTTGTTCAGTCTCAGATTCTTTGGCTACTTGTATCACAGGATATATATACCATAAAGCCAGAAAGATTATATATTAAGAAAAACCCAGTGAGATACTCTTAAATTTTAATATTTCACTGTCTTATTATTAGAAATATAGTTAATAAGCATGCATATTTATAGCACTACTATATTACTATTTCTAAGCTACTTGAAGAAATCTCTCATCCATAGATTTAGAAGCTGCCATATGCTCCTGACGCAATGGAAAGTTGTTTCTTTACCCAGAGGTGGAACTGCTTTTAAATGCAAAAGCAAGACTAGAGTTTTTAAGAACTAGAAAATGGTACATTCAATAAAAACTAATTAAGTGAGTCTAAGTGGCTTCATATGGTAAGACAAGTTTTTCTACATGAGTAAGCCAGATGAGCAGTAACAGTGTAGGTACTTTCGTGGATGTTGACCAAAATAATTACTATTTTTGAGACAACTAAACTTAAAAATAAATGCATCCCTTTTCATACTAAGAAAATAGTTTCAATACAAGTATTCAGTAATCTATTTAAATTTTGTGGAGTTTTCATGTGGGAATTTTCATGCTTTCCAAGACCCACAGTTTGAGATTCAAAGTACTCCAAAAAATCCTAGGAATAATATGAGGTTCTGTAGACTCAAGCCTACCGGTAAGAGGGTGTTTACTCCCCCTGCACCCATTCATTAGATTATTTTACTAAAAGCATCTAAGTTTTAGAAAATAATTGTTAAATGTTTGGTTATTTCCATGCAAACTTTATTTCATTCCAAATTCAAGTGTATGTTTCAGTTCTTATTTTTAGAGACATTTATATCAGCCAAATTGAAACATAAGTAGTTTGGGCTAAATGCTCAACAATCTTTATCCTGCCCTTACTTTTCTAGAGATGGGGATACTCCATCTCTTTGAATGATGCACCTCAACTCAGCACTGAGGCTTGTAACTAGAAAATATGCCCCAGCAAATGTCCTCTGAAGATTTTCACACTCTTCTCATTCAGTAGCAAAGCCTAGAAACCATTTAATCTATATGTGGTCCTCTTCTATACCAAATCTCATTCTAAGAGAACTTCTTAAAATGATTCAGTTGATATAGTGTGTGTTATAACCTACCACATTTACCTGTGTGAATTTTGAGATGATTCCTTAATAGATAGAAATTATCTCACAGAATAAGATGAGTTGTTTTTCTCTCTAGGAAACAGAACTTTCTGTACCAAAATTTAATTTACCAAGGATTTCGAGAAGAATCACACAAATCCATCTATACATCTTCTCTGACTGATAGAAAGACAGTCAATTAGAAAAGGGCAATTCATAGCATCCTTCACTGATTCTTTGTCTAAATTATCCCTTGGAGTAGTTACCTTCCCCCTTTTTCTGCCATGTCTAAATGCAGTTAGAGAGAAGAAGACAAAAATGTTGTCTATATTGTCTAAATCTGTTGCCTGCTGGATGGTAGGACAGCAACTTAAAACTCTTCCTTTCCTCTCACCATTCCTAACTGCTGTTGTGGCCATAAGATCATCTAGTTACACATAATCTTGACCAGCTTGTTTTGTATCGCTCAAATAGAGATGCATGAAATCATAATAGCTAATACCTTCCAGAATGCAGGTGATGTTTTTTAGAGAGGTGAAGGATCCACTACTGCTTATTTCACCGTTTAATTGCTTTCACTGTTCAAAATCTATTTCTTGGTTTCATTCCAGCTTCTGCCTCTGGGTTTTTTTACATGTTTCTCTGCCTGGAAAATAGCAAAGTACTTAAGGAATTGGCTTTTTCTCTCTCTGAAAGTACTTAAAAACTGCAATCAAGTCACTTCTCAGGTTTTTCTCTCAAATGTAAAGTGCAAACTCTTAATGTATCTCTGCCATAAACATTATTTCTGCCTCTTGGAAGTGACTCTTCTGTGACTTTTTTTTGCACTTTGCCTAATTCCATATGTTGAATTTTAAATGTGAGTGTATGAACATACTTGTTTTGGTAATGCCTGATTTTTAATGCCCCAACAGAAAGGGTCACTTACCTGTTTTAACTTACTCTATACAAGCAGATGATCAGGTCACAAATCAGGGTCAAAGGGAGATTTAAAATCAGTTATTCAATTTCTGTGATCCTTTAAAATGTCTTATTTCTTTACTATACCAGCGTAAACATTTATGTATGTTAAATTTCATAGAATGTCTTGTTTCTGATATTTTCATGGAGGGAAGTATACCCCAAAACCAACCACCACAGTTTTCTCTTATAGATCCCCATTTATACGAACAGTACTTTAAAAACCATTGGCAAATTATTGCTTGGAAAAACTCACAAAGATAAAAAATATCCATATTATGAGAAACTTAACCACAGACTGTACTTACTTCTTTATGCAGAGTATACAATTCTTTCTGTCTTATGTGCAAGAGGTTCTATTTTTACTAAAAACAAAAAGTCACCTTTTATTCCAGCAAAATAAAGCACACCTAGAGTTAACTTAGAGTTAATGTAATTTGGCTAATATTGCTATGATATCAATTGCTGTCAATTATATATTCTTCACAGTGTAGTTGAAACAATTTGCATAGAATAAATTACTAGTTATTCTGAAACTATTTTCTCATAGCATAGTACTCTAAATGTGCTATAATTGCCTCTGATATCTCTCTGACAGGTTTTGGTATTTCATAGTCATTGAATGAACAAAGCATGCACTCTATCCAGCAGGGTGCATTAAGAATAAAATGAAGTCTGGCACTTACATGCCACTTCCATTGATATTCATGAAGGAAAATGTAGTTTAGCAGCTCAGTCCAAGACTCCTCAAAGTGAATGGGAAGAGTCACAGCAACATCTATGACAGCTGAATCACAAACAGAGGCCTGGCAGAGGCAAGCTACCTAGGGCACATGAAAATGAGACAGCAAGTCCAGCACCCATACTGGATGAAAAATAACAAGACTGTTCTTAACTGTTTTCATCTGTCTTGCAGTAAATATATAATAGCCTTCTGCTTAAGTTCAAATAAATAGCCAAGTCCTCTAATAAATTATTCAGGCATTTCTATGCTGCTGGTTATGTACCAGACACATTCTTTGACTGTCAGCACACATACCCCATTAGCATTCTTGTAGCAACTTTTTTTTTTTAATCAGAACAAAGTCTGTTTCATGTCTCCTTTTATTTTTTCATTTTTATGATTTTTAATGTTGTTGTGATAACATCCAATGCCACTGAAACCACAATAGTGATAGAAATGTATGTTACCAAAAAAATGGGATTTTAATGAATTTTTCTGGCATATAAAATGATACCAGTACCAGAAATAATTTATTTTTACCTTTTTGACTGCATATTTACAATAAAATTTTGTGGATTTTGGAACAGTTTAAATCTTTGAAAAATATATTCCAAACCTCCCAGGTGCTTTGAGCATCTCAATTGTCTTAATTTCTGTGTGTGTCTTTATTTCACTGTTTCCAACAAAAGTTTGCACAAGAATTTTCACTATTTAGACAGATGTCATTCTAATTCTTGGGCATGACTCCTGTAAACACACTAGGATGCATCTTGCAAGCTACCTCCAAAATTGTAACATATTAATTCATAAGAATTTCTCCAATTTCAGTCCTTTCCCTAAATTATTACTCAAGCTACTACTTTAATGGAATTGTTAGAATTATAGAATAGCCTGTGTTGAAAAGTACCGTGGAGATCATCTAGTTTCAACCCCCCAGGAGTGTCCCTTCCACAGGAACACCTTCCACTACATCAGGTTGCTCAGAGCCTCATCCAACTTGGCCTTAAACACTGGCAGAAATGGAGCATTCACAGCTTCTCTGGGCAACCTTTCCCAGTGCCTCAACAGTATCACAGTAAAAAAATTCTTCCTAATATCTAATCTAAACCTGTCCTCTTTAAGTTTGAAACCATTCCCCCTTGTCCTATCACTACATGCTCTTTTAAACAGTTTTAAATTATGCATATATTATTAATATAAAACATTATATAGTCTCGAAAACAAGCACTCTTGTATATGTACAAGAATATGTAGGGAATATGTAGGGGAAAGCATATATATACACATATACATACATACATATATACATATATATATACATACATATATGTATGTATATATATACCTTTCTTGTAGGCTCCCTTCAGGTACCAGAAGGCAGCACATAGATACACACTGATGCTCTTTTTCAGGCTGAACAATCCCACTTCTCTCAGACTTCCCTCACAGGAGAGGTGCTCCATCCCTCTAATCATCTTGGTGGCTCTCATCTAGACTGTCTCCAACGGGTCCATTCCCTCCTGTGATGGAGACCTCAGAGCTGGATGCACCTGGGATTATTCATATAATAAAAGTTGCATGTGCACTTTGGTTAAGGATCCAGGTCCAGTTATTTGGTTTAATATCTCTACATATAATGAAAATTTTCCATTTAATTTGACTGAGACTTGATTTAATCTTCCTGAATAGCACTAATTCTCTTTCTCATGTTTATGAAGAATTTGTTGCCTTTGATCTTCAAGTGGCATGAAGTTCCTGACCCGTTAGTGTCAAGAAGTACAGCTTACACCTATGTCATTGCATTGATTCATTCTTGTGGAAAAGCTTCCTACTGGTAACAAAGCACTTTTAGGCTTGCCAGAAATGTGGTATTTTCAAGAGTGTTTATAAATAAACACTTTCAGGATAATCTAGGATTCTTCGATATGTGACCATCTGGTTGTAAAATAAGGTGGAAAAGCTTCAGTGTTGCTTAGTATAATCCACTTTCCAAAACTAGTTGCGTTTATATTGACATTTAAAGCTAGGGGTAATAAAACTGATGCAATTATGCCAGTGTAAATTTTAAAAAGCTGGGGGAAAAATATGGGGTTTTTTTAATAAATACAAATATCTTCTTTAAATCAGGGTTCATTTCTTCACAATGCATGGAAGTTACAAACCAACCAATTGACCTATTTTTGTCTCTACTTACCCACCAATTTTTCATAAGCATAATCACTATACAACTTATTAAATAAGTAATTAATCATGAAATAAAATATTTTATTGGCAAGGACAATTCATACTTCATACTGTTTTGAAAATCTGAATACAGGGTTTAGTTTCTTTGCCTGCTTTCCCCTATATATTCCAGAGTACTTGTTTTTGAGACTATATAATGTTTTATATTAATAATATATGCATAATTCCTTTGACATAAATATCTACTAAAGTAAAAGGTATTCATGAAGTCCTACCGACTGTCAGTTTGAAGGCAATATCTTAGGAAATAGTTCAGAAACATTGTTTTCAAAACGTTTATCAACACATTTCATGAGTGTTAGGTTATTGACCAATATTAGAAAATAAGTTACTTCAAAGCAATATTTTTCCTAGATAATGCTGGTCTTGTAAAATTAAAATGGTCTAGAGCAAAGCCCATTTAGTTTTGACAAATGAAATAATTCTTTGCCAAGAAAGGCCACCTGTAATATTTTCTGCTGTCCAAGTATTGCAACTCAGTTTGGTACATCTAGATTTATGTTTTCCGTGAAATCTCCCCTCTTATCAAACGGCATAGAACTTGCATGATCTCAGAGGAGATATCTTACAACTCATACATCAGAGGATTTGTATTTCCTTCAACAACCATAGTAGACACAAGTCAAAATTGGCTTCAGAGACTCAGTAATTCAGTCAAGCAAATCAACAACTTGCAAAAATGCAGTTCACATACAATCAACTGGAAATCAATTATGTTACTCAGTTTAAATCAAATTTCAGATTAGAAACAGGTCTGAAGGAAACTGTTGTTGAAAGTTTTATTCTCAGAAGAACTTTTTAGATTTTTATATTAACCAAAGATAAGTCTACTTATCCTTAAGAAATATAAATTCTGAATGTATTTCAGTTCAAACAGATGCCTGAAAATCTTCAGGAAGAATAATATTAGTTGTAACTTCATAACCCTTGGCATGTTCTAGATGCTTTGGAAAAGCAAACATAATTATTTTTTATCAAATGTGCTGTACAGAGCATGGGCAAGGAATAAAGCAAGTGTTTTGTCATGGATTCTGAAATCCAGTAACATGTTTGCCATTCTGTCTCATACATGTAATTGCCTTCAGTTTAAGGTTTTCCTGAACACAAACACAGTGATCTGTAATTTCTTTTTCCATGCACAAGAAAATTGCCTACAGAGAAAATAACATACAGAGTGTGAAAATTGAGCAACATATATAGGGGAAAACCAGACTCAGTCCCACATTTATGCAGAGAACCCACATACACACAGGAAATACCTTGGTGACACAAAAGAGGAGAAAGATCTTCTTGAAAAACATGGCTCAGCTGACTAAAACCTGTCCCTTAAACGTCTTTTATAACCACGGGAGCTCTGAGGTTATACTTTAATGTTCTTTGGATCTATTTTAGTGTTATTTTACAACTGTGAAGTAGATTTTTAGAGCAAATGTATGACATTCTGCTAAGTGACTTTTAACTTTAGTCTTTTCCAGCTATACCTTTGCACCCTGCAATTCACTACATTATCCAGATTTCATCTACTACTTCAGATGAATTTTTAAAATAAGCCTTTCAGCTTTATTCCTTGAAAAATGGAAGATTATTTGAAAAAAAAAAATTAGAGAGAATATCTGGACATTCCAACCCTCCAAAAAAAGGGGAATGATAGCTTTTATTCTTTAGTATGTTTTCCAAATTTTTCAGTTCTGATACAGAGTTCTTACAAAAACTGTTGCCTTGTCAAGACCCTGGGACAAAGATGAGGGAAGTGTACACTATATAACATCATTTCCTATTAATATGCTGAGTTTTGGGGGCAATCTGCATTCCATCTCCTTAAATAGACAAAACCATCACACTCACACAGCCTGTGAGAGTTCTAGAATCTTCAAAAGACAAATCATGAAATCAGGCAATTTTTGAGGAAACTTTAGCAGTTGTATTTTTGTTCGTCTTTAGCAGGCCTAGGCTTTTCCTTTATTCATGTCATAAAACATAGCATAGACCTCCTTTACAGCACAGCATTGATCAATAAGTTGATTGTCAACATATTAGCTACTATATCATATCTATCCTACAGTTTTGACAGGGACAGCTGAGCAGAACACCTCAGTGAAAACCAAAGACAAAATACAAGTTGTGCCTGAGAGACTACCACTCAGAATAGGCAATAGTTTTTCTGGAGCAGAGCTAATGAGTAACTATTTCCATTTCCCAACACAAGAGTATCCCAACAATACTGTGATTCAGGCTGTCGTGAAAAGGTTAATTTAAAACAGAAGCAGTTACAAAGGCAAAAATATCAAAAACGCCACGTGTTAGATTTTAGTAGCATGTCCCAAGTGAAAGAGAAAGAAAAATAACAAACAATCTAACTGGTGCAAATTCAGTTGGCTGAACTATATTTGAATTGCATTGAACCTGGCAGCAGCAAAGGCAGGTAAGAAAGTCTTCTCCTTCCTCCTGAAAACCTTGCTTTAAAAGTCTACAACAAGTGTGATACAGCCTACGGCTAAATACCAGCTTGTAGAGAAATAGATGACAATTCTGTTCATTTCAGTTTTTCAAACCTCATCCCAAAGCTCTCTTTCCGTAGGTGTTGAAAGTAGAAAAAAACACTGCAACTATAATTCTAAGAGCTGCAGGAAAGCATGCATATGTAATGTGCAAGCCTTCAGCAGTTTCTGTGTATTTTTCTGGTGTGATGTGCCCACAGAACCTGAATTGAAGGGGAAAACATATGTACATTTCAGCCCATAAACAGACAAGAAAAGGAGTGTCATGTAACTCAGACAAAGTACTAAAGCAAAAAAGTCTTTTTCAATCACCATTGGCAGATATGTGTATATACAGGTATGCATGCAGACTCATATTTTCAGTGAAATTAAAACTGACAAGTGAAAACTTTGCACTGCATGATGTTTTGCAAATTTGATGAACCCACAGCAGGACCTAGAAGCCCTTAATCTTTGCATTTAACTTTAAATAAATAATTACCTTTAATTAAACTATGAGCAGCAGGGACTTAAACTTCAGCTAGGACCTTGAAATTTCATGTTGATCTTTGTTCCAAGCTACCAACGTGTTGCATTGTGTTGCAACTGGGTTCATCGTGCCCAGGGAGGTTGCAGCTGTCGGCTCTGGGCATGGGAACAAACGGGATGAGTCCTCGTTTCAGAAAGCTCAAGAATCCATTTATTACCCATGGGGAGAAGGGGCAAGATGGAGAGGAAAGACAGGGCAAAGGCAGGGTCATGGGGTTTTTATAGGGTATTGCAGGGGTGAAGTTAGGGTCCTGGTCAAGGGAGAAGTTATTAGCAATACAAGAAGGATAAGATCAAATTCCTGCCTCTTAGGAACAGGGGCATTCCGCACTAATGTAAAAACCCAATGCCAGTGTCAGTTACAAATAGATGTAATACAGATAGGAAACTGGGAATCTCCTCTAGATACAGTTTATGGTGTATTTGTTGGACTGGGTCACAATTCAGAATACATATACTTTAAAAAAATGCAATATAGGTTTACCAAATCCAAATCTAAATTTAAGGTTTGGATACAGTTTGAAAATATTTGTAATTACAGTATTCTTCATGTTTATTTTAATGATAGTATTCTTCAAATTTTGTTTTTGAAAAATTGACTGTTCACAGAGCTTCCATATATGATTCATGTTCATGTTCTCAGGTATGTTTAGAAGAAAGGACACATCCTTTTATCGGTAGCCATTTCTGCAGGATTCAAGAAAAAGCCTTTTGGTCAATAAACCAAGAAGAGCATCCATTATCCCTTTGAGAAATTCTTTCAAAAATGGAAATCTCTTCAAATGCTTATAATGCATAAGTCCAATTAAAGAAGAGGTGACTGCTATCTCAGATTAGACTATTAGCAATGGCTTCCTTTATTAGGAAGTAAACTACTATCTAGCTTAGGTTTGGGGTTTAGAGACCAATACTGGGCAATGCTTAGGAGCTGTTAAAGACATGCTGTTTATTCTCCTTGAACTATGCCGCTAGTACTTTTATAGTTATTAATACAAATTAAGGAACATATTTCACCACTTGTGCAGCAGTGAAAACTTCTAAGGTCCTTATGTGAAGCACAAGAGCATAGGAAAACACTCCTAAATCCCATGTCACATGTGGACCTTTAGATTATAATGATTTTGACATTTCCTTCTCAGTTCATCATATCATCTTTGTATATGGTATTTCTTTTACCTGCATTTAAAGCTTCTTAGTCTCGATAGATATTCTGGATTCTTGTGCTCGCATCTACTTCTTACCATACTGAAAATGTGTTGTGAAGGTGAAGAGGCTAGCACCAAGCACTGCCTTGTTTTCTTGATCAATGTTGATTTCTTCTGAACAATGTGTACTCTCAGCTGTTCTGTTTATTATATTTTGTATGCAACTGAACCACACTCTGAGAACTCATCATTATCCAGCCTGGTCATCAAAGGTTTTAAGGGTGCAGCAATTTATTTTTTTACTTAAAAATTCACCTAATGCCTAAGAGGTCAATATAAATTACCAAAGGCCTGTAATTTAAACATTTGCTGGCTTTCTGCTTCACAAGTTTGATGGACATATTGATGGTATGACTAAGATTACTGAGGAACATAAAGATCACTATAAGGAAATCACAGCAAACACTCCCAAAATAAGCTTCAAACTACAGTTATGTTTTCTGAAACTAGATTTGTATTTTCTATCAGATGTATTTAATACCTGCAGAACGCTTCTGCCATGTGCCATTAAGTTCACCTGAAATGTAACGATCCATTCCTTGTAAAATTACATCAGATGGGCTGACACTTTTCTGCAGTGAACTCCTGATACTGCAAAGGCTGTGCTTTATTGAAGCTTTTCTTTAGGATTTCTACTAACAAAACTGTGAGAAACTGTTGATGGTTTCATATTAAATGATTTGCACAAGCAATGACAAATTCTTGATTAAACAATCTGGCAACCAATTTTCATTAAATTGAAAAGCTATTAAATTATATAGACTTACTTTGCTTTAGCACTCAGGCTGCAATCTACATTTAATTGTTGCTAAGCATTCTTCTGATGTCTAAACTCTTTCTAGACAGAAATAAAATGGATTTTGTAATAAAAATAGAATTAAAGAAAATAAAGTAATAGGAATCTATTAATTTTTATTCACTTTATTTTGTGCCATCTGTATGCTAAGGACTTTGTAAATGGTATAGTAAACAAATGCACATATGGACAGGAATATATGCCAAAAAATTCTCCAACAAGCTGAGAAGTTAAAGTAAAATGATATCTATCTGGTAGATATCTTTCTTCTGTTAACAGGTGACTTCTATTACTGGTGTGTTTACTAGATTTTTAGAATTTGGGAGGTTTGTTTTTAAATTAATGTCATGTTTTATTTCGTCCACTTAGTAAGACTTTAATTTGTCCCAGGACTGCAAAGAGAGAAGAAAGCAATGCAAAAACCTCTGCCACTTCTGAAAAGGACTTGTAAAGACTGTTAGCTACATTAGTATTTACATTTTACTGTGCTTTGCAAGTTGTGAATTACAGGGATAGGCACTCTCTCTGTACTCTGCTAGCACTGCTTTCTGAGGTGTCTAACTGATGCCAGCATTATTCAAATAGATAGGATGGAAAGCTTTTCCTTACTCTTATTGCACAGTGCAGCCAGGTTTACATAGCACAGAAAATTTTTTCCCTCAGATAAGAACTAAAGACAGCATGGCATTAGCAATTTCGGGGTATTGTTGGGCTAGCATCCAGA
>VXBC01008780.1:37163-55688 GCA_013399945.1 Ploceus nigricollis | reverse complement strand
GCCGTGAGCAGCCTCTCCTCCCCTCCTGTCAGCTGCTCCTGGCGCTGGGCGATGGAGAAGGAGCCGGGCTGGGCTGCTGGCTGGGAGCTCTACCGGCAGCTCCACCCCTGGAGGGTTTGCAGCCAGGGACCTGAGGAGGGGCGAGCCTCCATCACCTGGGGCTTCTCAGCTGTTTCTCCAGAGGAGCTGCAGGGATTGCACTTCCTGGGATTAGAAACAGAGAGCTGCTCAGAGGTTGGGGGTGTTTATCAGCATTTTCTGAAGGGGTCGCAATGTATGGTTTATGAGTTACATCACTGACACTGATCTCTGTATAGCTCATTGATTGCCAGTTAATTACATGTCATTAATAAATCAATAAACCACTTCAATCCCAATTCAGTTTAACAGCATGAAATTACAGTCTTTCCCCTGTGAAAGCTCATAATTTAGGGACAAGAAATGGATTCCTTAATGTTTTATAATGCTACATTTTAAGACGTATTGTAGATATTTCTTCCAGAAGAACGGAAGGCTTTACAGCCTACAAAATTTTGCTAAATTTATGCCACTACAGTTCAGAACATGGTGCCATATGCCTGTGGCTTTGAAATTTCTAATTAATGTTACCTTCAATGTTTTGGAAAGGGGCTCAACTAACTCCATAGTGAGAGTATTAGAGTTAAAGCAACGGGTATGACAGTATAGAGATTTCTCTTGCTAGGTTTTTTCCATTCACTTTTGGCCAGATCCTTTGCCAATTTTTTCCTCTTTTTTTCTTTTACTGCATCTATCTAATTTTAGAAACAGAAAGTGAAGTACGCTTTTAAGCAGATTGTGTTTGCCCTTTTCAGAATTTTTCCTTCATTTCCATGAACTCTCCAGATTACATAGCTCTTGATCTTTTGCAGTCACTTGAACAGCAGGTGGGAAAACCAGCTAATCTTAGAGACCTATTTTAGAAACTGCACACAGATAAATATGTTCTTTAGACATGATTATTTTATATAATTAAAGCAATGCTACATACAAGGTCTTAATAAAAATTACTCTCATAAAAATCCCCACATATATATACATACAGAGGGAGGATTTTAGTTAAAAATACAACAGGGAAAATATTTTATTGAAAGGACAAAGTTTATGAATTAAGTCATACATATTTTCAAGATTTCTACAACAAAATTACTACCTCACTTGATACATAACAAACTATATCATGAAATCTCATTTTGGAGAAGTCCCCAAGTGTGTTCTGCCACATAGGAATCTTTTAATGTTTTTTGTATTAAAACATTTGAATCCTCCTTGAAGTTAAGCCTAGGAATCTATTATAAAATATTTTTTTCTCGAAAGTAAGTAAGTCTGATTCCAGATACTTAATTTTGGGGTTTTTTAAATCCATTTTACAAATAATTTGTTTTCAGTCCTATAGTTTTTTCTTTCATGAAGGAACGCAATGAATATTCTTTATATTGTGAGCCTGGATAATTTCTGAATCATGGAAAATGGAGAAATCATAAAAGGTTACTGAACGCAATTTGAAAAAATAATTGGCTTGAACCAGACTGAAAGATTCCTCAGGGAGAGTCATGTCTCTTGCCTTAGGGCTCATGTAAATCTGAGGGGGATATTCATTAAGCGTCTCTCAAGAACAGGACTGGAGGTTTTCTTCATTTGTTTGTGTTTTGTGTAGGATCACATAGGTACATGCAAACATGGTGACACCCGGTGCTGAAAGCCACATGGCTGTTTTGTTCCAGATAAATGTACACTAGCTCCTTTTTATGAAGCCACGTCTTCCATGAAAAAGCCAACTGGTATATAATTTGTCATGCACAAATGGTAACAACATGAGGAATGATCTCTTGGTGTGTCAGATTCAACATGCACCTCTGCATGTATGTGTAGACTTACCCATTGATTTAAAATAAGTAAATAAATTAATAAATAAATTTAAAAGTTAGTCTGATGCATCATTGTGCTGGACTGTGGTTTTGGGACTTGGTTTGGATTTTTTTATTTTAATGCTTTCTAGATTAAAAAAAAAAAAGTTGATTCTCAGCCCTCAGCCTATCAAAGCATAGTGAAAGAAATCCTTATAGCTTGCAGGGTAAGTCTAGTACAAAGTTCACTTGAAGTAAATTGTAAACAAATAGAGATGTACTTCAAAAATTAAAAAAACATCCTTTTCTACTAGTACTGTAGAATCAATGATATAAGGAGAAAACAGATTCCCTGCAACTAAACTAAATTTAAATGTACTGAACAATGGGCATCAGTGACCTACACTGATGAGTCAGAACAGAACCAAAATTTCAGGCTGCAGCTCTGCCTGGGAAATCAAACACAAAATGTAATATCCAGAGTGTCTCAAGAAATCTTATGTCAATACTAGTGTACAAACATAGGGAATCTGAAATATTCTGTTTAATTCTGATGATTGACTAGGAATGTGAATGTGACAATTGACCCTGATGTTACAAAGTATCTTACAATAAGCTGACTTTGCCCAAGCATTCCATTTTAGCACTATGCCAATGCATCGCTTCTGTTATAGTCTGAAAGAAGAATTATACAGGAAGCAAAGAATCATCTGCTGACAGAAAGATTGACAAAAATAAATAAGACATTTAATAAATTATCTACACATTTTAAAATTCTTACAGACATAAAATAATAAATTTAATTTTATTTTAGTGCATCTTCATGCCATTATGTTATAAAATACTCTCTCCACTTCTACTACATCATGTTGTGGTTTTAAAAGATTAAGTCCTGGTTTGACAGTGTTTCAAGAACTGAATTTGCAGAAAAATCCTTGGCTAAAAAAAGACAAAAATGCTGTTATATGTCAAACATTAAACTATTTTTTGCTTTCTTCCTTGCTGTATCACTGGTATCAGATACTTCCCATCCACTTGAAACGGTACAGAACCTTGTTAGTCTGCACTCTTTCTTTTGAAGTAGGATACTTTTTTTTGTGGATACCATTAAAACACTGAAGTGTAAATAAGTGACTTCTTTCACAGAGAACATCTCGAAACTTTGTTCTGAGATATTTTCATGGAAGTGTTAAATCCCTTTGGTCCCCAGACTGTGAGAATATGTACCTTCAGAACCAGAACATGTCAAACGCCTCTGAAGGGTTGGGACTTATTTCAGAAATCTGGTGAGGGATTCTGGTATTTCAAGCTGCTTTCCTCAAGCTGGAAATCTTTGCTATTCACAAAATTAAAAACAAACCTTTACAAAGTCTGCAAAATTACTGGTTTTGAACACATTACTTTGTACACATTACTTTGAGAGTTTTTTTGAGTCTTACAATAAATAATTATCAGAATTTATTTTAAACACAGCCATTTTATTAGTACCTCAGTATGTATGGGAAATTTATGAGTTCTGAGAAGGCCAATTATATAATGCCATTTCTAGCTAGCTGAATTCTGTTAAAATGTTCTCTCTATGTATATAACATTATAAAAACATACAGCTAGTTTAGGTTCTAGAAAAACAAACAGTAGAAAAAAATTTAGAGTTGAAAAAAAAATGGAGATATCATGTAGACACTAGTGTCCTTGAGTACTTGAAATTAATTTCTTCATTTGCTTGTTTGTTTTTTGTTAATAAGAAGATTGTCTGGAAAATTAAGACGACTATAAGGAACAATTTGGTGACAGCTTTGGGGACACTTCGTGCATGTATGCCCAGCAGATACTACCAGATGACACACCAGGAGCTAAAAGATGTTGTGCATACTCATAGCACAAATATATTGCTGAAAGTGTTAGGTATCTGTAGGTTCATCAGTNCAAGCAGCTTGCAGTTTCTCCTGCAAGAGCTTTTTTTCATTGTTATGGAGAGATGCTTCTTGTCTCACACTACAGTGTGTCTGTAATTGCATTCCAGCAGTATGGAGAGCATTGGGCACGAAGGTCTGTACATTATCTCTATTTATTTGTTCAGATATTTTTACCAAATTCATGTTTCTACCACTTTGTTAAAGGTCAGATTTCAACACAAGGGCTCTCTCTTCTATCCTACTGTCCATCACAGTTAATAATAAAGCAGACAAACAAGTCAAAATGCCTGCAGTATAAATGTACAAACACTGATTTCCATTTTCTTGTCAGAAACACACATATTCTTGTGATCCTTTGCTGCATTCTTTCATTGTACATGTTCTGTTAGATCAACCTCATGGCCAGCAACCCAGTAGAAGTCCAAAGTTTTCAGTTAATCAGTCAGTTACTCTACATAATTTTGATATCTCCATTTTAAAATATATTTTTTCAAGTAATCTTTGCACTAACATTTTCAATAATTTAGGTTGAAAACTTCTTTTAAAATAAATTATTTTAGACTGAATGATTTTTCTCTACTAATATGTTTACCATCCTAAACTTTACTCAGCCTAGAATGAAAGAATAATCAAATTTTTGACATTTCTTTTTCAAGGTTATTTTACCATGTTCCCTGTTGCAGTTGTCTAAATATTGCTGTAAAGATTATGCACAGCTGCGTTAATAACCTTGTTATAGCCATGTTCTGGCCTTGCTTACTTACAGTGTCAAACAAGAAAAATTCATATACTACCTACACTGATGTGGTGACTATGTCAGTGGACAAGGAAGGGGCTACAGACATCATTTCTCTGGACTTCTGTAAAACCTTTGACACAATTCCCCACATATAAACTGGGGGGAGATGGATTTGATGGGTAGACTGATGGGAAAGGAATTGGTTGGACAGCTGTGTCCAACAAGAGGGTAGTGGTCGATAGCTAAGGGTCCCAATGGACATCAGTGACAAGTGATGTCACTCAGGGGCCTGTACTGGGACCACATACTCAGTATCAGACATCAGGATCGAGTGCACCCTCAGCAAATTTTTAGATGACGCCGAGCTGAGTGGTGCAGTTGACACACCTGAGGGACAGGATGCCATCCAGAAGGACCTGGAAAATTTCAATAAGTGGGTCCATGAGAATTTCATGAGGTTTAACAAGGCCAAGTGCAAGGTGCTGCAGCTGGGTCAGGACAATCCCCAGTACCAGCACAGATGGAGAGCAGCCCTGCCCAGAAGGACTTGGGGGTGCTGGTGGGTGAGGGGCTGGACATGACCCAGCCATGGGCACTCCCAGCCCAGAAAGCCAAATGTGTCCTGGGCTGCACCCAAAGCAGCGTGGGCAGCAGGGCCAGGGAGGGGATTCTGCCCCTCTGCTCTGCTCTGGTGAGAGCCCACCTGGAACCCTGCATCCAGCTCTGGGGTCCCAGCACAGGGAGGACGTGGACCTGTGGGAGTCAGTCCAGAGGAGGCCACCAAGATGATAAGAGGGATGGGGCACGTCTCTTACGAGGAAAGTCTGAGAGAATTGGGATTGGTCACTCTTTAAGAGAAGATTTTGAGGTTACCGAATTGAGGCCTTCTAGTACCTGAAGAGAGCCTACAAGAAAGATGCAGAGACACTTCTTACAAGAGCATGTAGTGACAGGACAAGGGAGAATGGATTCAAACAGAAAAAAGTAGGTTTAGATTAGATATTAGACAGCAATTCTTTACTGTGAGAGCTATGAATCAGTGGAAGTGTTTACCTGGAAAACTGTGGATGTTCTGTCCCTGGAAATGTTCCAGGTCAGACTTGGAGGCTCTGAGAAACATGCTCTAGTGAAAGATATCCCTGTACATGACAGTGGGATTGGACTTAGATAATCTTCAAAGTCCTTTGAAACTCAAACCATGCCATGATTCTGTGATTCTCCCTATCCACTCCCTAGCCCAACCCCTGGAAAAAACTCTCTTTGCCTAAAAACATAGTAAGCATTCCTGTCTTCTGAAAGGTCAGAATACAACTTCTGATGACACAGAAACAAATGTGCAATCTTAGATTTTTTTTTTTGCAAACACACAGGAGTTTTTCTGAGTTATACAGTATTGCATACTGAAGAATTTGCTTCTAAGTTTTGAAAACTTTGTCAACTTGTACAAAAGGTAATATAAGAAAAGGCACAAAAATCAGCGCCTTTTCTTGTTGGAACTCTATTCTAGGAAATACCAAGTCTCTACATATTGTTTTTCAAATGTGCCTAGATAGTTAGAGACTCCTGTGCCATCTCAACTTTAAATAACTAGAGAAGCATATACCTACCATGTTAGATCATGGTCAAAGAAGGAGGCAATTCTTGTTGTGCAAAACCAAGGTATATCTCTCATTTTAGACAGAAAAACTAACTTTGTCAGAGGGGCTGACATTCACAAGTGCTACATAACTTACATGCTACATGCTAAGTAACTTACAACTAGCTAAGTAACTTACATGCTAAGTAACTTACAACTAGCATGGACATACAGTGTCTAGCCACTAAGGAGACTAAATGCTATATGAGTATCTTGCAAACATCTACTGAATTTCAAAATCAAGGAGAACTAATTAAGAAAAAAACAAATAAAGAAAAAAAATACCCCCTCCAAAAAAACCCATTTTAAAAAAACACATTTTCAATGTATTGGAAAAAAAATTTCAAAGCCAGTGTTTCTTATAATATTTCAACCTTTCCCTTTTAATCAGGAAAAGTATTTTTACAAATCCTTTTTGAAATGAAAAGGAATTGAGCTACTAACTCTGGAGGCCCATAAACATTCCAATAGAATTCTATAGCTGCCTAACCCAAAAAAAGACCAGTATGCTGGGGGTCTAGGAAGAAGGAAATTGTTTCCTTAAACCAATTTTACCTTCCACACTGGTGTAGTAATTCTGTCTCTTGCCTACTAATGACTCACGGATTTTTTTAATAATAAACCAGTCCGTGGACTATTCCAAACACTGGAGACAAGAAGCACAAACTTTTTTAAATGTTGCAAAGACAAGCCCAAGACCTTTTGCTATTCATTTTCTCTACTTCTCCTACTCCAAGTTTCGCAGAGAACTAAATATTACATGTTGACCGACTTGACCTTTGGAGCAATGACCCTCTTAGGTTCTTCAGTTGTAGCAGGCATCTCAGTATGAAGGAAAAAAAAGTCACACTTGCAACATTACTAAGAACTGAATGCATATAATTAGGTAATTTACAGATCTGGTATGCAGATTTTACTAGATGCCAGCCAAACTTAGACCCAGTTGAACTCCTAACAGTGTCCAGAAAACATGATTAAATACCTGATTTTCCTTTCTCAAGTACCTCAGAAATGTTGGTTTCTATGAAAACTATAAATTTTGTAAGACTGCATAAAACAGAACAATGCTGATTCTGCTGCCCAGGAGGGAATATCATTCTTTAATCTAGGCTCTTCCTTTAAGATACAGTTTATTATCCATGGAGAAAAGATGACAGGATAATAGTCTGCATAAGTAGCAATACCTATTTGCACTCCAAACAAACTCTAAAAGACCACTAGACAGCTTCTCTCCAATAATAACCAAGACTTTTGTTAAGTATCAGCTATTCACTTCCAAAGTACGTCTGATCCATGAATTAAGCCTATGGTCTTAAAACGACAAGTCATTATGTGACAAGTAGGAAGAACTTACTTTAGAAGATTGTGTTGCTATTTCAGGGTGAAAGTATTCACTGTAATCAGTTCATGACTTTTTCAGTTTGTCAGAATAAAAGGTTTTTCAGCTAGCACTTGGATTTATTCATACAGTTGAAGAAAAAAAAATCTTGAAAGCTTACTCTGTTCTCTTCTATAGATTGTTTCAAGCCTTTCCAGGAAAGTTGAAGTAGTCCTAGCTTTCCCTCTTGCCTTTGCCATTCCATATTTCTCTTCTCTTTGGAGAAGAAATAAATAAGCCATTGGTCTAAAAATATTACTTCAAAATATGAAAAAAAGGCAATACAGTGTTTGTCAGCAGAGAGCAACTTTTATGTGGATGCCTCAACCCACTAATTCTTAACAACTCAGGAACATCCTAACTTCCCCCTGTGGATGTTGGCAAGTTAGGTTCTGACTGATTTTCCACAGCTCTAAGATAGCAAGAAAATTATGTTTTTATGTATCTATGTATTTCAAAAATTGTTTTGCTCATATGGCAGTCCATACACTGTAATTAACAAATGAAACGGAAAAAAGGAAACCCAGACCCCTTGATGGTATATGATTTTGTGGTTTCATGTATTAGTGTGTTTTATTTATTTGTCTTGATTACTTTTCATTAAAACGTTGTTAACTCAAATAGTCTAAACAGGTTTTGACTCAGTGTACCTGAGAAAGAGTGAATTCTGTTTTGGTTTTACTGTTTTGGTTTTACTACTTAGAACTTCTGTATTTCTGGTGGTCTTTTGAGATACCCTTGAGCTCCCTAAGACATTCTTATAAATAAACCATTGCATTTTAGGTATATATTAAAAGCCAAAATGTTAAAGACGGGAAATTTAAAGTTTCCTTTTTTTTAGAAGAGAGTTGCTGTTGAAGTCAGCAACTTACTGATCTTCGAATGAAACAGAAGATTGCTGTAATATCACTAACGCTGGCTGTGCTGCTTCAAAGGTCATTCCATTTGCTGTCAGCTACACCAGCACTTGAGCAAAAGAGCATGAGAAAACAATAGTGAAGGGCTAAATGACCCAAAAGGAATTTAATTTTGAAGTTTGCTACAGGTGAGCCCATTGTCAGAGGTAACAGAGTCAATTAAACAGGAAAAGACCTCTGAGATCATCAGGTCTAACCTTTGATCGAACACCACCTTGTCAACTAGACCATGGTACTAAGTGCCACATCCAGTCTTTCCTTAAACACCTTCAGAGACAGCAACTCAACCACCTCTCTGGGCAGCCCATNTGCCATTGGCCTTCTTGGCGACCTGGGCACAGCTGGCTCGTGCTCAGCTGCTGTTGACCAGAACCCCCTGGTCTTTTTTCCCAAAGCAAGTTTCCTGCCACTCCGCTCCCAGCCTGTAGAGCTGTCTGGGTTTGTTGTGACCTAAGGGTAGGACCTGGCAGTGGCTTTGTTGAACCTCATCTAATTGATCTCAGCCCATCAATCCAGCCTGTCCAGATCCCTCTGCAGAGCCTTCCTACCCCCCAGCACATCAACACTCCTGCCCAACATGAGGTCAGCTGCANCACCACCTTGTCAACTAGACCATGGTACTAAGTGCCACATCCAGTCTTTCCTTAAACACCTTCAGAGACAGCAACTCAACCACCTCTCTGGGCAGCCCATTCCAATGCCCAATCACTCTTTCTATGAAAAAGTATTCCTGAAGTCAAATCTGAACCTCCCCTGGCCCAGTTTTAGACTGTATCCTTTTTTAGACTGTCACTGGTTGCTTGTGAGAAGAGATCGACCCCCAGCTGGCTACACCCTCCTTTCAGGTGATTATAGAGAGTGGTAAAGTCTCCCTTGAGCCTCCTTTTCTCCAAGCCAAACACCCCCAGCNCAGTGGCTTTGTTGAACCTCATCTAATTGATCTCAGCCCATCAATCCAGCCTGTCCAGATCCCTCTGCAGAGCCTTCCTACCCCCCAGCACATCAACACTCCTGCCCAACATGAGGTCAGCTGCAAACTGACTGAGGGGGCAATTCAAACCCATAAAATTCAAACTGAACAAATAAAATACCCATTTTGGCTATACTATTGCTCAGACCAGTTAGAGATGTGGTTATGTATAACAACATTATTGTGATTCCATTTTTATTGTCACATATAATGCAAAAGAGATTAATATTATAAAGGATACCACATTAACGTTTGTCACAGTAAATGCAAATGTTCTTGGGCAGCTGCCAGTACCAGCAAACATCATTCAGGGCAAAAGACTCTCAACTGAACACAAGGTGAAGGGTTTATGTTTTCAATATATTTCAAAATCAATTACAGTGAGCTAATTATATATGGTGCTTTGAGGTTTGCTCTTGAAAAATGCAAATTCCTCTTAGGATCAAATAAGTAACAAATAGTACAATACCTACTTTATATACATAGTGTAGAAGCATTAGCAAGGCAGACTGCAATAAAATCAGGGATCTTGAATTTTATTAGCTATATTAATGCAAGTAAAATATAGAGTTCCACTAATGTAGTAACACTTTATTGTTGTTATTATTAATGATGACATTAACACGATATCTTTACCCAGTGAGGTTGTATTTTCGCTACTGTCACTACAATAAATAAATCATTGTCTAAAGCCAAAAAGTGATCTTGAACACAAATTTTTCTGCCAATTCTAACCTCTTGGTAAGTACATATACATGTGAAGTACAAGTTTTAAAAGATACATTTTAATCATAGATGTATTTATGTTCATATTCAATGCTTTTTTGTTATTCATAATCTAAAGGACAATATCCATCAGGTAGCTGAGAATTTGAAAGAACAATTTTGGCAGCAATTAAATGCCTAGAAGCCAGATAATCCTCAAAGTTTTACAGCTATTTAATTTGAGCAATGTCTTTCTTTTCAGCATTGAAATCTCCACAGCATATTTATGCAATCTGCAAGACTACCTAGAAACATGTCTCACAGGTGAAGACAGTTCTGAATTTATTTCACAGTCAAGAATCATCCTTATTCATAAATGAGCTGCGATGATCAAATCTGTATTTGCTGCACCCCTGGCATGTCAGGGACAAATCCCTTACCATCTAGATATGTCTCGCTTCAAAAACAGGTTAGTGAAGGGGTAGCAATGGAAAGCATTGATGATGGTCAATTTCTAATAGTGAAAAGCACAGCATTTAAAGGTAATACAAAATCAGTTGCAAAACAGCAACAGGGTACAAACACATAAATTTCATCTTTCACTGAAAGCCAGGTCCCTCTTTCACAAAATGTCCCCCTTTTGGACTTTGAGCACAGTTGCATCTCTTCGGTAAGTGATGTGGACAGCATCCTGGCCTATCGCACTCTCTCTAGTGAGGCTTTACATCCCGTATCTGGAATATAACTGATTTCCTGAGCTATGTAATGCAAGCCTATCACATAACAGAAAAGAATATATTCTTTATTTTTAGACCTGCGGGTTTTTGAAAGCAAGTTTGAACATGGAAAGGATTTCAGGTTCTTGATGTGGAATAGACAAAGATCTAACACTCCCTTGCTCCACACTTTTCCTGTTGGCTGTCTCCAGTCATACAGTCATAAAAATGCCAACAGCACTGGATTTGCTTAGCAGGTTATTTTAAAATCTGTTAGAGTGTGGCTAATATACTTGGTATTATTCTACAGAGAGTTTTAGCACTTCACTCCAGACCTTCACGATGGGAGCAAGATAATTCAAAGATTCAGCTCTTTTACATCTGCTGTTTCTGCAACTTACTGTGCAAATTGCTTAAGATTACATAGCAAATATGAGGCTGAATTTGATATTTAAACTCTGATTCTCAAACCAGTCCTTTAAACATAATCCATTTCTACCCATGTAAAGATACAGATTGAAAAATATAAAGATGGAACTAGTCTACATCAGTCAGTATTTGCTTTGAGCACAGGCAAAAAACAATTATATTTTCCATGTAGCTATCACTCACATACCTAGAAATGACAGCATACAGAACAAACATCTTAGAACACTGCAATTATTCTTTTTAATGATAAGTAAATAAAAATATCTCTAGTTTCATAAACTGATACTAGGGGCGAGGATTTAGCATGTAGAGCTAAATGTCAGATGGAGCTGTATAGGCACAAGAGAAAAAACAAGAATTACAATAAAGGCTACTGGCTGGTGAGATAGAGCAATGCTTCCTGCACGGTGGTCCAGGGAGCACAATCAACAATCTGTAAAGCCAATTCTGTCATACCAAGGAGGCATCTGTCAATCTCCTAGCAGAGATATGTTACGCAGCAACAGTCAGGCCACAATTCTGTCGTACAACCCAGAGCATTTCTTCAATTAAGTCAGGCACAAGCACTGTATTAAAACCTGCATGGCTGCATCCTTACTGTCGAGCTTGCTTCAATGCTTGTTCTGACAGATGCAGAGCTCAACAGTTAAAGTGAGAATCAGATGGGAGGTTCAGGAGGAGAGAAGTCTTTTTGATTTCCCAGCATTTACTATCAGAAAAGCTGGAAGAGCACACTTTGCACCTCTAGCCACAAAACACACTAGCTGAAGCATGTCACTGCTCCTTCCTTTTCACAGCCAAGTTGAGGAGCCAAATACATGGTATCAGTTCAGAAGGGTACATCAGTTTTGTATAGGAAGTGGGCAAGGAAGCAGTCAGTACACAAAGAAATACCCCTCCAAGCCTGGGAGGCTGCAGGCAGACCCCTTGCACTCCAGGACTGCAGAGTTTATCAGTGAGTGAAAGGACTGCCACCAAGTTTACAGGTAAGCAGGAACCAAAGTGAGTAAAAGTTTACCTGCCCTAAGTTGTCCCACAAATTTTCTGACTCACAGGTCAGCCCAACACCCATACAGGCACACCAGTGTGTTTTGCAGTTCCCTACCTCAACAGTATCCCTTTCTGGCAGGAAGAATGGAAACCACCTCTTCCTCTGACTATGGAAGCAAATTTTAATTTCACCACTCATTTTCTGATGCAAGCTGAGATCAAGTGTTTGTAAAACATTCTACTCCTGTACTTCACCATTTAAATCACAGAGAAACCAAAAGAAAATTTGCTGAATGAGATGGCAACCTGAAAGCAGTTGGAGATTCACTGCTATTTTGGGGATACAAAACAAGTTCCCATCGTCACTAATTTTCCAATATATGGATCTACAGTTACTTAACAGCAAGATTGTGTCTTTTCTTTAAAGGGAATTAATCTCTGAAATGTTACAAAACAGGAAAGTGAATCTAATAGCTCCCTTGACTCTAAATTTAGGTCTGAACTTTGAAACATATATGTAAAATTTACTTTTAGGCCCACTTACCTGAGTATTGTTTTTCCTTTAAAACAAGTGACAAACCTGTGTTCCATGTATGTTTCTGTCCAGAATGTATTTATCTCTATAAATACCTGCATAGAGTAAAAGCCACTGAATTTTTGGGTGCAGGGAGGGTTGCACATAGGCATTTGTGCCATGGTTGAGGCACAGGGTTGGGAACAAATAATGGACTGCAGAAGGATCCATGTCCATTCTGCCAGAGAACATCAGAGATCTGATTCATGTTGATTATTTCTTCCATTTTTCTCCGTGCCATACAGTAAAACTTTTGCACCTGTTCTCACGACTATCACTGATCTTTGGATTTCACTGGTTATATTGTTGGTTGATAGAAAGGTGTGACAGCCCAACATTCACGGATTTCTTGGTCACTCTTGAAGTTCCATCCTGCAGATAGGATCTCTGGAAGAGTGTTCTTTGAAAAGATATCCAAAGAAGTTCAGTCTACTAGAGAACATTATTTAAGATGAAAACAGTCCTGAATATTTCTCTGTGCTGCAGTACTCTTCACTAGATAAGTGGCCGAAGAACCATCTTTGCTGCTGTTTGAAATTTACAGAGGAAGCAAGTAGAGAGATAAAGGTAATCTCAAGCTTTCAGGGAAAAGAAAAAATGCTTTTAAGAAGCATTTTTTTGAGGAAAAGCATTCAAAAGTTTTTTATTGTTCTATATGCATAGCTGTTCGTTGGTTAAATCTGTTTGTAAATTCATAGTTTTATGTTATTGTTCTACCTGGATCAAAGATTAATAACTACCAAGATCTTGCTCTTATATCACTTAGGACTCCGCATACATATACAGAGATAAAAAGTTCACTTCTTAAGATGATGCTTTCTTCTTAGCATTAGGATATCAGAATCTCTCATCTGTATGGGCATAGCATTCTACCCATTAATTAACATGGTTAAGGATGACTTGTCAAGGTGGTACAAGCTCCCTATCTCATTACTTAGCAGCCCCATTCTTTAAAGAATAATAATTATTTCCTATTTACTATACACCTATTGAACATGGCTTTCAAAAAGACATTTTAAAAGAGCATTATTTTCAGCGTATTGCTTGTAAACAAACGATCAACAATTCTGAAATTGCCTAACATATTGAAGTAAGAAAAAGCAAATATTGTCAGATCTGATCTGAAATATAGTAACTTAACATGTAAGCAGAAAATCATGTGGAATTTGTTGATATCAATGTAGAATTATGTTCCTGCCAAGTTCAACATAAATTTTATATGCTCCTTTTTTACAAGGCAACCACCCTCCTTATTAGCTCCTAATATTTTATTCCCTGCAGTCTACCTTTAGAAGTACTATGTAAACAGTCCTTTTGTTGTTGTTGTTTTTGTTGTAGGGTTTGGGGTTTTCTTGTTCCCACTAAGTCAAATCTAAACTCATCCTCTTTTGTTGACATACAATATTTGAGTAGAGAAAACGTGCAAATGGCATAAATTATATCCAACATCTGACTTATACATCTAGCCCCACAGGCTTTCCTATGGGTGCAAAGGGCAGTGAAGCAGAAAGGAGGGCAGTGGATAATGGCTGAAAGCCCAGATGGAAATCAGTGAGTCTCTCAGGGGTTCCTATGAGGACCCATGCTGTGTAATAACTTGATTGATGAGCCAGACAACAGAATTGAGTGCATACTCAGGAAGTTTGCAGAAGACACCAAGCTGAGTGGTGTGGTTGTCATGTCTCAGGGGTCAGATGTCATCCAGAGAGACCTGGAAAAGCCTGAGACTTAGGTCCATGGGAATCTCAAGAGATTTTACAAGACCAAGTGCAAGGTGCTTCACCTGGCCTATGGCAACCATTGGTGACAGCACAGGCTGGGGGATGAACAGCTCAAGGCAGCCCTCAGTAGAAGGACTTGGGGGTGCTGGGGGATGAAGCTGGACATGACCCTCAATGTGCACTCCCAGCCCAGAAAGCCAAACAAGTCCTGGGCTGCATCTAAAGCAGTGTCACGAGGGACATGATTCTCCTCCTCTGCTCCACTCTGGGGAGACCTCAGCTGGAGTGCTGCATCCAGCTCTGGTGCCCTCAAATAAGGAAGGACATGAACCTCTTGGAGTGAGTCCAGAGGAGGCCATGAAGAGGATTTGAGAGGGAGCCTGGAGAAGAGAATTCTCTGGGGAGGTCTTACAGCAGCCTTCCAGACCTAAAGGAGGCCTGTAAGAAAAATGGGGACAAACATTTCAGTGGTGAGTGTAGCAATACAACGAAGGGTAGTGGTTTTAAAGTGTTAGATCAGTGATTCAGCCTAGATATAAGGAATAAATTTTTTATTATGTGTGTTGTGAAACACTGGAACAGGCTGCCCAGAGAGGTTGTAGATTCCCATCCCTGGAAACATTCAGATTTATTCAAGGTCAAATTGGACAGGGCTCTGAGCAACTTGGTTTGGCTGAAAATTTCCCTGCTAATTATAAGGGAGGTTGGACCACATGACCTTTAAAGGATCCTTCCAACCCAAACTATTCTAGCATTCCATCGTTCTATCATTCTATGACAGTGCCTGAAAAATTCAGTTTCTGATATTAACTGTATTCTCCTGCACTTTCTTTGCACCTGGAAATGACCACCACTTTCTATTCAAAAATAGATTTAAGCATTCACTTTGGGCAGAACTCATGCAAGTGTTCCTCACATCACAACATCTCTCTGAAACTGGCTAATTTCCACACATAAAGCTATGGTACAGGTTACTCTGTCTGACATAACATGATAATTTTTTTTTGTCACAAGAGCAAGCAAGTGCTTGGCAAAGATTCTGATTACAAATGTCACCTTTAACCTATTTTACTCTCTAAATAAGAATTGAATCAAAGAGCATTTCCCTTAACCTTTCTGGAAAGATTTTGCTTTTAAAGATGAAAGTTTAACAAGATCCTTGTTGTCTGAACAAAACACAGCATCAGAATGTTGCAATGTGTAGCAGCAGTGACGTGATCGTGTCCAGGGAAGACACAGCCGACAGCAGGAAAAATAGACAAGACAAGTTTCTCTGTTGTTTAGCATGAGAAACTATTTTATTTCCTCCCCCCTCCCCCGACCCAGTGCTGGGGGGAGCAGGGGGGGGAGCAGGGGAGCCCGAGAACCTGAGCAAACCCAGAGACCCAAGAGCTGAGAGGTGCAGACCCAGGGACGAGGGGTTTTATTAGGTGTCTCACGGGAAGAGGCTTAAGATCAGATTACAGCCTCCTCAGAATGGGAAGGCTTCACATTAGAATAAAACAAATTATGTAAATCTAGCTCTATCTAATTATGACCTCAATTTTGCTCTAAAACTGCACATCTCTATGATAAGTGTCAAAGAAAGCCAAAGAAATTAACTTATTAAAAACTACTTTTATATCTTTTGACCAGAAAGATGTATCAGGTAAAATTGACAAGGTCACATTTCAATTATTTTCTGCTCTCATCCCTGACTAGGACTCTAGAATGAACATTCTGTCTATGAAACAACTCTTGGCACTGTAACTAGGAAGTTCTTCCCATGCCCTTCTTTGCAGCTTGCATTATCCACTTCTCACAAACTGAATGTCAAGCCGCTGAAAGACCCTCATCCATCAATGTCCTTGCTTTCTAGATTTCAAAAGCTCATGAAGGTAATGAAAATATTCTCTGCAGGTACTCGGAGTAGTTCACCAACTCTGCAGGAGCAAGAATGTAAGCAGCAATGAGTTTATCTGCTGAAAATAAATCTGCAAGAGTGATGTTTTATTCTTTTAAACTTTCCTGACGTATTATATGTTTGGATTTCTACACTTTTTTCAGTAAAATCTTTCCTAGAATTCACTTCACGTGTAAAGATGTAAAAAATGTAAAAACACATGCAAAGAGTAGAAAAAACTTGAATGCAGAATAGGTTCTCAGTTGCAGCATAGTAATTTGAAGTTAGTAATCCTTTGCCTGTAGCACCTCTGAATTGGAAATTGCTGGCTACAGACATCCTTTTAACAGGACAGAAGCTATTTTCAGAGCCAATTTGCAGTTTCATGGAAATCATTGAGTCATTCAGCAGTGTTCAGATCATTGCTGAGCATGTTTCAGGTCTTCCACAAAATATTGGTTACTCATTTGGCCATACACATATATATATACACACACACATACACACAGACACACACACACACACATATGCATTTTAATACCTGTCCAAGATGTGGACCTTTCCACATCTTCAGGATATATTTTCATTGTTGACAGTGATTTCCTTAGTAATGCTTCATCACTGAATGATACAAAGGGAGATTTATAATAGCTTTGGGTATTTTTTTATTTTATTGTTTGATTGTAATAAGATTAATTGAACAAAAACTTTACAAGTATCCTGAAACAGCTCTTCTGTGGGTCCTAGTTCTCCTGGGGAAATTTTAACAACCCTGGACCTGTATTCATAAACATGACATGAATACTGACAGATGCCTTGGCTGCATTGACCAAGAGGTATGAAGAGGACATGCAGAAAAATTATGGCCTTGGATTTAGGAAGAGCACCTTGTTCAGGTTAGATGAGATGCTGTGAGAGCCTGCCCTGAAGTTAATTTGTGAAGGGACCAAGGACAGGTGGTTTATTTTAAAGACCAGCTCTTCGAAACAAAAGGAGCACAGTAGTGTTCCTTTTTGATGACCTGTATTTCCTATGTTTCTTATAGTTCATCTTTATTTTAAGGAAGTAGTGGTTTCATCACTCTAAAACAGTTTTAAGGTACTATTAACTATGATTACATTGTGAGAATTAAAAGGCAGTGTTAGTACAGACTTTGTAGTTGCATTAAGATTCTGTTATTCTTCATTAGAACTCAAGTTAATGTTTATCTTTTCCCAGGTGTGCTATGTGTCAGTTCCAGAAATTTCGGAGATGGGATTCTTGCCAAATTCAAAACAACCCCAGCATGCAACATAGACAGTGTAAACCACAGTTTATGTGGTCCCCCTCAGTTCTGATGAGTAAATAGACCCATCCCATTTATCTCTGTAAAAATGCTAATAATCTGAGTCACTTTAACTGAAATGGGAAACTTTTCTTGTCATGAAGTACACCAACACCATTTATAACCAAACACTTCAACCTGCCAAAACCTATATATGGGACATAATGCTAGACAAAGACCAAAAGAGAGCAACTCAAATGAAATTATGTCTGCAGAATACTGAAAACGAAACAAAAATTCTTTATGGTGTAAAAAGTATTCACCCTACACTTTTCTAGTGAATCTGTATACTAAGATACTTAGTATACTAAGTATACTATATTACTAATCTGATTTATAATCCCACTTTTTGCTCAAAATGGTGGGCAAGAAGCCTAGACATAGAGACATGTTTATTAAAAAAAACAAAACAAAACCACCAAAACCCAAAAAACCAGAAACTCTTCTGCAAAGAATTGTTTTTAGAAAAATCTGGCCATAACAGTACTACTTTCAGTGTTTATGCCATCTATCTGCCTCTTGTCTTCTTTTCCCTTTCAGAGACTTGCTATTATTGATGATTTGGTATATTATTCTTTATTGTCTAAAAATCAAAATAGTTCAAGATCTGAAGTCTAAAGCTGCATGAAATATGACTGCTTCAAACCCCTGAGGTTATAACATCATGAGAGATTCATCAGAAAACAAAGACCAGGAAATATGAGAACTTGCCCCAGGATAGAGTAGCATTTGCTACCAACTAGTAGACTTTGAAATTTTTGCA
>VXBC01008780.1:23488-37149 GCA_013399945.1 Ploceus nigricollis | reverse complement strand
TAATTTTGCCTAGAAGCCAAACTGTGGGTTCCTATAAGATGATGTAAGAGGACTATTTTTCCCTTCTGGGGCAATTCAGTATCCTGCTATAAAAGCTTAGACTTATCTTCAACAAAACAGCTAATTCTCCTGTTGCCTCCCAAAAAGATGTGAAGGGGCAGCAACTCCCCTGGTTTGACTTTTGTTTGGGTGCTTCCCCATGTCTACATAGAGAGACTGTGCCATTTCCAGTGCTATACAGTCTTACTTTTTGTTGCCATCAGGCCACTTATTGTGATTTCATTAAATCAGATAGATATAAAAGTATGCAGAAAAACAAAGACCAAGTCAGAATCCTCCTGACATGGTAAATACTGATATTGGTATAATTACTTGCTTCCCTACAAAGAATGAAACTGGATAAGCACTAGTTCATATTTCCAGACCCAAAAGTCCATTATGTTGGCATGCATGTACCAGTATGATCTTAGTTGATGTTATGGCTGAATCAAAGCAAAAAAATCTTTTTACAGAATCAAGTGTCTGCCAAAAAGGTAACACAGACATCAGAGAATAGGAAGCTGGAAGAATCAGGTAAAGAATCATAGATTTGTTTAGGTTGGAGAAGACCTTTAAGCTCATCAAGTCCAATCATTAACTCAGCTCTACCAAGTTCCTCATTAAACCATGCCCCTAGATGCTACATCTACACATCTTTTAAATTCCTCTAGGGGTGGTGACAGAAGCACTTCTCTGGGCAGCCTGTTCCAGTGCTTAGATACATTCAGATGTTTTACATAAAAATAGCACCACTATCCATCCCTTTTTTTGTCTTTCTTATAGCACAATGCAAATGAGAGACAACATATGGAAACTGCATATAAAGATAGAAAAAGTAATGTAAGTATTATATCACATAGATCTTTTTAAAGCAAACCCTTTAGCATCTCATGCAAAACAATCTGTATCGATTCTCAGTTCTCAAGTGTTGTAGAACCAATAACAACTACTCTTTCCTAATTTGCTTTGCCCTTCCCACCATTATAGCTTTTCTTTTCTTATTAAGAATTAAATATAGAAAGAAAAAAGGCATACTGCTTGTTAAACTCTGGGAACCACTAGGCATCTTCTTCATATTTCCTGCCATAATATTCTGAAGTTTGTCAGGCTGAGCCAGGATTAGCTCCTCACTGATATGCTTCAGTGCTTTTTTGACATGAGACATTACAACTATTTCTTCAAACTGTTAAGATGGATTGTGCTAGCTGTTAGTAAGATGCCATTACGTTTAGCCATGTCATTCTTCTATTCATTCATTCTATTCATTGTATTAAGTTACCACAAATGGAATTGCAAACAAAAATACAGTGGGGTTTTTTTTTCCTTTAGCTTTCTGTCCATCCTATACATTCATACACCAAAATATCTGCTTTACAGAAGACAGCAGGTTTGATTTTATCCAGACCCTATTTCACCTGAAATGCTGCTATGACTATAGCAGTTTTTATTCTCATCCTACCCTGCCAAAATGCCAGTGACAAGATTTGCTGCTGCCTGAGGTCTCTGCCTGAACTAGAGCTCTTTATCCATAGAAATTAAGCTAGCAGTAAGGAGAACATATCTAAACCAATCTGGTGAACACAGAGGTTAGTTGGGGTTGTGATGCGTTACCAGACAGTGGTCTGAGCATGGTGTTGAAGGAGTCGAGTTATTCCTAACACAAGCACTCTAGAAGGCTGCACCCTGCCCAGCTGTACAATCTAGCTAGGACTGCTGCGTGGGAGGTAGCACTTTACCAGAAGTGATAGGTCAGGTTTTAAGAAAACAGCGTCTCAGATCACAGTACACTGTGATTCCCTCTAAAGTCATCTACAGGCTTGCAGGCACAACTAATTCCACCACAACTGGATGGTGATAGAGTTTACCAAGAGGGAGGTCAGAGGAGGGAGAGTTAATTGTTTTCAGCCCTACCACACTTCTTCCAGAGCTAGTCATATTTACCATTTCCAAGATATTGAAATTCACATTTAAAAGAAAATGTAGCCTAAGTGTTGCTGTTTTGGCAAACAGCAAATAAATACAATATTCAAATCTTTTTTCAAGCAGCCTGCAATGCATGTTGCCTCAAGAAAGAAAGAAATTAACCTCAGCATTTAAATGTACTGACTAGCAGCTGCCACAATCAGATGTTTCTAATTTTGTCATTGCAGACTGTATATAGTAGTATTTTTGCAATCTAACAATCTAATTTTATACAATGTCAGCTAAGAATAGATTTTCAGAATGGTAAATATACCTGCATGTCTAATTTGTATGCAAAATTTTCACGGAAGCACATACAAGTATAGTAAATAGGTACAAAAATTGGACTATAACTATACTTTTATGTAATTCTGGCAAGCAGAATGTCATGATTATATGAATATTTTTGTAGCAATCACTATTGTTGGAAGAAGCACAACATGAAATATATAATAAACCCTCTTCTTTATTTTTTTTCCTCCATGATCAAATTGTTTTTCTTGTACTCCCATCTATCAGGATGAAAACATCCTCTTTGTTCCAAACAGGTTGCTTATTCAATGTATTCAGCCTTCTGTATAAGTTGTGTGCATATGCAATTCTGAAGCTTCTTTTTCTGAAAAGTGGGTTATACATTATAAACTTATTAGGACCAGTCAGGAAATAATTTCCATAACCCATGATGATTCTTACAGATTTCAAGACACAGAGAAGTTATTAAGGATAACTTTGCTTTATTTGAATCAAAATCTTTTGCTAATACTGAGGTTCATATATGTTAGTATAAGCTGTCAGATGAGTTTCAAAGCTCACTTTGTCCATTTTTCTTTTTCAGAACTTTGTTGTCTTATTAATGAATTCAAAATTTTCTACAATTTTAATTTCTATTTTTTATAAAATAAACTCAACTGTACCAATAAAAATGCTTACATCTAGTTTTCACTTTCCATCTTTCATATTTTAATGTAATTTAATGTGTTTTAATGACTAAGTTAGGCTAGATAAACATGCTAAGAATAGAAGTCCCACTTTCATGCAGTATTATGTGAATAATGTTCCTTTAGCTTCTAATCTTCAGACATTATTTCAAATCAGTCCATTCTCATAATTCTTTTCTCAAATCTGAATGAAGCAGTCAATTTGGCTTAAAAAATAACCAGAACACCTGAATAAAAAGCCTTTGAAAAATGGTGATTTTATATCTGTAATCCTATAAAAGAAATTGGAGGCTGTTGTTTTTTGGGTTGGTTGATTTTTTTCACTTGAGGATGATGGAAAGAATGAAAATACAAATTATACTAAATATCTTTCAAAGAAACCCTCCATTCTCCTTTCATCTGAACCCCAATAAAATGTGCTGTGTAAAACTTAAAAGACAACAACTAAAATGAAGAATAGAGATTCCACATATTACATATTTCTATGCACCATTTTAGGTTTTGTCCCCTGGTTAAAAATTAATGTCCTGGAATTTGATTTTTAACATCCACTGTCAATTTAATGCATGTTTCATAAGCAAGGCCAGAACAGTACCTTCTAGTATACACACAAAGCAGGAGACACAGATTCAGTTCCTTTCTCTGCTGCTTAATAAAGGTCACACATCCTCATAAAAGTGTCAGGCTGTAGGTTACTGTGCACAGGACAGAGAAGGAGCTTGGCAGACTAAACAATCGGACCAAAGTAGAGAGTATATTTAAGAAATTACACCATTCCACTTGCACTGGGTAATTAGAGCATGAATTTGAAGATGCCCTATTTTATTTCATACTTTTAAAACATTAGATTCTTCCTCATGACTAAGCTGATGTGTTAAATGCTGCACCTCATCATCATTACTAGCCATGCCTAAAACATTGCAAGATGAAGTAGAACTTTGTGTGTGGACTGAGTTACAGTGGGTCACAGTTTCAAACCCTTCTACTGGGGTCTAGCTGGAATAAAATTATGACAATAATTTTATTCAGAGCAGTCCATATAATGTTGTGTTTCGTATTTGTGGCTTAAACAATGTTGGTAACACAGCACTGTTTTTCTTGTCCATGTAAAGAGCTCTCAAATTGCCAAATCTTTTTCTCCTCTCTTGCCTCAAAATTTAACAGGCTGGGGGTGGACAAGAGGCTGTGGGGGAACAGCCAACCCCAAGTGACTAAGAATATATTCCACACCATTTGACATTGTGCTCACCAGTAAAATCTGACAAAAAGGAGAAGAAAGGCACAACATTTGGAAGTACAGCATCTATCTTCCCAAGTGATAGTTGCAGGTGTTTGAGGCCCTGCTTTCCAAGGCTTGGCTGGATATCTGGCCAATGACAGGAAGGAGTGGATGAATTTCTCTTTTTGCTTTGGTTGCATGTGCAGCATTTACTTTTCTTATTTATCTTTCATTCTCTTGGTTCTTGAGATTTTTTCACCTTTGTCCTTTTTTTCTCTCCATCTTCTAGGAAAAGGGAGTGAGGAAGAGGATGGGTGGATGTGTGGATGCTGTCTGGAGCCAACCCACCAGAGTACCAGGACCAGGCTGGGCTCATGTGTAGCTATTCCAGACACATTAAATGCAGAAATGTACTCCAATTAACTTTAGGTATGAATTTAATGACCTTATAATTCAGCAGCTGAATGAAAATTTCGACATTCTTTGGTCTGGACTTGAGGTACAATTTAAAAATCAAATTGCAACACTCAGAGCTCACATTTCTTTTTGGAGGTAGTTTTAGCAGGATGATTCTTGCACATTTGTCCTGGAAGGTACAAGCCTCAGGGCATTTAGCAGTGAAAGAGAGGACAGACACCACAGTGAGGGTGGTGAAACACTGGAACAGGTTACCTAGGGGAGTGCCCTAGGTAGATACCCCATTGCTGTAAAGATTCGAGCTTAGGTTGGACAAGGCTCTGAGCAACCAGATCTAGTTGAAGTTGTCCCTAATCATTGGAGGGGGGCCAACCTCTAAAGTCTCCTTCTAACCCAAACCACTGTATGATTCCATAAGGTCAGCCTTATGTTTTGGATGACTAAGCAGGGCCTATGAAGAAGGATGAAATAGCAGATCTTTGTTCTTTTTTCAGCTTTCCTTCAACAGAGGTGGAAGGATTCTATCCTGATTTATATTTCAACAAAATATCATACCCACTGACTTGAAATATTGATGGAGGGGTGGAAACTTTCTAGAGTAATTTATTCAAGCTGATAGAAAAAGCTTTATGATAAGAAGATAAAAGCTAAAGGTGACACAGAAAGAGAAGCTTTGTAAAAAGAAAGGTGGCTTGTTTTATTCTGATTTTTGTTCCCTTGTTTATGTCTTTACTCTCCTAAGTTCCCTCTTTTTATTCTTAGCTTTGAGCTAATTTTCCCAAAAACTTATTTATGTTTAATTTTATATCTTCAATTTTTTTTTAATGGTAGATTCCAGTCACTTGGCACTGGTTTTTGGTTGCATCCCATCATCAGAATCTGTACAAGTCACCTCTCTGTGTGTTTTCTTATGGTCTTTTTTTTATTATTTTTTAAAGATCTATTCCTTTACTTTTATATGATGCAATTACATCTTGCAAAGCATTTTATAGCCCCTGGCATGGTCTACAGTGAAAAGGCTCTGTGTCTCTTTCACATATTAATTTTATTGGTTTGTTTCTCTTGGTGATGAAATCTACCACTATTCCATGTTAAATACAGCAAGAAGAATCTGTGTTCCTGGAGCCCAATATATTTTTTATAAATAATAGGTATAAAAGGGCTGTATCATATTACCATTTATAGGTATACAATTTATAGCTCTCAGAAGTAATTAAGTAATGACAAATCATACATGTCTACCCTTGTAGATGTCCAAAGGTTAAGTAACTTTCATGATGTAATTGTGCCAGCTTTCTTTCTCGTTTTCTTTTATTTTGATTACAGCTCTGAACTAGCTCCATGTTCCATCTTGGTAACATACATTCCTGCATTTGGAGAACTGTACTGAACATTACAAATACATATGTAAGGAACAGAATTTTCTTTTATTATTTAATTAAAAATTAGAAGCATCTTTTTAATAGTCTCTGCCTATTACAAGCAACTAGTCTTGTTCATGTCTCTCTGTAGGTAACCAATTTAGTATCAAAATACATTTCAATCTGCTGCTTTTTCAGTTTTCAATCAAGGGTAATAGAAAAGCAAACCTTGAGATATACATCTGAATAAGGCCTCTTTATCTTAACATACATATATGTTTAAGTTTTTTCTTTCATGTTTGCTAAATCATATAATGAAGCAATGCAGACTCTGGAAATATTCTAGTGCAGTATTGTATAAGTCATTGAAAGGTCAAGTGGAACTTTTTCCTCCTCTTCAGAAAAAAGCAGTCTGGGAAGCTTATGACAAAAAACTTCTCAGATTTTCTAGTTTACATGGTTATTATCACCTGTTGTTATGCTGTGAAAGTGGGGTTTGTGTACCATGTGAAGTGACAGCTGCTGTGTAAACTGTAACTGTTGTTTTTCAGCAACTGGGGTTTTTGGAGGCTTTTTTAACTCCAGCACTCCTTAAAACTCTTACATATCAAACCAAATTTAATTTCAAATACTTAAGGAAAATAAATTTTGGAAGCTTTTTGAAACAATAAACTTTGCTAATTTTTTTCCCTCTATGTAGACAACTAAAATTTTAACTACCAGAAAGGAAAATAGTGATTTTTTTTCTTCATTGTAAGTTTTTGCTCTAAATACTCTACATTAAATTTTTCCCCACAAAATATAGTTCTAAAAAATTTATGGAGAAAGTTAAAGTTTCACATGATTTTAGTTCAAATCTATTTTGATTTTACCTATATTTTTCCAAGTTTCATTCCTTTAAATTGCTTTATGTATGGCAATATTTGTTCCTATTTGTAGATGGAAAGTGATATGTTTTAATTTTGTTTTATTTTATTTTTTCAGAGATTTATAACTGTTATTTGAAATAAGTACCTCCTTTTGTGCCTAATATGTACTTGCTGTCAGAAAAAAAATAAAGGAGGTGCATCATATCCCAGTTCTGAGCTGAGAATTGACCCCAAATGGAAGTTGGCTATAAAGAGCTGTCTAATGGCAAGGAAACTTCTCAGCTATATCTAAAAGCTGGTATGCTGTTTTTTGTGGGAAAATTATTCCTAGGTAAGAGTTAACTAGCTTTACAGACATGTCCTGGTCATCTAAATGGAAAAATGAACTTGTATATATCCTTTGGATCCTCCTGTTGATACCCAAATTCTTGCTGCTCTGCTGCTCACCCAATGCTAATTCTTGTATCTCAGTAACAAAATGGTCTGCATACACGTTATTAAATGGATTGATATCCATACTCTACTCAATAACATTCAGTGAAAACTAAACAAAGCAAATCAGAGTATTAAATTAAATTAAAATTATGTTTCGTAAATACCAAGCAGTAAGATATCATTTACATTAAAAATATTGTGTAATATGTTTATGTACGTTTGTAATATACGCCTACAGTATCTAGGGCAAAACTCTGGCTTGGTTTGCATGTCATACTTTCTAAGACAGTATTACAGGTCAACATCCATATGTTGAAGCAAAACACATCTATGAGCATATAATGTTTTATCAGCATGTCAGCTTTACACCAGCTCTAAGAATATACCACAATCATGCTGGAGTTAGGAAAATGGCTTTTTACTTGATTTCATAGCTAGTTATCAAGACACTTTATTATTTATATCCTAATACAGTAAATTCTTCTTATCTGTCTTATGTTACATAATTCTTTTGCTTTCACAATCCCAATACTAAATTTCTTCCCTGCCTTTCCACCCAGCCACATTTCCTGCTACGCTGCCCTGATTGTCTAATTTATCAGCATAAGCTGAAGAATATGTAAAGATGCACAGAATTATAGCTATCCCAAACTTTAAGTCAGCTTTACATTTCCACGAAATTAAGGTTTTGCACATGTGTCATTTTGAATAGAACCACAGTTACCACCATCTTGGATAATACACGGAGAATTTAACTGAAAAGCTGTAGAGCTAAAATGACAAGCTGTTACAGCTGATAATCTTCACTACTCAAGATGTCTCATACTATCCATCAGCAGAACAAAGATAAATGGAGTGTGCAATCAAAAAGATAGGAAATACTTAGTTTCATCATGTTAGGGGAGAAATTGCAGCAAATAGTCCACAGTACAATTCAAAACCTTTTAGTCTTGTAATGGGTTAAACAACTTTTAGTACTTAGACATCATAAAAATTTCAGCAACAGTCTCGCAACATGTTCTTTGTGGTATACTTGTCCAAGTAATATTTAAAAACATTTTCAGCACTGTAGTGTCAAATCTGTTATGTATGGTTCCCTTTTATTCACCAATGCCCATTGAGAATGTAAACTTTTTAGCTGTTTCCAGAAAGCGCCTGAAGAATTAACAATGTTTGGAATGTAATTATGTTTGTGACATGGTCTCGGTGGAAAATCAGTTGTAATGGCTTTTAAACAAAAAAAAAACCTTCTAAAACGGGGAAGGGATATGCATGTGGGAGTAAGTGATCTACCAAGTTCTTACTGGAAATGAAAACAGCAAGTCAGTTTATTTCTGTATTCGAGTTTTCTGGGACTGTACTGATATGCACAGCCAAGAGGAGAGCTATAACTATTTGCAACTGGATTATGCTTGCAGCCTGAAAATGAATATAGGTGGTAAAGCTGAAGAAAAAGGAAGGCACAAGGTACCTTCTCAGAGTCTATCTCTTGCTAAACAGAAACATACCCTATCAACCTCTAACAAAAGGACCAAAGGAAACGTTCACACTTCTGAGAGGTAAAGTAGTTGAACAGCAGATAAGAAGAAGGCAGAAGTACATGCCTTCATCTTCCTTACCCTCAATTTCCACACTGACTAAGATCAATTACTAGGAACAAAAGATAAAGCAGGCTACCCTGGAGGGCACTGATACAGAAGTAACAAATACTGCACTGGGAACTCAAGACTAGATGAACTGATTACTGCTTCTAGAATAAAATTATCCTAAATTAGAAAGGGATAAATTCTCATCTGAGGCTAATTATCTCAGCTTAAAGAGTGGATATCAGTATTTGCTTATCAATTACTTTCTGGACCTGAAAGATGATATATTCTGTTCCTGTATCCAAGATCTGACACAGCCTGAAGCTTTTGGTTTCACTTGGCCAAACCATCATGTTTTAGAGCATGTCCCCAGTCTAATGCCTTCAGTTCATGCATATGTACTAGCTGTGATGTACACTGTTCAGCACAGAACACAAAAAATTCTGCCTCAAAACATGGGTAAAAATCCAGGATATGAGGTCTCCCAGAGCTAGAGAGAAACACTGTATTTAGCAATAACCAAACTAGTCCAGAGTTCTCTGGGGCAAACCTGCAGTCACTGCAACATAAATGTACCTGACGTTCATCATCCACAAATGGGCCAACAATATTGACAGAGAAGTGGTATATTCTCGGGGAGTTCCAAAGTTAGCCTGCACTTAGAACATGCTTGCAAATGCTAAATGTTGTTATGACTCTCCCACAGGCATAATGAGGTCTGAGGAACGATCATTTTTCCCTGACAAAATGAAGTCTTTCATTTCCATCATTGGAAGTCAGCATGTAAGTTAAAAAGACAGACTTTGGGTCCTGATGTTCAAAGATACAGAAAAATTCCTTTGAAATTATCCCTCTATCATCCAAACAGTACTTTTCATCTATTTTTGTTTTGTAACATAGTCTCATCTTTCAAGAAATTTTCATTTGTCATCCTGCTCTAACTCAACAGTTAAAAAACATCTCTGAAAGCACTTCCACCTGAAGGTGTGCTCCTCTAATGTAAGTTGCACCAACTGTCACCACAGTGATTCCTCTAGGACTGTAACACATTAAGGAAAAGAAAGGAAAATATCTTCTGTCAAACACAACTAGCTCTCACATCTTGAATATCTGATGATGTTTCCATGAGACAATGCAACTTCCTGCTGGGAAATCATATAGCTGTACATTGCACACAGGTACCAGGATCCAGAAACAGTGTCGCTTTACTATCCTGAACATCATAGCAAGTCTAGTGCTCTCCAGAATGTTTTTTCTATAAGACGTTAGAAAAAAAAAACCAAAAAAACCTCAAAACCACAGCTCACCAAGAATGTGTAAGAGTATTGAACTTTTTCTTTATTGAACTAGTCTGTGTGGCTCTCTAGTACTCACACAAAACAAGTAGTCTGAATTTTAAAGTCCACCATGTTTAAACTCATCCCTCATTGAAACTGAATAACCTGGGGGACTCCAAATGAATGTGGCAACACTGTATGCACTAACGTAGGAGTCTGGGGAATAAATTCTATTGTTTGCACAAGAATCAAACCAAACAATAGGAACTGTTTATGCTGCACTTTTCTTTAAGCTGTAGCAGGTGCATGACTTGAGTCCTAACACAGCATCCATAATTAATGAGACTAGAATTGCCTTTTAATAGTGCCCTTTTGACATAACAACATTTTAATTAGAAACCAGCAAAGAGAAGACCAGACCAGAATCACCTAGTTAGTGAAGCTGTACAAGGGACAAATTGACTAAGTCCTAATTTTCTGTTGAACAGGCCTAATTTACATCCAGTTTAGATTTGGAGTTTAATGCATATTTATGACTCTGCTATGTCATACTAGAAACATTTTTTGTAAACTATGGAAGACGCACACTTTTCCTTAAACATATGATGATGATAAACACTGCATTTTCTTCCAACTTACCAATAACTTTTCAATGAACCTTGCAGTTAAATGTAGAAAAAATAAGTGTATGAACTACTACAAACAACAACAGAAAAGAGAAAAGACACTTTTCAATTTCTTTTTCAATCTGAGAAAGTTCAGGAGCTGCAGATTTATATCACTAAATGTGATAATTAGGCCAGAATTGAAACATGACTTTTAGAATCAATTATTGTTCTGTGAAGATAGAACTATGGTTTTACTGTCTCCAAAAGCCTTTAATATACCCTCTACCAAGAGTTTGCAAAGTTTATAACCAGGGTAAAAGATCAAAAACCAGATCTACACAGAAAAGTTCACAGGTATAAAAATTTATGCTGCTTCTCTTGAAGTGCTGCACCATGACAATTACATTCAAGGTAATCTTTAAGGAAATTTGGGTGGNTGTGAACATCCATACTTCTTTGAAAATTTAAATGGTATTTTAAATTGAGGCTGTTGAGTTTGTTCATGACTCAAAAACAAAAACAAAAGACCTGATTTCTTGCACAGAGTTAGATGACTTTCTAAATATACAATTGCCAGTGGGGGAAAAAAAGGTGAGTTTTATTTAAATTATCCTATGCATAAATGTCATATTTTATTATCTGATTTTTAAAAAATACAAGTATTTATCCTATCAGAACCCAGGCCCGCAGCTTAAAATCATGCAGACAGCTATGAAGTAAGCACTTATTTAGGATCCTGGCAATACAACTAATCCACAAACTAAAATTGCAGTATGACTCAAAATAAATCTAACAATAAGTACCTCCTACATATGAAGAGGTCCCTGTCCTACCTCTCAGATGTTTTACATTCCTAACTTTTCTTCCAGTTACCTGTCAAATTCTCCATGCCCTGTTGCAACCCAATTTGTTAGAAGACAGTCACCTTTTAAATTAGAAGTGCCACAATTTTACAGGAAATAAATTTTCTTTTCTTGCGAGAGATTTTATACATATGGCATGGATATATGCTGTTCAAGATACTCTTGAATTTCAATTATATAGAACTTAAGAGATATGGGTACCATGCTGGTGAAGAATGTTTAGCTATGACAGGATGTGGTATGAATTTGCCAAGGAAACAAACATTTACTTTTGCCTTTTTTATGTTTATCATCTTCACTGCTGAGTGCAAAAAGAAGCATTATTACTATAATATTAAAGTAGTTACCTGAATGAAAATAAGTGTCACACTAACATTGTGACTCCAGCACCGTTCAAGGCTTACTTACTAGTCAAGGAAATTCTACTTTAATACAATATTTAATGTCAGGTGATGAGTACGAGTGACTTAAGACACCTCCTTTCTGACCTGAAAAGCATTAATAATGGCACTTGATTTGTAATACTTTTTTGAAAGGCACCCAGTAAAGTGATGCTAAATAGTGAATAAATCAAAGTTAAATACTGCCAGATTCAGTATCTGGAATAGGTGGAGTAAAATTATTGAACCAAAATTCTTTTATCTGGATGAATATACCCAGCAGAGGCAACACCTCTAAGCATTATCCCCGCTAGGCATGTCACACCAGACACTGTTGCCTCTTAGACTTCTTATGGTTCATGACATGCTTAAAAAAATGTAGAAGTCCTGACAGTCTTTCATTGAGCTGTACATCCTAGATGTAGCTCAATGCCATATTCATTACTAATGGACATGTTCTGCTCATGGAGTCTCACAGACTTGACATCACAAAGAGGAGGCTAAAACCTGTATGAGGCAAACCCTCTCCATGTACACAAACAAATTGGAGGTCACAACTTCAAAGCCTTCACATCAGTTCAAACAGGGATTCAACAACCTCAGTCTCTCCGGAAATTTTCAACAAAAAATATTTTAGCCCATATATGTAATTCTAAAACTGATGTAAAACAAAGTGATAAAAACTTTCTATGCAAAGTTACAAGACTTTGTATTCAAACTGAGTCCAAAACCAAGGAGTGATTCCATATCAATTTAAGCACCTTACAAATAACATTTGAGCACCAAAGCAGGAGGAACTGCCATTGTCTTAGTTTTAGAAGGCAGTGCTTTGTTTTTATACTTGCCTTTTTTCCTCTTGTATCCTTTACTCAGATGGCTGAAAATTCCCCGTTTCTCTGTCTTCTACAAATATTGCCATCCGAATCCATTCCCTCCTTTAAGCTGAAACAGTTTTCAGATTATTCAGGAAATTCTCTCTCAAATAGTTCTGATAAGATTCTCTATGTTTCTTACATAATCTACCCCACATCAAATATATTCATTTATACAGATAAGAGTCCTGATTTCTAGATCTTCTCATGTTCTCTGTCTAGAATCAAAGTTAGCCCAGAATGGTATATGAAGTGATAAACTGAGTTTGTTCCTCACTGTTTTCAATGTCAGTATCTGAAGCTAGGGTTTTTGAAGGAAGGCTTCAACAAGGAGGACTTAAAAACAATAAATAAATAAATTATTCTGGTAATGGGATAAATTCACTACATTACAATTATAGAGTTTTAGAGTAGGCAACCTGTCAAAGGTTTAAGAGAAAAAATAACAAAATCTAGGCTAGTACAAGGGTAAGTTATGATTCATTTTGTGAAAACATATACGAAATGGCAAATACTGCATTTACCTGACTGTATATTTTTGTTTGCTTCCATAAATAATGTATTTACAGCAATAAATGCCTCTTGAAATCTTTATTTTCAATATTTCTTAATGATTGTCACATTCTGCAGTTCAGTCAGATCTGTCACAGAATCACAGAATAATGAAGTTGGAAGAGACCTCTAAGATCATCAAGTCCAACCTATGCCCTAACACCTCAACTAGACTATAGAACCAAGTGCCATGTCCAGTCTTTTTTTAAACGCATCCAGAGATGGTGATTCTACCACCTCCCTGGGAAGACAATTCCAGTACTTTATTATTCTTTCAGTGAAA
>VXBC01008780.1:3098-23171 GCA_013399945.1 Ploceus nigricollis | reverse complement strand
CTGGGCCCGGCCATCCAGCCAGTTCCTAACCCAGCAAAGAGTGTTTTCCTGTCCAAGCCGTGGGCTGCCAGCTTTTCCAGGAGTGTGCTGCAGGAGACAGTGTCAAAGGCCTTGCTGAAGTCTAAATAGACAACATCCACAGCCCTTCCTGCATCTACCAGACGAGTCACCTGGTCATAGAAGGAGACCAGGATGGTCAGACACGACCTACCCTTCGTAAACCCATGCTGGCTGGGTCTGATACCCTGGCCATCCTGCAAGTGCTGTGTGATAGCACTCAGTATGAACTGTTCCATTATCTTACCTGGTACCGAGGTCAGGCTAACTGGCCTGTAATTACCAGGATCCTCCTTCCTACCTTTTTGTCATAATCATAAACTACAATACATCTCCTTAGTGTGTCCTACATCATTTTATGAATAATTTCTATTCTCCATCCACTCCTGCCCTCTCCTTCCCAAATTATTTTCTCCCTAATTTCTTGAATCTATTACACTTCTATGTGCTCTGTTTGCCTCTGTCTTCAATTATAAAGAATTTTATGACCAAAGTCTCTGTGAAATTTCATAGCATAATAACTTACTGTATATTTTTGCATATATTAGTCAGCATTCCAACTAAAAAATATTAGTGATTTTGATATCTTCAGAAGACTAGTCTGACCCAGACAATGAAAAAAATATTTCCTAGAATTAATACACAGAATTTGAATGTTTAAATGCTGCTGTACAGGTGACACTGCTGTATTAACGCATAGGAAACTAGTGCAAGAAAAATTCTGCAACATGGCACCTGTTGTTACCAAACCTGAAAAATTAATCTGAAAATCTACACAGCAGGAAAAGACAGATGTGAAATTATAATCAGCATTTTCTAAAAGACTACATAAATTTTCAAAAAACACCTTACTCCTTTTTAGGCTGAGATTAGTTTTCTTTAGACTGACAACCTCAACAAGTAAAGAAGACTGAATACAATGTTATCTTTTAAGTATAATGTTTTTAAAACATAGTCTGTATAATTTAAAGATAATTATACCTGGAACAGGTGTGCAAGACTAATGGTTGCATCAGTGCAGCCTGGTCACTAGTATTTTTATTAACTCTTTCAAGAAACATTGTAAACACAATGTCAGAATTTAAAATTTTGCACACATCCTTTGCATAACTGTGAAACGTAATGCATGTAAAACAGCTCTATCACTTGCGTAACTGGCATGGCTCAAAGGTGCATGTCCTGGTTTTGGCTGGAACAAAGTTATTTTTCTTCCTAGTAGCTGTTGCAGTGCTGTTGTTTGGATTCAGTATGAGAGTGTTGACAACACACTGATGCTTTGGTTGTTGCTAAGTAGTGCTTACCCTAAGCCAAGGACTTTGCCAGGTGCGCAATAAGCTGAGAGGGATCACAGCCAGGACAGCTGACCCAAACTGGCCAAAGGGATATTTCCTACCATGGAATATCATGCCCACTTTATAAAGTGGGGGCAGTTGGCTGAGTGCTGCTGATTGCTGCTGGTCTGGCCCTCGATCAGTAGGTGGTTAACAATTGTATTGTGCCTCACTTGTCTTTCCTGGGTTTTGTTTATCTCTGTTGACTTTCTTTTCAACCCAATATTATTATTGTTGTTGTCACAATTATTATTAAATTTTATTTTAATTTCATTTAATCTTTGCCCATGGGTTTGGGGTTTTTCCTATTTCTCCTTCCCATCCCCTGGGGGCAGTAAGGGAGCATCTGTGGGCAGTTCTTAGTTGTTGGCTGTGGTTATACCGTAACAGTGTATTTTAAGCAGGCAAGGGGAAAAATCAACAGCTCCTTCCTAACCATGCAGTGCCTTGCTCTGGATACTAAATGCTATGTCACTCTCTGACTGGTTTGCATGGGTGTTATGTAGCATTTGTAGTGCCTTGTTCTTAGACCCTGATTCCAGCATAATCAAGTAAAAACCCACTACCTCTTCAAAATAGGCAAGTATGCATCAGCCTCTAATTTTCCAGCCTTTCTGTCTTAGAATCCATATTTCACCCATTTTAATGTGTTTTATCCAGGCAGAAACAAAGTAAGTGTCTTTAAATGAAGGACATCTCATACTACAGTACATCCTAACTCCTGGTGACAGCTCAGGGTCAGCATTCAGCACTATGTTATAGAGAAATACTGATTAATAAGCCTTTGCAAGACTGCTTTTAGGTACCTTAGTACAATGACAAATGCCCAGGTTCTAGAATAAATGGTTTAAGACCTTTACAGCAACTCCAAACTGAATTTCCAAAAGCTGAATAAAATTTCCAAATAAGTAAAAGCCTGTTATTGTTTTTAGGCCTTCAGACTTCCATAGAGCATGCAAGGGTTTTCAGCTCACTAGATTTGTTCTGCTAAAGGAACTAGGAAGAGTTAGTTTCACATTGAGGCAAAAAAAACGTTTACACAGGACACTGCTGTTAACACACAGAAGTCTGCATGAAATATGTAAACCAAAAAATCTTAATAAACTATATGCAGGCNAAATATATTAAATATATTAAATCCAGTATGCTGATTTCTATAAAAAGAGAACTTCACTTAAGCTTCCAGGAGATCTTTTAAAAATCTTTACATATGAATTCTAATTTCATTCCCTAATCTTTTTGTTTCTGCTGGCAAAAGTAAGCCCAATGAGATGTGAGCACTAAAAGGAAATCTGGTACTTTGTGTCATTATGAAAGTACAACAGCATGATTCTGAAATGCAGTAGTCTTAAAAAGGGAAAGGCCTTGTTTAAAGCAGTCACCTTGAAGAGGATGAGTATTCCTAGAAACAAAAATATCATCTCAAGAAACATAAAGAAATCCTCCTTTAAAATTCAAGGTGTTTAAATTATGTTTATTTATCTGTGGTCTTAATAAGACATATCATAAATCTCAGTTCAAGCACCAAAAACTTACAGATTTCTGCTTACACAGTGGTAATATATGAGCATGTATTAATTAATCAACACACCAGTGAATTCCACATTTGACCAACTACACTGCTCCTTTCATGTTTCTCCAGTACAAATGATCTTAGTATTTATTTCAGTAGAAAGGAACAAAATGGACTTATTCTACACAAAATGTGAGATTACCTACTGTATTAAAATAGATGCACCCAAAAAAACCCCAGTTTTTTTAAATACAATATATATTGGTATGCAATTGCAAAATTATGTATGCTTTCATGGCAGATGAAAATATTGTCTTAAAACTGAAGGAAACATGTTTAAGTCAAATCAAAATATTTCATTTCATCTGAATGGCTAAGGGAGTATTTATTATTTTAAAATAAAAGCAAGGTAAATTTCTCAAGAATAACTTATTTTTAGCAAGAAAGAGGCAAGTATTTAAGTTGAAAATTTCTAAATAAAACTTTCTAAGAGATCAGAATTTGAGGAAAGGGTGAGTACTCAGATGAGACTGTCTGATGAATATGAAATGCAGTTGCAAAATATACTAGCTAACCAGAATCTGTCACCCTTTCCGAGAAAATTCAATTTTGTACTGCAGCACAACAAAATGAAGATATCAACCTTTAACTTCTGCCAGTAAAAATCTAGTCCTGCTATTTCCTGCTCACCCATTGCACAGCTGAGTGTTTGATTTCCACATCTCCATCTGTGGCCTTCTAGCCATTCCCACAGAAATGACATCAAGCTTGGAGATCTGCATAGTGAGAAATAAATGGGACACATAAAGCTGTTGCTGCTGTCTGCTGAGAGAATCTCAATCTCCCTCTCCTATAATACCCAACCAGGTTCATGAGCTGGGAAAAGCATGTTGTCAAGATCTTTGGTTGTCCAAAGAAATCTAGAAGAACAAACTTCTCAAAAAGTTTTGTACTGATGCATCAGATGTCAACCACTCTTGACAGGAGATGGGATCTCAATTTTATTTCTTCTATTGCAGAACACAATGCAAATGTCAACTAGTTCCTTGCAAACGCCTGAAAGAATTGCCATGGTAGAATGCTCTTTTGACTTTTTGCTCTCTTTTTTATTTTGTTCTGGGTTTTGCCTAGATATCTCAGTCAAGTCTATGAACCAGACCATGTTTTTCTGTATATTCCATTACATTTCTAGGTTTTTCTACTCCTTCACATTATGTTTTCTTTGAAGACACAGAAATCCACTAGGACTTAACAGCAGATATAATAAATTTCCTACAATAAATTAACAGTTTCTTTTTATTTCTCTCTCACCTGGAAGTAGTAAAAACACAGATTTAGTCACTGAATGTCTGTTTTTTCTGTGGTGGACTGAGAGCATTTATTTCCTAACAGCACCGAAAATTTTGTAACAGTATTTTCCATGTGATTTTTTCATCGTGGCAGATGCTACCATTTGCTTTATGATATGTCTGCAAGTCTATAGAACTGGCCCATTATTTGCCAAATGATCAGTCCACCCATCTTAACATTTTGACACCTTTGGAGTTTCAAGGTCAAAAAATATACATTATTTGCAAACTTTCATTCTGAACCCACATACTCACTGCAAAATAAAAAAAAGAAAGACAGAATATGACACACTTGGATTAGCTCGTGGGTTAGAAGACTGTCTTTCTTCAGACTTTTCACATTCTTCCCCATGTTTAAGAAAATGCTGAAGGAAAAATATGAAGCCTGAAAAAATCCAAGAGCCCTTTTTTTCAGCATACTGCAAACATACTTGGCCCTACGTACATTCAGGGTTTGTCCATACACTCCATACCATCAATCCAAAACCAGAACTAAGCATGCAGGTATGTTCAGAAGTGCCGTACAATGATACACTCTAGATCTGAAGGAATTATTTCAATAGTTATCCAAACAAGAAAAAGACTCTTTTATTTTTTAATGAACTGTTGCGGCGACATGGGAGAAGCCGCCGAGATCACTGCCTTCCCAAGAGTGCCTCCCTTAGGGAAAGGCAGATAGCTCAGGACGAGCACCAGGCACCCGTGCCGCTAGGTGGAGAGTGCAGGTCAACAAATGGAAAGAGGCAGGAGGGGTTCTTCGTATGAAGTTCCAGTGGCAATTTATTGACTGCCACACCGAAGGGCTTCAGGGACAGAAGAATCCAGAACAAAGCAGGGTCCAGGGGTTATATATGGGATGGAGGACGTGGAGCATCAAGTCTGAGGGCCAATGGGTAGAGGGACCAGGGGTGGTGCACAGGCAGAGCCAGGGGAAAACAACCAACAGGGAGACAGAGGAGGAGTTGCAGGCAATGGGAACCAATGGAGAAAGCAGGAGCAGGGAACAACCTAGAACTGTTGAGGAGAACAGGGGTGATGTAACCGGGATCATTAACATAAGGAAGCAAGGAACTGTGGGAGAGTGTCACACTGTGTCACCCTATTTCCAAAGTGACTGTCCTCCCAAGGCATCCCAGTTTCCACATCCCCCTCACCAACCTGGGATGCAACAAACAGTCTTGCAGAACACTGGTTTTCTTGGACATTAGTGCTTAATGACGCAGGGGGACCTCTGCAGTGACACTTGCTAGAAGAGTTTGTACAGCAGCTAGCAAATCAATAGTTATGCAAAGTTCTTCAAAAAACATTTAATGTAAGGATTGTCTATAACTGCATTCTCTTCCACAGGATTGTTGTCAGTAGCTCAAATTAGCCTAAAATGGAGCAGTTTGCCACCTTAATGAGTGATCTGCTTTATCTGGAAGCTGAGTTTGTAAAAAGTAGTTCACAGAGTATGATTCAATGGAGAGCTGCTGACACTTAATTTTTAGACGTGCTCTCATCAGCATTCTCAAGACGTACTTTTGAAAACATTGTCAAGTATTTGTCATCTGCCTATGTACCCCTATACTTTAAAAGAACAAAGTTGTTATACTTATATACAGTAATTTTTTTACACTTTTTTTTTTGTGTGGAAAATCAATTCTGTTGACTTGTAGAAATTGTGTGGAAAGAAAAATCTATTACATCAAATGAAGAAAAATTATTGGATTAAATTAATATTCTTTAAATTTCAAACTGATTTTCATCTTGCACACTGCAGAAAACATGCACTGCAAAACCAATTTCATTGTTAAAAACTGAAAAACTAAATTAATTCTTAAAATTCTAGACTAGCAATCTGTAGTCTGTTACTCAAGGTATCTGAATCATTTTCTCATGACCCTGTCCTTATGATGGATCATCCATCCAAGTCAGTGTAGTGAATTTGGTTTGATAGACTAACAATAACTTTCACAATACGCTGTAGATCTCCGTAACCAAAGCCATATAACACTTCTCCTTTGACAGTATCCATATAAACAACTTATTAAGTCAGTAATTATGCTGATGCTTTGCTTTGCATTTTCCATTTCAATGACAGATATTTTTTCATAGAATCATGACATAATTGGTGTATTCCAGGAGAGAAAACAAAAGGAAAATACTGGTTTGCATTGCTTGCCAGCTACAAAACTAACTTGGTATTAAACATTTTAAGCTTGTTAAAATAAATCTGTCATTTAAACCAGCCAAATACATGAAAAGCATGTAATTTTACTTTCCACAGTGGACTTGATCTTAACCAAAATAATTTGGGTTGTATGGACCCTTTTGGGAATCTGCTACTCAAATTATGTGTGAGTCTTGAGCACCACCTAAGCGCCTTACTTTATTTTACTGATCATGAAGTCAAACAACTCAGTCCATCCGTGCAGCAGATATTGTTTTTACTTCTTCAGGGTTCCTAAGATTCATAAGCTAATCTATTTTGTCTTTGCAAGTGACTTTAAAAAGTTAAAGACTGTCTCGTATCAAATGAGTAAGTAAATAGTGAAGGAATGAGAATAAGCACTTCAGCACTTCTATTCTAAACTCATTTACATTCTACAGGATGAAAAATGGGAAAGTCACAAACTAACACTTCAGAAATATGTGATGATAGGCCAGCCCCAAAATACATCTTTTTTTGTTAGTAAGCATGTATATTCAACCCAAAATATAAAGACTTTAAAAGAAAACATCCTTAGTTTCAAGAAAGATGCTAATCTTTCTTATGCTTATATCTTGTTTTCAATGCAACTTTCTTGTTTAAAATATAAGTGCCTTTTACAATCTTTTCTTCATTTGTTTTAAGTGAAAGAAAACCCCATAAAGCAAGCCTTGCTGGCCAGCTTAATTTTCCTTCAACAAGGAAGCTGGAAAAAACTACTGTCATGGTTTAAGCCCAGCCAGCAGCCAAGCCCCAAGCAGTTGCTCACTCACTCCCCAACCGGCAAGACTGGGGAGAGAATTGGAAGGGTGAAAGCCAGAAAACTCATGGGTTGAGAGAAAGACAGTTTCACAGGGAAAGCAAAAGCTGCACACACAAACAAAGTAAAACAAAGAATTCATTCACTGCTTCCTGTGGGCAGTTAGGTGTTCGGCCATCTCCAGGACAGCAGGGCCTCACCACAAGTAATAGTGACTTGGGAAGACAAATTCCATCACTTCAATGTGGATATTCTCAGTTCAGTCAGAGAGAAAAGAGAGTGAATTCTCCCAGGCCTAGCCTGGGAAAATTAGGAGAAAGAATTCAAACAATTATTATCTCTCTCTGTTCATGTGTTTGTGCCTATGTGGAATGTGTTTACCCAAGGTGATTGCTTGATTGGATTCTGGTGATGGTGTTTGGATTCACTGACCAATTGGATCCACAGCTGTGTCGGGACTCAGGAGAGAGAGTTGTTAGTTAGTGAGAGCTCTTGCTACTGAAATATAGTGTAATAGAAGTATAGTAAAATATACTATAAGATCATATAATAATATACTATAAGATCATATAATAAAGTAATTGATCAGCCTTCTGCAATCATGGAGTCAATGGTAATTATTACCCAGCTGGGGGCCTGTGGCAACACTCCAAATGTCCCCCCACCACCTTCCTCCTTCTTCCCCCATATTACATACTGAACTTGATGGTCAGAAACACCCCCTTGCTCAGATTGGGTCACTTGTCCCATCTGTGTCTCCTCCCATCCTCCCATGTACTCCTGACCTCCTTGCTGTTGTGACAGTGCAAAAAGCAGAAAAAGCCTTAGCTCTGTGTAAGTCCTGATCAGAAGAAACAAAATCCTCTCTATATTATCATCCCTGTGTTAGCACAAATCCGAAACACTGCCCATACAAGCCACTGTGAAGAAAATTAACTCTACTCCAACTGAAACCAGTACAATGACCCATGTTCTATATAAGTAAGAATTTTAAACAAAAATTAAAGCATATCAGAAGAAAAGAATGTATTTGGGAGGTGTCATTACAATTATACTTAATTTTCTTTAAGTTACAATACGATACAGATGCTCGTACTGTTTGGAGATTAATATCATTTTTTTTAAGTGATGTTAATAAAAAAGAATGAGCGCGGATGACATTACATTTATTCTTTAAAATGGAAGACAAAAAAGTTACAATGATCTATGCTGTCAGCCTTTCCATCAGAACATTATGTTCCTGTGAATATGTGATTCCCAGGTTGCTTAATGAAAAGCATCAGGTGAGTATTTGCTGAAAATTCTAATTAAGTTTATACAGTGGCCAAGAAACAATACAGGAACTTATTAATAACACCACAATTGCAGTTTATCCTGGAAAGTGTCTGTAACATGCTAAAGAGTAAGCTGTATAAAACAGATGAACAGGAAAATATGAGCTACATTTGAAAAATAAGTGTGCAGTGTACTGACAGTAATTTGATTCTGATTATTATAGCTGATAAACCTAATAAGAACTTGTTGTTGACTTTCTTTAGTTCCTTAGAGAATGTATTTTGGAAAAACCGAAACTTGAAGAGATATAATGATCTTTGCTTTACTATGCCCTCTGTTCAAGAGGCCTCTTATTTCTCTTCCAAAGACCTTAGAGGTCATACAAGGAAAATATTTTACAGGGGTGTGGGTGGGGGGTGGAGAAAACACAAACAAAAACAAACAAACAAACAACAAAAACCCCCACAAAAACACTCCCAGTGGTTTAGGAAGTTTAATAAGCTTTTTTACTATTTATAAGCCTAAGCCTCATTTATACAAGACCTGCAGGAGCAATGAAGGAGCTGAAGGACAAAGCGACCATTATGTTGTTTCCTAGATTAGAAATTGGAATTGCACGGGAATGGCAGCTGGATTCTTATATAATGTCCTTTAGGTGTTTTTACACTTCAAACCTGCATCTCCAAGTCAAATATATTAGATTCCACAGAGCTTCTGGGTAAAGACATTTTTTCTTTGCCACCTCCTAAAAATTTTTATTCTTTTCATAAAACCAAGCATACAAATAAGCTTCTTCCTTTGATTTTACACCTCAGTATATAAGTAGCACTCCAGATTTATGTGCAGAACATTGAGCACGTCACAGGCATCGAGTCTTCTTTGCATCATATGTACTGTGACTGAAGCCTGATGGACTCTGATCAAAAGAGTTTGCCATGTTTCATGCTGTAGGAAGGACTCTCAAAGATCACATAACATCCTCCCCGATATACAATCCTATTCACTGCAGCAAAGTTCAAAATCAGGGTCTTTTGTGCCGTCCCCAAATAACATCGCTATTGACCACAATAAATTAACACTTGTGACCTCAAAAGAACAGCACAGTAGCTAATTGAGTTAACAGAGAGTACTTTGACATTTCTTTGCTTATTGGCAGAATTTGTAAAAAAATGAAATACAATGGGTTTTTTCCCTGTTAATAAGTAATGAATAAGGAAGAGGGAAATTAAGGGAAGATCTCCAAGGAAGCTTTCAGTGACACACAACAGGGATCAGACCAGACATTGCTGGAGTACCAGACAGGGTGTGAATGCACATGCCAATGCATGAAAATTCAAAATTCAGTGTTATCATGATACAAGCTGAAGATCATTAGCAGATGGTATATTTAATTAACACAGCAGAACAAGACAGAAGTGTTGAAATGGGGCTTTTTAGCACTGTGAAAAAATTTCTAACAATAAATATTCTCCCTTGTTCCACGGAAGAGACTGACATTCAATTCTTAAATGTAAGTATAGTGGAAACTACAGAAAGTACAAAAAAATCTAGGACATTAACAGATCACTGCTCTAAATTACAAATAAAATAAAAAAAGACATCTCAAAACTAAGGGCCACAAAAAAGCCTTTTCCTTCCTCCAGTTTAGACAAGTCCACATGCAGAAATTTGGAGAGATATTTTCAAGAAGGTACATTCTACATGCCATACACAATGTAAATGTCAAGCCAGTACCTTGAATTTCATTTAGAAACTCACAAATAGGTTTTGAAGGTCACAAAAATCTAGTATTTTGCACTTCAGAATGGGGTTTTGGCTTAAAAGGGGGACAGAGGAGTCACTGACTATGAGGGCCTCAGTTGCAACCCAAATTTGCTTTCTCTTTATGAGTAATAGAAAAGAGGCAACACTCTTTGGAACACCAGCTGTTTGAGAAGAAACCCGACAGATTTTTTTACTAACATTTCTAAAGTCAGTGTGAGAAAAGGAAAAAATCCGTCAAGGTATAACTGCCTTTAATCAAAATCAGTGCAATTTTGAAACATAGTATTCATATAATTAGGTGATAAAAGTACTTTGTCTAAAAACTCAGGATGCATTTGCAGTCTATATTCTTACGAATATGACAAGCATAAAAAATAATGTTGTGCTGTTAAATGCTATTAAAAAAAGGATTCCTGGTGACTTGGTTAAATAAGTCAGACGAAGTAGGAAACAAGGAAAAGGAAGCAATATATTTGTGTGTCTGAAGAACAGCAACAAAGGTGGTGGGGAATTTGGAGCACGAGTCTTACGATTGGCAGAGGGAGCTGGGGTTGTTTAACCTGGAGAAAAGGAGACTCAGGAGAATCCTTATTGCTATCTACAACTGCTTGAAAGGAGATTGCAGTCAGGTGGGGGGCAGTCTCTTCTCCCAGGTAACAAGGGACGAGATGAGATGAAATGATTTAAGTTGCACCAGGGGAGGTTTAGATTGGATATTTGCAAAAATTTCTTCACCAAAATAGTTATCAAGCAGTGCACCAGGCTGCCGAGGAAACTTTGGAATTACCATCCCTGCAGGCAATTAACAGACATGCAGATATTGCACTTGGGGACACAGTTAAGGATGAACTTGGCAGGGTTGGGTTAATGGTTGGACTCATAAGGCTTTTTTCAATCTCAATGATACTATGAATCTGACACGATTTACATAACAGAGTTATAGCAAGCTTCAAACTTCCTTGGGAACAAATAGTAAACAACCAGAGTTTGCATATTATTCACATTATTGAAGAAATTAACTCTCTGAAAAACATGAATGTCACCATTATAATAATTCAGATATATTTTTCAAACAGCAAATTTAGTTATAAAATGAAACTTGTTTGCACTGGATAGAAAAAACAGCTGACATTGGAATGACTTTTCTTGGTATTAGAATTGCATTTTCTTAGTATTAGAATTGCACTAAATACTAATGGTTTTTTATCAAATATGGGTTTGTATAAAAATGAAGAGCTGAATTTATAAAAGTTTGAGAACCTTTAAGTGTGAAACATTGGCATATGCCATTATAAATTCAGCAGTTGCCTGTTCTGACACTGAGATCCTGATTAAAATATTTCAAAGTTCAAAGGGATTCTGTCCTTAGTTTTTTTTTCTCAGAACCTCTCACATGTTGAGGACACTCTCTTGCTTAATTAGAGTTGATATAAAAATCCAAGCAAAGTATTTCTTACATTTTTTTTCCTGTTCTCAACCTCTCCAGCTCATGATGCAAAACATCAGTAATAAAATGGCAGTAAGGAAAACCAGACAAAAATACTCTAAGTCTTTAGAGGAAGTAATTTGTCCAAGAGTTACAAGATTAAATCTTTTAAACTAAATGAGAGTTCTGTTCTTTATGCATCCAAGCCTTTTGTGTGTGATTTGAAACCATTATCAAATTCTGCATCAACAACTACCACTTAAGTTATATCAAAGTGTGCATAGATGAACATTTTTACTTTCCTTTTCTCTCACCAGCATAAATCAGAGGTTAGTCAGCTGAAGTCAGGCTAAGCTAAATCACTGAGCACGAATATAAGTTGAAAACCAGGCCACTGGTATTTGAGGACAGATAAAGTCACATAGTATCAACTTTTTTACTGAAACCAGTGTTCCTGCAGGGCCAAATGACCAGGAATCTCATTAATTCCCAAGAAAAAGGAGTCAGTTACCATGGTAATGCAGCTAGCACTGGCTTTTTTACTTGAAAAAATTAATTTTTTCAAAACTATTATAAATAGCTCTGCAAATGAAAGAAGAGGATTGGCAAAAGTGGGGTCAAACCTGAAAGCATCAGAGACCAAGATTTTAAGCAGAAGAAAATGAAGATATTACAAGATAATGTGACTGGTTTACAGAAAAGGTAGAAAATCCTGGAATACTACTGGAGAAATAATATGTAGCCAGCAAACAGAAATTGCACACAAGATGTTAAATCTGACAAAATATGTCAATGAAGGGTGAGGGGATAAGCTCATTCAGGGCAAAATAAACTCAATTTTTAACTCAACAGAGAACCGGAAAATATGTCTGTGAGAAAGCCATCGTTTCACTTCATATTTCTCATCTGATAGAACCCTTCTTATGCATCGTACAAACATGCGTTTAAGATCTCCAAATGCATTTCTCTCTGAGCCATGCCCTGTGCAAAGCAAAGAGCAGCTGCACTCTGAGGGGATTAAGATCTGGCTTAATATTTTGCCCATAACTGGGACAAATTCCTTAGTGGATTAAAAGTTAACCTAAAAGTTCCCCTCTTGTATTTTGTGGTACACTTTAGGATAAGGAAAATTAATCCAACTGAAAAGTGAGGTAGGACACTATGAAATCCAGAAGAACAGGGTGCTTTCTGAGCACTGTATAAGTGATGGTGTGTCCTCATTTCATTTTTCTTTCTCATGTTTTATTTTTGGAATAGAGCTAGATGATTTTCACATTTACCTTGGTGAATTGCACCCTGCTGCAATTGAATGAAAATTCATTTAGGCTGGTACAATGCTAGGCAAAAGCTCAGGCATCTGGTTTTATGCACAGCCAAGAGGCTTTTCTACCTCCTCCAACATCAGAACCAGTGAGTGAAGTGAGTCTGTATGACATGATAAGGTCATTTCAATGCTCAGCTACAGTCTTTGCCTCTGAAATGTTTCTGGTAATGCTTAGACTTTGTCATCTACTCAGAATACGATAAGAAACAAAAAGGAAATAAACGCATTATTACCAGCTAAAGTTAATGGACTTCTGTGAGTAATCCATCTAAATCTCCACAACATTTGAAAGTTTGAATATGACTTGTGCCAGTAAAATGCTGTGCAATTAGCAACAAGAGTATTGAAAAGGAACCTTCATTTTTTCACCTTTCCTATAGTAGTTCTTTTGCACAAAAAATTCAGAACGTTTTAAACAAGAAAAGGTGCCAACTGAACTTGCAAATAAAGAAACGTGAGGAAGGTATAGACGGACCTGGTATTTTTATTTTCAATAGCAATTAAGCTGGAGAAATGTGCAGCAAGATGTTTTGATAATGTGGATAAATGCCAGGTTTTACACTTCTTGAATTAAAAAGAAATGTAACTTAAGTCAATAAAACCATAAAAGAGCCATTAAAAATATATTTGAGAAACAAGCTCAGCAAATAAATCTGTCATCAATAACTTGATAAGCTTGACCATGAGGAGAAGTTAGTCCATTTCATTATTAATTAATTCTAAGAAAAGCGTGTAGATACTTAGTACAAGCAAATTCCATGTGAAAGCCTAGCTGGTTCATAGATGTCTCAGGGAAAAAAAAAGAAAAAAAAAAAGAAAAAAAAAAGAAAAAAAAAAAAAAAAAAAGAAGTAGGCATGTAGATTCTCTACAGTTTCTGTACAAAAGCATGCTTCAAATCCCACAGAAATCATCAAGGCCTTCCTGGAGTTCTCTTCACTTTGAATTGGTTCCTTTAGATGTCTTCCCGCCTTCTTACCTGGCTCTATGTGGAACACACTGAAAAATAAGAAAAGTAAAACTCCATTGCTCACATGATGCTTATGATGAAAATTTGTCCGAGTATACCTGTCCTACTATCTTTTTCTCTTTTCATGCCACAGTTTCATAGTTTTGACTAATGGTAATACTTGGGAAGAGGCATGTGCTACCTTCTGAATTCAAATAAAATTTTGAAATGGTCAACATTTTAGCTGCAATTGTTCTCAAGGTGATTTAAATAATGGGAAAGGCAGAACTCAAATTTTATAAGCTGCATGGTTGAACTAGGTAATCAGCCTCTTATAAGGCATATAAAGCTACTCCAGGAATCAAACATTTTCTAATCTCCAAAGAATATTGTTCCCCTACTAATTTTAGATGTCATTGCATGAAAGGGTGAACTAAATAATACAATTCTTGTAAGATATAAAATAAATCACTGCTTGCCAACACGCATAATGCAGATATTGAGAACTATGCTGTCATTATTTTTCTACCACCACTTTAATGCTGCAAAGAAAAGCACTGAGCACATGTACAGAAGTCAGGAAGTTCCCACAGAAGTGCTTTGTGTTCAAGTTTAGTAATTCTCCATTCCTTCTTGCACGTCGATTAAATTCCGAAATACTTGACTTGCTCTTTTTGAAGAAAATGCATCATTTTTGCTCAGCCTGAGAAATTCTAGTACATGAAATAACAAGTACATGAAATAACAAGTTCTCCAGGGGTGCCATATTAAACTCATGAACAGCACTTTTATGCGTAATGAACCCTGGAAGAGGCAAAAGCTCTTGCTCAGTCACTTATTGTTGAAAAGGACTACAATAAAAATCATACTGTTTATATTTATGGCATATTTCATCGGAACAGGAAAAAAAAGAAAGTCCTCTTGAAAATTTTAGCAGGAAACTAATTGCAATTTTATGCCTGGCTTTTGGTAACCATAAGATGGATCATTAGCTGATGTAAATTACTTTCACTATTCATAATAAGCTTTCTCGAAAACATTAAGGTCCTAGCTTAGAGATAAACTTGCCAATTTGGCTAAAAATTCTCCAAGAATTTTTAGTATATACTGTACACCCACAGAAATTTAAGTGACTTTTCATCATCTAAATGCTGAGGAATATTTGCACAGGAGTAGAGAGTCTTGTAGAAAAGTTACAGTCACTGAGCAGGAAGCACAGTGGTACTCAGGCAGTAGGCTGGACAAGCCAAGACTTCAGGCTTAAAAATAGGCAAAATATTCTAAAATGCTGTAGCTAAACACAGAAGAAGTGCCATGTCTCACTTTGCCTGTAGGGAGTAAGAAAAATAAACAAACACCTACAAGAGAAACCAATATTTTTACACAGTCTCTGAGCACTGTGAGGAAGAAGAGCGCCAGCAAAATGGAATGAGATGTTGTCATGCAAAAGGAGAGATTTCCTCAACCCTTAGTATTTAATTTGTCTGTTAGCACCTCAGGAAAGCCGAGCTCCTTGTGCCCAACCCGTCTGTCTGCATCCTGTTAGGGGGAACTCTTCACTGAGCAGTTCTGCTGGATTGGAGGGTAGTTCAACTGACTTAGAGACACACACCAAGAGTGTAAGGGAGACCCCTCAGTGGGTCTTCTCACTTTATGAACACTCAGTGGGTCTTCCTCTTTATTTGGGTATGTCACCTGCAGCCAGTGTATGCTATCATCTGCGAATGACTCACACCAACAGTTTAGGGAATAACACTCTTTATTAACAGAATATTGTTACAGGTTAAGGGTCACGGATTGACTGACTGCAAAAATATATTCAAAGCAATATACAGACAAGCTCTAATCCCCAGTGAAAGTCCTCAGCACACACACAGTGTGATTCTTACCCTGTAAGCATCTTTGGGAGAGAAGACAGGTTCAGCCCAATCCTATTAGTTATAGGATCAGTTAGACTCATTCCTAACTTTCCTCCCATTCTCAAATTTCTTTTATACTGTTTCTTTATGTTTAGGTGGAGCTGGAGTGGCTCTGGTCATGCAAATCTTTGCTACTGATTGGTGTAAAATTCTTTCACTTCATTTTAAAGACATGGTCAAAAAAAAGTACAGAGCACATGCCCAGTGAGGAATGGTCGTACCTTGGAAGTGGGTACCTTTGTGATGGTGTTAGCTCAGCAGCAGGACATCCTCTCCTATCTCCCCTTGCTGTGCAGATTCTCAACCATAAAGTGCCATCAAGTTCCCCACCCTGCAAGGATTACAAGAGAGTCTGGCTGCAGTGTCTCCACATCACTCTGCCCTCCATTCCACACCCTTTAGCAGGTGCTATGATTGCAGATTGTGGTTCCAGGGAATCATCATGGAATAGGTTTCAGGCATGCCAACCACATTCCATCCAAGGAGTAGCAATGGTATTTTACACTGTAATTTTAAGTATGTGAATATAACTTCTCAGTTTCCTCTGATTTTACCTTCGGTCATCTTTCTACTGATGTCAACAAAGAATGACAATTAAAAGATCAGAAAGGATATTTTTACATAGAGGGAAAAAAAAATAAAACCAAGACAATATGGTATTCCTTTCTTCTGCTTTATTCTCGCCTTAGCCTATCATCAGTCTTGCCCTGTTTTTTCCTCTATCTTCATCAACTTTCCACCATCTCCCCTTGAAGGAGCTTCTCTAATCTTCACTCTGATTTAGATCTAGCTATAAAGCCAGGTTTATAGCATATGCATGTGTATAAAATCTGTTGGGTTTTCTATTTCCCTTGTGGTGAATATTTAATTCTCTAAAGAAACCCACAAAACTAATTTTGCTTTCATTTGAAGTACGATTTTATTTCAAATTCCGTTACAGTACGATGTCATACGGATTCATGTGTATTCTTCTAAAACATTCTCTTGAGGCTTCAATGCCTTTCTGATGTCCTGTGCATTTGCATGTATAACTTTATTCACCTACATGTTTATGTAGTCAGTAATTTATTAATCACATTTTAAAAAATTGACTGCACTGTTGGAAGAGCACTGAAAACAATGTGGGATTGTTTCAATATTTGGAATATAACCCTGCATAGTTCACATACATAAATAATTTTATGAGTTTGGTAGAAGTATTTGTGTAACTGGTCCAGTGAACCTGAGAGCACTTAAAATCTCTGTGAAGTGTAAGTGAGCTGTTACTGGCATGAAAGGACAGAACAGTTGCTTCAGCAGAAATGCAGGGAGTTTATTTTGAAGGCTGCAGTCACCTCTCCCTTTTTGTGCATGTTTGGGTGGGTTTTTTGACCATTCTTCATTAAAAAATGAAGTGTAATCACAGCAGTATTGTTAACAAGAGACTTTGCACATGCAAGACAAGTGACTAGAATTGCCACCCTCACAAATGTAAGGGTGATCACCTGGGCTAATTCCATGCTTAGGCAGCCAAGGCTTGTGGAACCAAAAAAATTGACTGTTTTGAATTTGTAGCTCTGTTTAGTCTTACAAACCATCTGAAAATCAAAATAAACACTTAATCCTTAATCATCTCCTCAAGAATCCTAGTTTGCAGTTCCTATAAGTTGTTAGTCAGCATTAGATGCTGGGATTGGTATCCAATAGTTATGATGATGCATTTCAATTTTTTAAATGTATCTTTTCTTCCCTCCTTTCATGAATTTATTGTGCATAGGCTGATCTATTCATAAGCATTGCTTGGGGATTGTTATTCTATTCAAAATATGAAATGGAATACAAATGTTTGTTCTTTGGATATCTTCGCAAAATGTGTTACACATTAAGAATTACACAGTTATAAAATTTAAAAGTTGAGGACACTGAGAATGAAAACTATCCCATAATCAAGCAGATGTACAAAAGCTTTGGTACTTACTTCCTTTCCCAAGCAAAGGAGTCCATCAGCAACATGCAGTGTTACAGTGGTACAGGAGGACCAGATTAAGTCTCAGCAAAATCTCACTGCAAAATGCATTAGCTGAAGGTTGTAGATTAAGTCAAAGAAAGGCAGGAGATCACCCTATTTGCACTCCCACCTGGGAAACAAAACAGGCTGTTCTTCCAAAGGTTTGGATGAATTACACTGCACTATTAGTTCCACACACAGTATCACCTCCTTATTTAAAAAGATAGTGTGTTTGTCTTTCATCATATAATCTTTTACAAGCAGACATTTTTATTTCAAGTCTTTAACAGAAAATACTCCATCTTCTTTAACCTTTCACCCCTGAAACTCACTTTAGGATGGTTGAAATAACTGCTGTTATCTGTCTAATTTCTTAGTCTCCTCAAAGTCACCCTCAGTTCTACCATTCCAATCAAATTTTCTCAGAAAATTCACACTTCATTTAAGGACAAGATCACTCAATCAATGTTAAGTACTACACTTTCCACAGACCAAGGAGAGAGAGATCAGACTGACACTCTCAGATCATTTTTACTATGCCTGAAGTCTGGAAAACCAAGTTTCACTGCAAAAGCCAAATTTAGGACATTTAAGAAAGCACAGCCTGGTTGATTTCAGCAGGTATTTTACCAAGCTTAGGTTTGTAGTGATCAGCTCCATACTTTTAAGTGTCTTATTAAATAAACAAGGATTATTATTTTTTTCAGTGAATTATTTGTCTCTTTTGTAACAAAACCTAATTTAAAATCTTGTATAGAATGTAGCACAAAGAGAAAAGAGAAAGACATCTTCTCCCATTCTGGAATCTTCTCAAAGGGGTTGCTAAAATTCAATGAATCAGTTCTTCAGAAAATATGTTCAGAGCTCTTCCTACACCCAGGGCCCACGTTATCCTGCATCAGAGTCCAAAGTTTCCCACCGGCAAAATCTCTAAGTTAGAGTCAGCTGCAGACATGAACTGGGGGGGAGCATCTCACTCTGTATTTTTTGAAAGAGTTTGAAGACCCCTGTCTGGTGAATGTAAGAGAACAATGAAATGCTGCCACAGTGGTCACAGCAGAAATCTTGACTAAATAGAAAGAAGTTGTTGGGTAGGGGAAGGAGGTCACAATTTTTGTTCCGTCTCCAACATTTTCACAGACCCTTCAAGGGAAGTTATTGTAACTGAGACAAGTATCTAGAAATCTCTTCACACAACCATAAACTGCAACAAATTTTAAAAGATGAGGAGAGGGAGGTGAACAGTTAATGGACCATGCAAGATCTGCTCTCTGTAACATGCAGTTCAACAAGAACATTGCCATATTGAGCTGATGAATCTGACAGCAGCATTTGTCTTAGCAAACATTCCTCTTAATACCCTGGATCATCCAGCCATGAAAAAGCACATACAGACTATAATTTAAAGAATATTGGCCTAATCTGTGTGGCTTGCTAGCTGAGAAAAATTCAGCCTGCCTGTCCTTTCTGAAGCAGAAAAAAAGGAATAAGAAAATAAAGATAGAGCATCTGTGTCCTGCAATCACAAGATTGCTAAGTTAGGGGACTGAGACCCTGTGCTTTGAACACTGCTCTGTTAGAAGCATGACAACAGCTTGGGAACATTGTCACTGAAACCCACTACAATAGGCAGTGTGGTCTTTGAAAACAATAACTTCAGGAAGTCCCATAACTAGAGGACTGGTAGACAGATCTATATTAGGAATACACAGAAAAGGCAAACCATCAATAATTTACTGTCACATGAAGAGCTATCCTCTACCTTTCTAAGAACATAATAAGGCTTGTTTACAACTTTCCGAGGAAAAAAATCCACTGTTAGAGATGCTTTTAAGGGGGGAAAAATCACAGGTGTACTTAGACTGGTAAATCAGATCTCCGTGAGATCTCTAGCAGTTCATAAATGCCATCAGCAGTACTTTGCTCCCCCACGAGGAAAGCAAATAGTTTGTTACAATGCCAAGGACAGGGATTGTGCCAATAATAAAGCCTAAAACTATCTCCAGATCTCTTGTCCTACAATCTTCTGCTAGACCCTAAGGTTATTCACCTACAAGTCTGTATAATTGCCAAATATATTGTCTTCGGAAGTTTTTTGTTTGTTTGTTTGTTTTTGGTGGTGTTTGTTCGTTTGGGTTTTTTGGGGGGTTTTTTGTTGGGTTTTTTTTTTTTTTTTTTTTTTTCCGAAGTCCTTTTTTTAAATTTTTTTTTTTTTTTCAAAGTAGAAATT
>VXBC01008779.1:356989-370235 GCA_013399945.1 Ploceus nigricollis | reverse complement strand
TCCACCCCGTCCCACCCCCTCCCATGCCATCCCACCCCATCCCATCCCAGTCCCAGGCTGCTCCAGCCTGCCTTTGGACTCTCCCAGGGATCCAGAGGCATCCACAGCTGCTCTGGGCAGGAACTTTTCCTGCCCTGGAGTTCTGTGCCAGCTCCTCCCCAGGCTGTCACCGTCCCTGCAGCCACCTGCACCAGGAGGGATTTGCTTGTTGAGTCAAACCCTGCTCCTCTGAACATCTCCTCCCACCTGGAGTGGGGAATGGCCACATTTAAACACGATTTTATAGTTCATTTCTACTGCTTAGCACCTGTTGCAGCTGATTAATGAAGTGGCTGCGGGTCCTGATGACATAAATTAGGATGATGAACACAGAGCTGCACTGAACATCACAGGCCAGGCTTAATTCCTAAGCTGCCCTAATTTCTTTCTGTGAAGGATTCAGTTTGACTTTTCAGAGTGTTACACAGAAGAAATGAAAGAATTAATCCCTCTAGCAGGGGGAAAAAAAGGTAAATTTGCACATATTTGAAACATCTCAGGTCTCATTTCTTAAACTCTGGATAATGTGGTCAGAGCAGCTTCGCACAGATCCTGTGGGTAAACACCAGGATTGGATTTAATGATCAGAGTGCTTTAATTAATTGGTTTTCATATTCAATTTGTCTGTGGATACACAGCTGAGTGTCCTCCCCCTGCAGCCCCAGCTCAGGAGGAAACAAACCCAGGAAATGCAGATTTAGGGATTTCTCAGCACCAACAGCCACTCCTGGAACTTTTATCAAGGTAATTGAACAGACCTTGCCACTGTTCCTGTGTCACATCCTGACATCCTCTAATGACTTCAACCCTTTGTGAGCAGCAATGCATCTGCCTTTATGTATTTACATAGATATACACCCAGCCTGGAAATCAAATCTAATTTCCTGCCTGCTGAAACCATCTATAAAGGTAAATGCAGGTGCTGGTTTTTTTTTTCTCTTATTCCCTTTCATAGTCATGATGCATTTCATGATTTCTTTGCTTTACAGCATCCTTTCAAATGACACATTTTATCAGTTCTCTGGGGAGTATTGATGTTTTGCCCTTTTAAACATGTCATTTGATTTTTTTTGATGTTCCTCTCTTACTCTCCATCTGGTTTCTTGTAATGCTTTCATTTGGTGGCAATTTTTCATTGAGTCCCCAAAGGGTTTTTTTTTTTTTTCCAGGAGTTGCCTTGAGCTCATTTTTTCCCCCCCTTGTGTTTGGAAATGTTTGACATGTGACCCAATTCCTCCCGTGGGAGTGGGGCTGCTCCTGTTCTCCCCACTCAGGGATTTCAGCATGCAGAGCACATTTTCCTGCCTTCAGCATCCCTGGGGATTCAATCAGAGAACAATTTTTAAAAGCAAACGAGGAGAAAAACCCAGGGTGATGTTTTAGGTTGTGACCAGGGTTTGTGTGGCTTTGGAGGGGTTCCCAAAAACAAAAATAAAGGGAATGCTGGGATGCCACAGAGCTGTGCTTCCCTGTTCCCCGCTGGTTTTCCTGTTCCTTTCCCAAAGACAGTGCTCGTGGTCAGATGTCAAGGGGGGATTGTCCTTTGAACAGATTTGCAGAAGTTTCTCTGAGTGAGGGAGGGATTTCTGAGGGAAGCCAAGGTCTGAAGGAGGATCCCATGGTGAACTCATTCCATAGGAGTTCTCCAGTGTTTGGGGGGTTCTGGACCAGTTCTGAGCTGGGGAGGTGCCAGGAATTCCTGACCTTGGAGCTGAGCTGGCTGAAGCCAGGAAGTCCCTGCCTCAAACACGAAAAATTCAGCTCCTTCAGTTCTCATTTTTAGTTAATTTAGTCAAACCTGATTATTTTTAATTTCCTTATCACTGCTGTTGCTGGCCCAGTTTTCAGCTGAACACCACAAACCCACTCTGGAAATGTCAGAAATCCATGGAAGAAGGCTCCATGTGTGTGAATCCCTCCTTTGAGCCCACCATGCCCATTATGGTTTAACAGGCTGGAGCAGAATTTTATTCCTGGACTTGTGAACACAGCCTCCAACTGTCTGCTACTAAATAACTCCTCTGGAAATAAATCCCAAATTATGTTCAGCATCTGAACATGGAAGCTGTGTGGGGATGAGATATTTTCCAGCTTGGCTGAAGCAGCCTGAGCTGATATTTTCCAGCAGTTTTTCACGTGCTGTGAGAGATATTTAGATCAGGCCCATCTTTAAGCCTGGTATTATCTGGACTAGCGTTTCCAGGTCTGCTCCTATCAAGGGTGACTTAAGGGACAGGGGATGTTCAGCTGCATTAGCAGAGCAGATGGAGCATTATTCCAGCCTGGATGGCAGGAGAACACAGAGCTCACCTCCAGACTCAGCAGATGTCAATTTATATTAACGAGCAGAGGCAGCACACGATATATTTGATTTTCCTTGTAACCTGTCTCCATTACAAAACATCTGCATACATTACACCCCATTCCAGATGTTTAAAATTAATGCTGTAGCAAACAGCTCCCATTCTTGCCTTTCGCTGATAATTTTTTTTGTCAGCATAGAAATTAGGTCTGATAAAAACCAGAGAGCTGGTGATGGGCTCGGTGTGTTTGGGAGTCTATTACACCATCAATTGCAGTTCCACAGCCTGCTAAAAGCAGCAATAAGACAAGGCTGCTTGTCACATATTTATGAGCTTATGAACCCTCCTGTCCCTTTTGTTATCCCTTCCCCTGGCAGTGCAGAGGCTGAGCCTTGAATTAATGCAGGCAGGATGAGGCTCTGCTCTCTGCTCCAGCCCTGCTGGTGCCTGGCAGTTTGTAAATGTCACCCTGGACAAGGGGACAAGGAGCTGTGTGGGGGGGCCATCGAGGCTGGCGTGTCACAGTGCCCAGGAAATGGATGGAGCAGTAATGAGCAGCAGATAAGCTCCTTTCATCTTAATGTCCTTTGTATTTTTCTTTATCTTCGCCACGATCTACAGATGGATTTCCTAAGGGTGCAACCCTAAATCTTCTGTCTACAATCAGCTGTAAATCCTAAAGCTGGAGAGCCTCTGGTTGGCCTCAGAAGAGCCTTTCATGGGAATAGGCAGGGCCTGAAGAATGGCTGGGGAGTTATTCAAGGAATAATTGCAGCCATTGATCTGGAGAGGTTTTGTGGCACCTCCCATTCCTCGTTCTCCAGAGCTTTTCCTGTGGCACGGCTGGGTGGGACCTGCTGGGAGCAGAGAGCTCCTGGTCACTGTTCAGGAGGAAGACAGGGACACTTCCACTGTGCCAGGCTGGGACACTCCCAGATGTGTTTACACCTCCCATCACACAGAGATATGTGTACATTTGATTTTTGGGGTTGGAACTAGGTGAGCTTTAAGGCCTCTCCCTCCTGTGATTCCATGGTTTCTGTACCTGCACATTCCTGGGTGTATTCAGGCACAGAAGGTCCCATCTCAACCCCCCTGGATCTCCTTGCTGAATGGTCTCCAGCTGCTCAGGTGTTCTCTGGGTACCAATTTACTTCTGGTCCAAATGAATTTGGCTTTTCCTGACCTAAGGGAGGGATGTGCCTTCCCCAGGGGCAGCCTGGCAGAGCGTCCTGGAGTAGGCCAGGAGAAGAAATATATCTGTGTTTAATTTAGTGTGACTTGATTGTTGGCTCGATTGCAGGGCAGCAACACACCCAGAAAATCATATAAATCTTTCCTTGCCGTGTGGGGGAGAACAGGGATGGACACAGGAGTGCATTCATGTTCATTCTCCTTGGGAATCAATAGGAATCTGGATTTTATAAATGGCTCTGCTAAACACAAGAGAAAATTCATGGAGTGGAGATAGAAAGAGGCAGAGAACGAAAAGGCAGCTAATTCCTTTCAAACAACTGATGATTATCAGATCCTGGGGAAGCACATCCAGTGGGAGCAGGAGGCTCCTGCTTTTATTCCAGCAGGATGATTGCATTAACTATGCAGGGACTCCAGGCCTGATGCCACTCTCACCCCCAGGTACAAACCTGCTCCTTGCTCAGCACCTGAAAATGGCACAGGGGATGCTCAGAGGCTCCAGGGAGAGCTGGGTGAGGGCTGGGATGTTCATCAGCAATGAAATGTGGCATAAATGGATAACAGGAAAAGGATGAGCAGGTAGGAAAACCCAAACCAACCCAAACATCTGGGAGAAGAGGACAGGGAGGGTGGTTCACAGGTGATTTTGGTGGGACTGAGATTTAGGGGGGGTTTGGAAAGTGCAGGTGGATTTTAGGGTGGAAGTGAAGCTGACAGGGAAGAGAGGCAGGAGAACACGGATTTATGGAAATGAGTGATGATGAAAAAGAAGCAGGAGAATAAAAGGTGAAAGGAGGGAAATGGCAAGTGGAAACAAAAATCAAATCAGGCAAAAGATCAAGCTCAGAGTAAAGTGGAAACCCATCAGGATAACATTTACTGCTGGAGCTGCTGCCCTGGGAGGGCTCAGGGATCTGCTTCACTTACTGACACCCCAAACACGCTTCCCTACAGTCCTGAAGAGTTTTTCCTCCTCTCTCAGCACAGTCAGGGGCGAGGTTTGGAGGCACAGACCAGGTCTGGCTGAGTTCTGGTGTGAGCAGGACAGGCAGGAGCAGCTCCCCAGACCTGCCAGGGCTCTCCTGCCTCTGGCAAGAGCACTCAGGAGCCAGCACTGAAGGTAAATGCACACCTGAGGCAGCATGGGAGGCTCAGCCTGGCATTCCAGCTGCTCTGGGCTCTGCCTCTGGGTTTCAGCAGCACAATAAAGATTATTTTGTCCCCAGCTCGATGGGAACATTTGTGGGGCTGAGCCCTGCCCTGTTTGCAGGGCCTCTGCAACAATCCACGAGGTGAGGATGGATGGCTTTAGTCAGGACAGAAAGGATTTCCTTTAGATCCTCTCCCATTTGCAGTCCTGGTTAATTACAGAGGCCAGGGGGGTCAGGGACACGTGGAAAATCCAAGGGACTCCCCAGCCTCTGCCAGCAAGGCAGAAAGTTTGCAAAGACAAATGATTCTGTTCCCTGCAGGCCCCAGTTTGTTCAGCTGGGCAATGGCAGCGCTGAGCCCATGGATGAGGACTGGGATGGATGGAGCAGAGCTCCTCCTGCACCACACAGGCCAGGAAGGACAAAAGTTGTTAATCCTTTGGAAAAACGGGCCAGCAGTGTGGAATCTGCATTCCTGGAGCAATGCAGGACCTGCAGGGAGAATGCAGCCGGTGCAGGAGGAGCAGGGGAGGCCAGGGCTGAGCTGCTGGGGCTCAGCAAAGTTTGGGAGCCCGGGGTTCCCTGGAGATGGGAGCAGATCATCCCCGAGGTACCGGGAGATCTCCTCCTGGAGCAATCCGAGTCTTTAATCATTATCCCGAAAGCACAAAGCAGCTCCAGACACACACCAGGCTCGCTGAAAGACTTGTCAAGACTGAAAGGGTAATTCACAAATTCACTAAAATTCCCTGCTCCACTGAGCAATGTGACAGCTCTGCCGACCGCAGTAACATTTCTATTCAAACTGGCTTTGGTGCTGGAGCTATAAATATCCCTGCAATATTTCCTGCTTCAGAACATAAAGACAGCTTTACAGTGCTGATAAAATAGAAATTACTTTCTCTCGGAGGTCTAGCTGGAATTTTAATGTCTGTTTTGCAATAAAGCAGCTCCTCCACAATTCGATTTGAGGGAAAGAAAACAAACGGTCTAATTTAGTTACAGTAATGACTCCTCTCGGATTGCTGGCCACAGCTGAGTCTGGAGTTCGTACTGGTGAGCACAGAGATGATTTTTATTGTAATATGAATCCTTTTTATCCTTTAAATGTATAGATACACACACCCCTGCTTAATTACAGCTAGGGAAGAACAAGGCCCCGGAAAGTAAAAGGTCATTAAAGTTTACAACCTCTGACAGTGTTCCTGGAGAAATTGTTACAGCTTTAAAGCTGGTGACCAAAGATGACCTGGATTTAAAAGGCTTCTTCTATTGAAAAGAGAAATTGCAACTATTGGGCTCATCAGAGTTGCCTTTAATTATCCATAAATGTCACCCTGGCTCTCATTAGCTCCTTCAAAGGAAAAGGAGAGAGTTTTGTCCAGAGTTTTGTTTTGCATTTGTTGCCTGCAGACAGCGGGGAAGGGACCTGGAGCTGTTAAACGGGAAAGGGAGTGAAAAATAATGAAAAATAAGGATTCTTCATTTGCATTATGGCAGAGGTGGAGTGTCCTGAGCACGGGGACAGGGAAGGGCTGAAACACCAGGGACAGGTCCCAGGCCAGGCTGGAGCAGGCTGGGACAGGGGGAGGTGTCCCTGCCACGGCACTGGATGGGCTTTACCTCCCTCCCAACCCACACCAGTCTGATTTTCTGATTATTGACCTCCCCTGAACTCCACCTTTGCTCTTCCTGCAGAAATCCCTTTCCTCCCTGAGGTGGCCCTGCTTTGCTCTGAATGGTGCTGGGAAAGACAAAGCAGCTGTAAATAAGACAAAACCTGGGGAGAAGGGCAGAGGCAGGGCACTGTGTCACTGACTGACAACACTGAGAGCAGAAATTTTGTTTCTCTTTCTCTTCTCTGCTGGATTTATTTGTTTGTGGTTTAGTCTGAGCTCTCCTTGCGTGCCTGTGAAATGCCTAGCAAGCTTCCAGGGCTGCATAAATAAATAATAACTATTTAGAATCTTCTAAAAGATACATAAGTGTATTTCTTTTCATAGACCTAAAGCTAATGGAAACCTCTGAGTTTTTATTTCAATGACAAAGCAGCCCTGGAGCAGCCGTGTGGGACTCGAATGGAATCAGCTGCAAATGTTAGACACTATTTCCTTTAAAGAATTAGAATTTATAGTGCTTCGATGAATGCTGATTTATAGATATTTAAAGGAAAATAAATCCCTGTAGATTTTTTTTTATTATTATTATTCCAAAAGGGGATGTGTGATGGTGGCTTCCACTGCTGCAGGATAATGTTACAGCAAGCTCCTGGAAGTTCTGCTGTCACACAGCTGGGGAAAGGAGGGAGATTTTACAACAACCTGTTGACTTCTGCTCCCAAGGAGTCCTCACTGAAACCCAGCACTAAGTGGGGAAGAACAGGATAAATCCTGCACAATTCCCTGCAAAAGCCTCTCCCTGTGCAGGGCATCTTGCAGACATAACATTGGTGGATGGGTTTTGCTCTGGAATGCTTTAAAGCACCCAGACAAACACTAAACTCTGGAAGAGGCATTTTTTCTGTTGAAGAAATATCAAGAAGGATCTGGCAGAGTTGTTATTTCTGAAGGGAAAAGCTTTTATTCTGGAGGATAAATGATTCCTCTGGGGCATCATTCCTGCTCTGCCTCTCAGGGCCCACAGGCTGCTCCCAGGGTGTCACCAGTGAGAACCAAACCCAACCAGAGCTCCCAATTGCAGGGAAATTTGACTAAATGGGCACCTGAACCTCCACTGGAAAACGTTTCAGCATCTGTAGGTGAAGAGGATTGCCAGGAAGGAGGATGGGACACAAATGTCTGATGGGGAGGAGAAAAAGCCACCAAGAGCTGATTTGCTTTTCCAGGGTCATCCCAAAAGGCTGCCAGAACCTGCCCTGTTGGATCTAAACACACCCAAGTGTTACAGCCTGAGAAAGGGAGGATAAATCCATGTCACCTCATTTCTCTGCAGAGAGAAAGCAAGGCACAAACTTTTCCTAAAGATTTACTGGGAGGAGGCATGAAGGAGCTGCAGAGAGAGAAAAACATCTCTTATCTCTGCTCCCTGTTCTCCCCTGTGGAATTTGAGTTGGAGATTGTTTATCTTCAGTGACCAGTCCAGGTCCAGCTGTGTCTGGACTCTGGAGAAGGTCACGAGTTTGAGTTAGACTAAGACTAAGTTAGACTAAGGTAAGTTAAACGTAGTATGTATATAGCCTCTCTTCAAATATTATTAATGTATTTTAGTATAGATTTAATAAAGAGTGTGTTCAGCATCTCAAAGCCTTCTGAAATGGAGTCAGACATCCTTCATTCTCTTCCCATGGGGCTCGCCTGCATTTTCACAATAAATACAGAGGATTTGATTGGAAAACCTGTCTTGCTCACGCCCTGGCAGACACAGGCATCATTCCCAAGTTGGACTTGCAAGTCCAGGGTCCCACAAAGCAGCCATGGAAGAGGAGTGAATCCTGCTCTTCCTGCCAGCTCTCCTTCCCTGGATGTTCCAGGCAATCCAGCCACAATTGCATTTAGATTACACTCCATCCCACAGTAAGTGGCAAATCATCGCTGCTTCCTCTGACACTCAGTGTAATAACATTAACCATGATGAATTTCCCTTTACTGTTCCTGTGGCCTCCATACATTATTCCAGCTGAATTCCATTGTAATGGAGCACTAATTAATGTCTGCTGCTTATCAAGGGGTGCCCACTTCTCCCTTCCACCCCGCTCTGATTCCTGAGGAATTACACATGGGAATGCTGCAGGAGCTGCCACTGGTGCCAGGGAATCTCCATGGGGTGCAAAAAGTCAAATTTTGGTTCTGATGCCAGGCTTACATCAAAATAAGACAATTTGCTTCCAAACTTAGCAGCAAAATGAGGTTTGCTGAGGACCTGAGACCATTTTCAAGAGTGACTCTGTGATGAATTTCCTTATTAATTCTCCAGAACCTTCCAAGTTCAGCTTCCTGCACTCCTTAGAGACACTGGGTTAGAGAGTGGGGTTAAAAACCCACAAACCCCCAGTTCTGGCTGAGATGAAACCCAAGGGGCAGCTCCAGCCATTTCCCAGGCTCAGTTTGGAGTTATGAGCCCCAAAAACGCAGCAGAGCTCACCTGAGCCTCTGGCTTTAAAGGGTCTCCCTGCCAGGTGAGGTAACTCCCAAAGCACACCTGAGGAACCCCTTCCCTGCCCTTTGAAGCCACAACGTCCACAGCAGAGCTGGCTGAGGTTTTCCTCTGCAGGGCTGCGAGAATCCCGAGCTCCTTGCAGGATGCTGCTGCAGCTTCATTTGCAGGTTTAATTAGTCCCTGCTCCTCGGAGCCGTCCTGCCACAAGATGTCATCCTTCCGACAGGTCTGCCTTCCTGGCACTCCCCGGACCTGCTGTCCTGCCTCTGAGCTCATCCCAGCTGATCCCAGGAAATCAAAGCCACTTTCTCCCGCTGACTGATTCCCTGCCGAACTCGGGGTGGGGAGAGAAGAGTTTTCTCTGTGAGAAACAAACACGTTCCTGGCAGCAAGAGTTAAACCATGCAAACGACTCTAATAAGCATAATTGAAACCTGTGGTTTTCTTTTTATGGCAGCTTCATATTCGGTGTTTTATATTCCAATTTTCCACCTTTTAGTCTTGCTTCTTCCTCTTTCTGCCATGGAGCCCTATCACAAATGGGAGGGCAATTACCAGGCGAGCATGTAGTTCTTTAATTGAAACACTTAGAGGTGTACACTTAAAAACTATCAAGACTTTTATGGAATGGCAGTGCCTTAATAGGCTCCTGTGTATGTACATTGTAATGTAATTCTGTACCCTGTGAGCATTGCTGGGGGAAGCTCTTAATTTATGGTTCCCAGGAGCAATAAAGCAATAACAGTAATCGAGAGGTGCAATATTCCCTGCTTAGGGGGCATTTATGGGTGGGTATTAAAACTATAAATACATCAACACGCTGCAAAACTGATCATAGAAAATGAAAGATAAGCTCTCCTCCCTTTCAAATGGGGCTTTTCCAGCAGCCTGATTAACTTAGGGTTGGTATCAGGTGCCAGAGCTCAGCAGGGACTGGGGAGGAGCGAGGTGACCAAGTGACCCCTCCCCTGCTCCCAGGTGTCCCCGGGTGTCCCCAGGTGTCCCCAGAGCTGCCCTGCTTCCCCTCAGCAGAAATCCAGAGCCATTTCCTGGGACACTGCTTGACAGACTGGCTACAAGCAGTTCATTGTAACGGAGCTGCAGCGAGCAGGGGTGACAGGGAGGGATAATTACCTTGTCTGCAGCAGGGCTCCGGGCAGGCACGGTGACATTTCACAAACCCAAACGCCTTTGTTGTGTTGTGATTGGGAAAAGAATGGAGGGCAGAGCCCCTGACACTCCAGACTGCCAACAGCTCCTCAGGAGGGCTGGCAGAGCCTCTGCCCCTCCAGAAAGGAGCTGCTGCTGGAAATATTCTGCTTTGGGAGCCTGGGTTTGCAATACCTGCAGCTGGGAGTGAGCTGGGGGCCAGAGCCAGCTGGGTTTAATTTGGGGCTGCACGAGTTCCTCTGAATTCTTCTGCTCCTCAGCGTGGCAGTGTGAAGTGCCCTTGCAGAATTCTGAATTCCCACCGGTGTGTTTGCCATGCTGTGCCCTGGGGTGGCCCAGGATGTCCCTGGGCACTGCTCAGGTGTGTGCTGGGCCAGAGCATGGCTGGCAGGTGCAGAGCCTTGTGCTGGTGGGATTGTGACCATGGTGAGCTCACAGGCAGGGGCTGATGTGTGTGCAGGGAAAGTTCTGGTATTCACATCGACCTCCCAAAATTCTGGAATGGTTTGGCTTGGAAAGTGAGGAATGGGCTCCCTGTTGATGGAGTGAACAAATTACTCTTTGTGTCCTTAAAAAGGAAAAAAAGCCCAGAAGTTTCTCTCCTCAATTTGGTTAAAAGACACCTCATAGGACCTTGGGGTCTTCACCTCAAACTTAAGGACACCAAACTGGACAGAAGCCAAAAGGTCCCACCTGAGCAATTCCTTAGAAAAAGAAGAGAACAAAGAAAGTAATCTCTTTTGTGAAGTGTTTTAGCAGAAGCAAGAACTCCTTGCCCTGGCTCAGGTTTTTTCTGCATAGAGATTTGTTATTTTGCCTTTTATTAAAACTTTTCTGTTTCCAACACTGTCTCAGAAGCCACCCTGCTGATTTTACACCGTCTGAGGCAGCTGAGCTATCTCGGGTGTGACACTTTTCCCTGGGAGCTTATTCCACCTGGCTCAAAGAGATCAGGAAAGGACCTTAAATCCCAACTCATCCCACCCCTGCCATGGGCAGGGACACCTCGCACACCCCACAGTCCCACCAAGCCTCATCCAACCTCTTTTCTGCCTCATCCCTGTAAACCAATTTGGTTAAATAAGTATCTAACACAGTAAGTGCCTCCTAACATTTTGGGAGCCCAAAGCATTTGCTTTCCTATTCTATCTAATCCCCATATCATTCAGTACCCTCTTACTTTCTTGGGGAGAAAAAAAAAAAAAACTGACACAACAACCTCCCCATCCATGAGGTTCAAATGAAGTGTTTATTACAAGTAAAGGTTGTGTGAGTACAGATTGGTTTTAATATTCAAACAGAGCTTGGAGACCTCCTAGAACAGGCTTGTTCTAGGAGCACAGAGCTGTGCTGTCAGCAGCTTTTCCCTTTTTCCCTGATTCCTGGTGGAGGCTGCGAGTTCTCCTTCCCCTCTCTGCTGGGGCTGCCCCAGGAGCCCAGAGCTCAGGAGGAATGTTTGAGCTGCAGCACAGGCAGGTCCAAAGGGAAGGTGCCACGTCAATAAATGAACAGCAAATCTGCATCCTTTGCTGGGAGCTCCTTGTTCCCCCTGCTGTGCTTCCAGGAGCTGCTGCACTGCTCCTGGCAGGGCTGGCAGAAAAGCCCTCCCAGGCCATGCCCACCCAGACCCAGCATTTCATCAGGAACCAGCTGCTTGGCACCAGCCTTGCCAACTCAGCAGCTCTGGCTGCTCCTCCCCTGAGGGATCTGTTCACCTCATCTCCGAAGAGAGACAGGGGGAGAAGATTCCATCTGTTCCAGCTCAGAGCGAGAAAGCTCCGTAATTGCGTGGGTACACAGGCTGCATAGCAAATTTTTGGGTTTAGGAAGCACTTGGGGAGCGTTCATTCTCCTTTTATTGTTGTTCTCTCCTCACAGGGACTGTATTTCACCTCCTCTGGGACTCTGAGCCAGGATTTCTGAGCTTAACCATGCCAGGGAGGTGTCTGGAACCACAAATCCATCCTGGGAAACCTCTGCACTGCCCTGAGGTCTGAGGGGACACCTCCTGCTCCCCCAACTCCCTGACAGGAGGATGCAACCAGCAGGGACCGGGCTCTGCAGTGGCTTTGAGAGAACCTCAGGGGCATCACAGTGAGGAAAAAATCCTCCTAAATGCAGTTTACAAAGCGAGAATTTTACAGGATTCCTTGAGAAAAAGGGTTTGGGCCAAATGTCTTCCATCTCCCTGCTGCTGGCTTTGTTTCTCTGGGTATAGTCAGACCTCAGATTGAATAGCAAGTGGTTCTGCTTTATTTGTTTTTATTGCTGCCAAAAGGGGGGGAAAAAAAAAGTCAGAGTAAACAGTGAGATGTTTGCAACCTCCTCACATTAGGCAGATTGAATAAACTGGCTCACAGTTGATTGTTTTCCTTCAGATCAGTCATTGCATTTGTATTTATTTGATTTTATGGATGTGGTTCTGGGACTTTTGTTTTCTCTTGGATTTTTTGTTGGGGTTTTTTTTTTGTTTGTTTGTTTTTTTTGCAACAGTGACTTGTGGTGAGGGGAATGGGAGCACAGAGAGCTCCTGCCTGTCCTGCCCATCCCTGAGGGAGCACAGGCAGCTCCACCTCTCCTCCCCATCCATGAGGATTTGCAGGATGCTGACCCCTGGGGTAGCAGCAGTCAGGGCTGGAGGAGCCGTGGCACTGAGGGACTGCACGAGTTTAAGAGAGATTCTGTGATGAATTTCCTTATTAATTCTCCAGAACCTTCCAAGTTCAGCTTCCTGCACTCCTTAGAGACACTGGGTTAGAGAGTGGGGTTAAAAACCCACAAACCCCCAGTTCTGGCTGAGATGAAACCCAAGGGGCAGCTCCAGCCATTTCCCAGGCTCAATTTGGAGTTATGAGCCCCAAAAACGCAGCAGAGCTCACCTGAGCCTCTGGCTTTAAGGGGTCTCCCTGCCAGGTGAGGCAATTCCCAAAGCACACCTGAGAAACCAAGCACCAAGCCTGGTCCTCTCTCTCCTGGAATTCCCAGGGGATTCCCTGCGTGGGGAGCAGGACAGGGCTGTGGGGCTGTGGGGAGGGGCAGGAGCAGGGCTGGGCACCCCAGGGATGGGAATTCCCTCCGTCTCCCTCCACTTCACTCCCCAGGGCTCCACCCAGTGCCCGCGATGGCAAAAGCAATTCCCGCAGGGCTTTGGCTCTGTCCACCCTCGGTTCCCCACATCCACACCCCGAGGGCTTTTCCCTCTCCGGGATTCCCCTGTGTCAGAATCTGTGATATTTAAGTGATTCTGAAATTGTAGAAAGTCTCTGTCTT
>VXBC01008779.1:338044-356963 GCA_013399945.1 Ploceus nigricollis | reverse complement strand
ACCTTCCAGGGGAGCCAGAGGGATGCCCTGGATTCCCACACCCCTGGAATTCCTAAACAATGCAAAGAGAGCAGGAGGAGCTGCCAGCAGGGCTGCCTCTCTCCATCAGGGTGCCACAGCCGGGGTCACCTGCAGTCACACCTTTTTGTCCCTTTGTCCCTTCCCTCGCAGCATTGCCGCAGCTCTCAGGGCACAGGGGAGGGAAGCAGCACCCATGAATTCCCGAATATCCATGATCAGCCTGGCGCCTTCTCAGGGACTTGCAGCTCCAAAATCCCACGTTCTCCTCCCCACTTTTCCTAGAAGGCAGAAGAAGTTGGAGTCGTGAGGCAGTGCTGAGCAGGGGAGGAGTAAAAAAAAGTGAATGTGGGGGTTTTTCATGCCTCATAAACGCAAACAGGTTGTGGTTATTCCCTGTGTGCAAGGGCATAGAAAGTGCAAGAACACTCATTAATTATGTATAACGCTCGCAGTTCAGTTGCCAAAAAATCATATTTTTGGATATTGTTCACCAGAATATGACTTTAACCTACTGTCACCATTATTTTGCACGTTGTGGTGTTTTAATGAACATATGGCACCGCATTAGCTCATGCCAGCCCTGATTTGCTAACAAAGTTGGTTTCCCAGTAGCTGCAGTGGGCATTGTGTATGCCACAAACCCTGCTGAATATTGAAATGTTCAGGGGAGGGGGCAGTGGAGCTGCTCCTCCTTTGGAAACCTGGCTGGGGGGACCCTTCTGACCCTGAATTAAATCAATCTGCAGCTCCTGATGTTCCTCAGCCCATTCCCAGCTCCCAGCGAGGAGAAAATCTGTTGATCTCTGAAATGTCTTCAGACATCACAGCTCCACGTGAGCATCTTCAAAGGATCTGTCTTTTCCCCCCCTGCCACAGCACATTGTTTTAAAGCTGATCTCATAATTGTATCGATTTATTTTTTTGGTTCTCTGCGTCAAAGCACTTCTTTAATCAAAAGTAAATTATGTAAAGGCCATTAGGGTCAGCCCAGCCAGCAAAATGAAAACTGCAATACATCATTTATTTGTAAATGTCAGTGAAATCTGCAGATCAATATCCTGCCCAATGTGATTGATATTTATTATTTTATAGAACTCCTGAGGCAGCTGCAGGGTCGGGGTGGCCCAGCAGAGCAGGATGGGGCAGGGGAGGTTGGGGACACCCCTGGGGCTGTCCCTGCTCTGGGGTCAGTGACAGATCCTGTGTCCCTGTGCCCATGCCAAGGATCCACGTGTGCCCCCTGGAGAAGGGCCCAGCCCCAGCTGANTCCTGTGTCCCTGCCTGTGTCCCTGTGCCCATGCCCAGGATCCATGTGTGGCCCCTGGAGAACCTGGGAGCTGGGGGTGGCTTTTCTTGGGTGGCTTTTCAGCAGACACCAAACCTGGAGCTGCCAGGTGGCTGCCAGCCATCCCTGCCCGTGTGCCACCGTGCAGCTCCCAAACCCGACCCCCCCCTGCTGGAATCCAGGCTGGGAATGGGGCAGGCAGCTCTGGGCTGCCCAAACTCCACCTGGTGGCAAAAAACTCGGCATTTTGTGATGGTGGCAACCCTGCTGGGGCTGGGTGGGAGCTGATCTCCCCCGGAGATGGGCTTAGGTCCTTCCATGGTAGCTGGAAACCTGGCCTGGGTCACTCCTGGGTGCATCCAAGGCAGGAGCTGTGGCTCTCCCAAGGGTTAAACCCCACGTGCTGTGCTCTGCCCCGACAATGAAGGCATTTCGTGGTGTAAAAAAAGCAGTCCCGGTGTAATAAAGGAAAAAAATTGCAGGGAATTCTGGCTGGATGGCAAAGCAGGAGTGTCAGGAGTATCTGTCCATCTTTTATAGCCCTGTGCTGGCCCGTGAGGGTCAGCGTTATCCGAGCCCTGAGAGAGGAAATGAAGGAGGATATAACAGCAGATAGGATCTGAGCGCTGCTCTCGCTCCTGAATATTCAAAAGAACCTTATGAGGGATGGGATTCAAATGGAGAGATGTTGCTGATGCTCTGTGCAAAGCTGGCTGTAAAAACAGCAATGGGCTGTGCTGGTGGTCAGAGATGGGCTGCAGGGAAGGAGGGGGGTCCTGCCCAGCCCGGGGCTCTGCTCCCCACGCTCCCTGCAGGGAAAACCCCTCTGCTCCCAGCTCCGTGCCCAGGAAAAGGGGAAATGCCGAGTTCCTGCCGTGCCAGATCCTGTGTGCGTTTTCTTCAGCCGCCCTGGGCTTGGGATGGATTTAGGGCCGGGCTGGGGGAGGTGCCCTATCCCAAATCCCACTCGTGTGGATTGGGCTGAGCCTGGTTTTTAGCGAGACAAATTCAGCTGCCGAGGCCAGCGAGTGTTCCCCTGCCCGCACAGCCCGGAGGGAGGGAGGGACACTCCCAAACTGTCCCGAGCACCCCTGGCTGTCCCCTCAGTGTGCCGAGGAGCTGTGGGGTTAAAGCCTTGACCCCAAAGCACAAAGCCCCAGCAGGGAGAGGGGGCAGGATGAACATTCCCAGCGCATCCCTGGCGTGAGCGGGAGCTGCCGCTGACCCCGGGGCGGGCGGGGACGGTCCCCGGGGCGGTGGCACAGCCTGGCAGCCGGGGGACACCCGCTGCGTGCCCGGGGGCATCAGCAGGACCTGGCACAGTCTCCGGGAGCACAAAGGGCCCGCCCGGCCTGGCCGGGGGCGAGCGCTGCCGCTAATTGCGGTGCGGTTAATGAAGGCAGACGTGGAGCGGCTGCTCTCATTAAAATATGAAAATGATGCCAGGCGCTGCCCGGGGCAGGGGGAGGGCCCGGCCCCGGCTCAGGGATGGCCCTGCTGGGGCAGGGAAGGGGAGCAGCGGTGCGGGGCCGGTTTGGGGTCCAGCTCCTCGTTCCCTTTCCTGTGGCCGGGCTCGGAGCTCAGCCCGCGGCTGTCCGGGGCTGGAAAGGCACGGACAGTGCTGGGAACTCTGCTCACAGGGAGGGAATGGCTCAGGAAAGCGAATTCCCACTCCAGCCCTGCCCTTCCAAGCTGGAAACTCTTCCACAAAGCAGCTCCTGGGGTAGGGAGCGCTGCCTCCCATCCTTCAGCAGCCAGCTCTCCCAAAAATCCAGCTGCTCCCTCCCCTTCCCACAGGGATGCCAAAATCCCTCGGCAGGACGGGTGGGAAATCCCTAAATGTGTGTTTTGAGGAAACAGAACACCTTGGCCTTGCACTCAGGGAATTATGGTGCATTTTTCTCTTAACCAGCTCTGCCATCACCAGGTTTAACTCCGTGTGAGAGCCACGAACCACAGCTGCCACCTCTGCAGCCATGGGAGCAGAAAGTCTTGGGGCTCCATAGGAAAAACTCTGCAAGGCAACTTCCAATCCCTCTGAAAACAGAGAAAAAGGAAAGAGGGTTAAATGCCTAAAATGGTGATTCCACTTGGGATAAAGCGTTAAGAGTTTCTATGAAGTTATCATTTAAAAAAAAATAAAGATTTGAGAACAGCTTGGCCTGGAATAATATTTCAGGCATGGCTAGCTGTTAAAAATAAGCTAATTCAGAAGAGCCACATTTAAATAAATATAATGCAAAGACATAATGGCACAGATAATAGTTTTGAATGGGGAATTCTAATGACTTCGAGGGCATTTTACAGGGCAATTAATACACATGAAAATGCTGCTCTATTCAACTGATGGAAAGAAAGGAAAATAAAATAAAATAAAGCCGGCAGAAAGAGAAAGGGAGACGGTTGTGACTGGCAAAAATAGGGTTTGATTTTCTTTTCAATAGGCTCACTGCTTACAAACATAATAAAAGGAAAAATAAGCATGTCAGGTTCTATAATGTGCCTTGTGAAATCCCCAATGATTAGTTTCTAAAGAGGGGCAATTAGGAGCCTTTTGCATATGCATGTGACTTCTGCGGAGCGGGGCTTTCTCCTCTCCCTTCCTCCCCGCTCTTCATCAACAGGCTAAAAATACATCCAAAAACACATCTCCCATCTCCGCCGCAGCCCCAGCATCCTCATCCTCATCCTCACCCTCGCCCTCATCCTNCTTATCCTTATCCTTATCCTTATCCTTATCCTTATCCTTATCCTTATCCTTATCCACATCCTCATCCTCACCCTCACCCTCATCCTCACCCTCGTCCTCGTCCTCGTCCTCATCCCCATCCCCATCCTCATCCCCATCCCCATCCTCATCCCCATCCTCATCCTCATCCTCCTCCTCCCGCCGGGCGGGAGCGGGGCTGGGGCTCCCGCGGCTCCTGGTGTTCCCGAGGCTCCCGAGGCTCCCAAGGCTCCCAAGGCTTCCGGTGTTCCCGGTGTTCCCGTGGCTCCTGGGGCTCCCGGGGCTCCATCGCCGCTCTGGAGGGACCAGGGCAGCCCCAGCGCCCAGGGAGGGCTCAAAGCGGCTGGGGAGGAGCCGGGCAGGGAAAGCCCAGCGCTCCTCCCTGCGCGGAGGGAGCCCGGGCTGGGTGTCCGTGCCCCGGCACAGCGAGGGGAGCAGCAAACTGCACAGTGAGGGTTTGCTGAGCTCAGGGACCTTGGAGGCCTTTCCCACCCTCATTGCTCCAGATCCCAAATCCATCTTCTCCCGGGTTTCCTGGCACTGCCTGTCCCCATGGAGCGGTGCCCTGTGCTGCTGGGGAGGCTCCTCCAGCCCAGGCTGCCCACCACGCCTCGCTGGGCAGAGCCAGGGCTCGGGGGGTCCCTGGGGACCCTCCCCCTGTGCCCCCTGCCCATCTGCACTGGGCCCGGGCTGCCCTGCCCTTGCAGCAGAGCCTGGCCACATCCTGAGCTGCGTTTCTGAAATGTATAAATAAATATTACATATGCTAACAGATGGTTCATTAGCCAGTTGTTATGGCAATCAGCATTTCAGCCAATTAAAATCCTTTCTCATAGCTTTAAAAATGTCAGTGATAGGGACATTTAAATGGCCAGAGAACAAACAGCCCCTCTGTAGCCTGGCACTGAAACAAAAGGCGTTTTCTGTGGGTTTATGGAGACAGGAGGAGAAGAAATAGAGGAAGAATTGGAAGCCCTTTGTGCTGGGAGTGAAAGGTGCTGGCCCCTGAGTTTTAATTAAAGGGAGAGGCTCTTGGACATTTTGTCACTCAAATGATCCAGTTTGGGGTGGTCACTTGGGAACCCCGAGGTGCAGCTGGGACATCCCAGCCCCTCCTGGGCTCAGCACCCACAGGTGGGGTCAGGCTTTGTCCCAGGTGTGCCCTCAGGAATCCCTGAGCTTTTCCTCGGGAATGGAGGAGCCCTGCACCCCTGGCAGTGCCTGGGGGAGGCTCAGCAAGGCTCAGGCTCAGGCTGGGTTTGAGTCAGGAGCTCCAAGTGCCCAGAACAGAGGGGATGGCAATCCAAAGGAACTGAATTTACTCCTGTAGGAGCACCAGGATGCCCAGAGATGGTGGAGATGGGGCAGTCACAGGGGAGGAATGGAGGGAGGAATTTACACTTCCTCATAATTCCTGGTGGTTTTGATGTTGCATGTGGCTGGAATAGAAAAGAACTGCTTGTGTCCTAAAAATTCCTTCCAGACACCTTTTCCCTGGGCTGGCTGTGCTGGCAGCACTCGGCCTGCCCAGCCTGGGGCTCTGAGTGCAGGAATAAAATCGTGGCATGGGCAGGCAGGGCCTTTCCATCCCAAATTAGTGTGTGGCCCTGGAGAGGGGAGAAAACCTGCCCTTCCAGAGAGCACCCTCGTGCAGGCAGGGGTCAGGATGGTCCATATCCCATATCAATGGAGGTGAAATTCCTCAAACCTCTCGTTCAGACAGGGCAGGACCGGGTTTCCCCCATCCCTGCCACATTCCAGGGGCTGCTGCTGCCCTGGCAGCCAGCACAGAGCAGGAGCCTGGATTTGATGAGTCACAGCCTCACCAGGGTTCATTCTCTTTTCCTAATCTCTGCTGTCTTCTGCAACCGTTTAGAGGAACAAAAAATAGCTCCCACAGACAATCAGGACAGATTATTTTAATGAGAGCTCAAAAATGAGAAACAAACGGCTCAAATTGAGCCTTCAAACATTTCTCCCCACGTCTGCAAGGAGCTGCACAGTGCCTGAATCAGCAGGCCTGCAGCACAGGACGCTGCTGCCAGGAGGGCAGCTTCCAGCCCTCCTTTTCCCAGGGTTTTTTATCCCAGTGGCTGAACTGAACATCCCAAGTGGAAGCTGCCTGCCATCAGCAGCTCCAAAAATGTCATGGGTTGAGTGCTGGTGCAATGTTAGTGTACTCATGAGTATATATCTTCCTTAACAATTGCTGTGAGATGTGATTAGGAATAGAGCAGAGCAGGTCCAAATTTAAGGATAGAAAGAAAAAACTTTATTAAACTATAAAAGTATAAGAATCACACACAAAAAGCAGAATGAAAACTTTATTAAACTATAAAAGTATAAGAAACACACACAGAAAGGAGAATGGAAACTTCTCAGCACATTTCTCCTCCTCCCCCCAGTTTCCACCCTTCCACAATCAGACAGCACTTTGGGTTATTAATTAAGTTATTATTATTTAAAAATTAATTTTCTATTTATTAAGGGAGAGAGAAGTTTCTCTTGCACTATAGACCCCCACAGGAAGCACAGTTGAAACTTCTGTGTTCCCTCGTCACCCATGGCTCTGCCCAGAGAGAAATCTGCCAGGTGACACCCTCCTTCCATGTCCAGTGCTCTCAGCCCTCCAGCTGAGAGCTTCCAGCCCTCCTTTTCCCAGGGTTTTTTATCCCAGTGGCTGAACTGAACATCCCAAGTGAAGCTGCCTGCCATCAGCTGCTCCATTTCTGCTTGTAATTGTCTTTTATCTGCTGGAGTCGGCTCCCATCTGCTCCTGATTCCCTCCCTGCAAACCTCAGGGAGGGAAACAATCCCTCTGCCCATATGGGCTCCAACAGGCTGAGGTGGGATGGGGCTAAAACCTCTCCAGCCTTCCTTCCCCCCTGGATTGTGCCCATTTTAATGGTCATTGTTTGCTTATTGATGAGTTCAGCCTGGCCTGGGACTCTCCCAGGGATCCAGGGGCAGCCACAGCTTCTCTGGGCATCCTGTGCCAGGGCTCCCTCACAGGAATTTCTCCCTGAAGATGAAGATCTAGAGGAATATTGGGTCAGAACTGCAGGGAATTGTTGCTTTTTCACACAGGGATTATTTGCTTCAGCAGGGAAAAGAGAAGCCCCAGCAGAGCCAGCACCTCCCACCCCCATGTGTCCCACGAGGGGGTTCTGCAGCAGAGGAGGAAGCTTTGAGAGCCACTCTGGCATTTCATCCTGTCTCTGTTATCCAGAGAACTCCCCATGACCCATAAATAGATTTTTCCCTTCCTTTATTTCTCGCCTCCCTTTTGGTTTGCCATGGCAGCTCCAAAAGCTTCAGAGCTGCTTCTTGAGGGGCATAAAAATATCATGAGTACTTGTTTAAACATCAGAAAGGTATTAGCTCAATTTTGCACTTCAATGCTACCAAGAATGTTTAGGCCCATTGGGCATGAATTTAATTTTCTTACAGGCTGAAGAGAGGAGAAAAATCAGCCTCCCTATCTGAGCATTAACTGCTGCTCCCTGTGACAGCTCAAAGCATCACCTTTGCAGGGCTCCAGGCTCCAAATGGTGCTGAAATGAAAGTCCTGAACAGGCAGAGGCCCCCAGATCCCTCCCCAGGGCTGTTCTGCACCTTTGCTTGGTGTTTGAACAGGAAAAGCTGCAGCAGGAGGAGCAGCACTGCAGCAGGGTCACAAAAATCAAATCCTTCAGCCCCCACCAAACCCCAGCACAGCCCCTGGGGCAGGAAAATCCTTCCTCACCTCGTTAGTGGTAAAACATTGGGTCAAAACACATCAAATCAGACTGGGTGGTTTCAACAGTGCATTAATGACACATCACATCTTGGTTTTGGTTAAAAAAGTAGATTTTTGGTGGCCGTGGTAACAGCAGGAGAGAACAAACAGCAAAATTCCTGCTGCAGGAGGGAACAAACAGCAAAATTCCTGCTGCAGGAGGGAGCTGCAATATTCCTGCTGCTGCAGAGCTCGGGATAAATGCATGCAGTTCTTTGCTTATTTCCCACATTTCTGTGCCCTGAAGAAGTCCTTCTCTCCTGCTTTCCTCTCCCCCATGGAAGAGGTGCAAAGCCACAGGGGGATGGATCATGCTGGAGGAATTTCCAGCTCTGAGCATGGCCATCCATGCAGCTCCAATGCAAATGTGCTCTCAGGGCCCTGGAGCCCAGCTTTGGAGCCTGGGCCAGGCTCAGATCAGCCTCAGCAGAGCATCCAAACCTGGCAGAGCCTCTCTGGGCTCTGCCCAAACGCTGGATGCTTTGAAGGCTTCCCAGGGCTGCTGGGCAGGAGATCAGAGCCACAGGGAGGGAGTTTGGACCCAGGGACCAGGGAAAGGGGTGGCAACAAAAACAAAGGGACCAAAGGCAAACTGCAGTGCCAGCAGTGCCCTCCTCCACCTGCAGCTCTGCACCCTGGCTGTGCTGCAGAGCTGCAGAGGGAATGGGATGCAGCAAGTGCCTGCTGGTGCAGGAGGAGATTTTGGATGCTGATCAAGGCGCAGGTGGAGCAGGTTCCAGTGAGTAAATAAAGAATTGTTGGAAAGCTGAAAGGAAGATGTAGGGTGAGCTCAGAGCTCCCCAGAGAAGGGTCTGTGTGCTCAGGGCCCTGCAGGGCTGTTTCCCCCAGGGCTGGTGTCCAGGAGCAGCCTAGCTTGGTGTGTTCCAGTTTCCAGGTCTCTCCATCCCCTCCGAGCCTCGGGAACGTCGATAAACGCTGTGGAAAAGTCTGGTGTAAATAACAGGAGTTTCTGCCTATTCTAATCAATAAAATATTGTTTATAGGAGCCCTCGTGGCCCTCCCAGCTGCAGAGGCAGGTCTGGCAGTGGGTTTATAAACTTGCTTTGCAGGTGGCTGTAACGGGGAGTGCTGCTCTGCCAGGGATGTAAATCAGGTTAAGGTTTGTAGCTCCTGGTTTTGCTGTTTCTTTAAAACACAAGTGGCTGTATATGACTTTTTTATTATTTTTCCTTGCTAGGCTGTAGCTTAATAAAGGAGGTGCAGAGGGTGGATGGATGTGCAGGAGGTGCAGAGGGGGGATGGATGTATTTTTGCAGTTAAACTCTATCGATGTCCTCTCACACGCAGGGAGAGGGAAACAAGCAAACAAATAATGCTGTGATGGATTCCCAGTATCTGCATTTAAAAGCCAAGCACCACACAGAAAGCACAATAACTGCAGCCCATAACTCTCCTTCTACAAAGCCAAACTGGGCACTGCTCTGCTCAATTATTTCCTTCTGCTGCCTGCATTTCAGACTCCTTCCTTCTCTAGGTTTCATCCTGGCCTTTTGATATCCCACCAGCCAAAGGTTCAGTGCGTGGAGCAAACCACACCAAAGCCCATCCTCACTTCTCAAAATATTAGCTCAGTCCTCACAGCAGCACTCGATTTACAGAATGCTAAAATAATATAAATAATTTCTGCTTGTTTTCACAAGGTTAGTTGCCAGATGCAGAGCTGGAAATAAGGGATGAAAGGTCTGTGCTTGCTGTTGGGCATCAAAATCCTTTAATGATTTATTAATGTCAACATTTTTATTTTCCATACAGACTGTTGTTCTATGTGTGCCTATTTATTTCCGTGCACAGCCAAAGGTCAGTGCTTGGAACACAGTTGGAAAGATGTTTAAAAGAGCCTGAGAAAGCAGCAGAGAGCTTTGTAAGTGCTCTGAAGAGCTTCTGGCATGTCCATCCATAAATCCACCCTTCCCTGCAGGGCAGGAGCTGCTGGAGGCTCCATCCCCTCCAGGGGTTTTGTCCCTTGGGCTGGACCCCCCTGGAGCCAGCAGGGGCCATTTCCCGGCCCTGCCTCTGTCCCTGCAGCTCGGGGGAGGGAAGGACAGACAGACACTCCTCTGCCCATCCCTTTGTGCCAGAGGGAGCACCGTGGACTCCGCATCCCAGCTGAGCAGCTGCCTGCTCACCCACACCCCGAGGGACCTTCCCAGCCCTGAGGGTTCTCCAGTCCAGCAGCTCATCCCACAGAGGGTCCCTGCCCAGCCACTCCGGCAGCAGCTCCTGAGCAGCTCCCTGTCCTCTGCTCGCCTTGTCTGCCACACTGGGACTGTGGCTGTGACACACTGGGACATGGTGGCTGTGTTTGTCACACCTGGGACATGATGGCTTTGTGTGTCACACCTGGGACATGGTGGCTGTGTCACATCTGAGATATGGTGGCTGTGTCTGTCACACTGGGACATGGTGGCTGTGTCTGCCACACCTGGGACATGTTGGCTTTGTGTGTCACACCTGGGACATGGTGGCTGTGTCACATCTGAGATATGGTGGCTGTGTCTGTCACACTGGGACATGGTATCTTTGTCTGTCACATTGGGCCACACTGGCTTTGTCACACTGGGCCACAGTGGCTGTGTCTGTCACACCTGGGTCCTGTCCCTGTCCCCTCCTCAGTGACAGGAGCTCTCCAGCAGTGTGGCAGTGCCCAGGCCAGGCTGGACGGGGCAGGAGCACCCTGGGACAGTGGAATTTGTCTCTCCTAAATAACCTTTAGGGTCCCCTCCCTCCCCAAGCCCCTGTGAGCCGTGCTGTGCCCTTACCTGCCCTGCAGCTCTGCATTCATCTCTCCCCACAAGTTCCCCGGAGCTTTCTGTCCAGCTGGAGCTGCTGCCTCCAGCCCTGGCGTGGTTTGAAGGACACAGGCACGTGTCCACTCACACAAACCCACACAAAACCTCCTCAGCATTACTGAGAGCAGCTGATGGAGCTGAGCAGAAGGAACTCCAGGAGCAAGCAGGGCCATTGTCCTTGTGTCCGTGGCCAGGCTGGAACAGCACTAAATGTCCAACAACAGGGACAGAAAGTGACATTTCACAAATAAATTCTATTTACAAAACATTCGGTACCTGTGAAAAGCAACGGGGAGAATTATAATACAAACCAGCTTCATCTGACAACAAAGCTGAAAACTTATTGACTTGGAAATGTGTGTTTGAGCTATCAGAAAGGGAAATATTCAAATGGAAAAGTCTCCCTTTTTAATCGTGGCAAAACTCTGTTCCGTGCATTCAGAACAATTTTATAGCGGTGTTGTCTGGGAAAAAACGGCTTTGCCTGTAAGAGCACAGGTTCTTTTAATGGGAATTGTCATCTAAATAATTCCATATCATCAAGCAAAAAGATAATTTATGAGGGGAAAAAACCCCAGAGCAGCCTAAAGTCTCAGAGTCACCCACAAAATTGCTTATGAATGTGCTATTAGTTGGAGGTAGAAGTTAATGGAGAACTGGCTGGCCCTGAGGGAGCAATAAATGGGATGCTGAGTCTGCTGCTCTAGGGCAGGATTTCAGGATTGGTCCAAGCCCACCGTGATTTGAGAGAAGTTCCCATCTGATGCTTATTTGTTGGACTAAGTGAGATAATGCACTGATGAGCCTCAGCCTAATTCCAAACGAAAACCAGTTCCAGGATGATAATTTTTATTATGGAAATGCTCAGAGGCCACAGACTGTGCCTGGATTTACAATTCCTGCCCATGGTACAAATCTTTCCCCCTGAGTGAGCACAGAAGGAACATCCATAAATAAATGTGGGGCTGCTCACAGGGTGGGGGAGAGGCAGAAATAAGGCTGGGCTTGGGAGCTGGGCTTGGGAGCTGGGCTTGTGCTGCTTCTGAATCTGCTCCCATCCCTGGGAGTGTCCAAGGCCAGGCTGGAGCAACCTGGGACAGTGGAAGGTGTGGCACGGGTGGGACTAGGTGACCTTTGAGAGTCTTCCCAACCCAAACCATTCCGTGACTTTCTGAGCATTTTTTAATGTTTATATTTTTGTTTTGTGTTTTTCACTTTGTGGTTTATATTTTTAATTTGCACAAACGGAGCTTAATTGACTTGTGACAAAGTGAGACCATTCCTCAAGCTCTCTGAGAAATCACCTCACTCCAGCACTGGGCCAGGATGTGGAAAGTATCAGGGAGGGAAAACACCTGCAATTGTCCTTCAAACTCACCCAACAGAGGAATTCCAACTCTTGCAGAGGAGGCAGAGCTTGGTGGGTTTGGTGTCTGTGCTGTGCTCCTCCTCTCTGCAGTAATTTATCAATAATTCCATTGCTCAGAGGGCTTTGGAGCCCGGGCTGGGAAGCTTTAGCATGTGCAGAGAAAAAAAAAAAGGATTAGATTAGAGGATTAGACATTAGACATTTATATGAATATGAATGGTCTTTGCAGCTACATCAGCCAGGAGAAAATTACATGGGGCTGATAATCTTCATGCTCGAGGGCCTAAGCTGCTCATGAGAGCCGCTCAAATTATTTGTTGGGAGCCATTTATTTGAAGAATTCAGCCCTTTTCTGTTTGTGTGCGGATCATGGTTTTTATTCATGCACTTCCTCCTCAGGACACTCTGGCGGCGCTTTGCGTGGCGGGGGCTGAGCTGTGGATGGTTTATCGCGGATATCCCATCAGTCATTCCCCAGCTGGGGTTTGTTCTCTGCCAGGGGAGGGGAGGGCAGGAGAAGGAGCATCCCAGGGTAGCCCTGAGCTGAGACAGAGCCCAGTCCTCTCCTGCTGCTCAAGCTGCACCCTGGGTCTGTCCAGCAGGCAGCTTTTCTTCCTGAGTCAATAGAAAGCTGGAATTTGCTGCTGATTGGCATTAAAAACCTATAAATCCACAAGTACTGACAATGAACAAGCTCTCAGCTGGTGCAGGCAAAGCACAGCAAGAACAGGGAATAGCAAAGGGTTCTCTCTTCTGGGGGAGTCCTGGGTCGAGAGATGTTTGAGGATTTAAATAGCCCAGCCTCAGCCTGTGCTGATTCAAAATCCTTGGAGACCCCGAGTTTTAGGCAGGAGTGCTCCTGGCATGCTCCAGACCCTCATTAGCAGCTGAAATCTCCTCCTGCTGTGCTCCTTGCCAGTTCAGCACAGACAAAGTCATACCCAAGGAAATTGCCCAGTGCCATCCCTGCTCCTCCTGCCCTTCAGCATCTTCCTCCCTTTCCCAAAACAGAAACTTCCACCGTGGTGGTGGCATTACTATCCCTGGGACTGTGGGGAGCAGGAAGGGCTGGGAGTGATGGCAGCTGCTTGGTGCCCAAACCTCTGCACAGAGCCCCAGCTGGCCTGGGCAGTGTGAACACCTGTGTGGAGCTTTAATCCTCAGTGCACCTCCCTCAAGAGCTCCTTTTTGGAGTCCACGGGTGTTTGTTTTTGTTCCTTTTTGCCAAGCTGGTTCCACTCTAGCCCTCCATTAATAGCTCTGAAAAAAAATCACACTCCGGTTGCAGGGAAGTTTGTGCAAGTGACAGCTTTCCTAACACGTCTGTGGAGCTTCCCAAAATATTGTGGAGGAGAAACGTGTGCGTGTGACTCTGCAAACAGACGTGTTCTGCACGGCCCCTTTGTGCAGCCAGGGAAACACACACACAGTCCCAGGGAGCTGGGCCTCCGCTCCTGGCAGCGGCTCTGACAGAGCTCCCAGTCCCTGCAAACGCTCTCAGTGCCTGTGGGGATATCACAGGATGTTCCCTGGCCGTGGCTGTGCAGTCAGGAGCACCTGCAGGCAGAGCTGGAGCTGCTCCCAGCCCCGCTGTCCCCAGGCACTCTGGGATGTGCTGGGGGAAACTGGGATGGGCCAGCTCGCACCTCCAGAGAGAGCAGATCAGGGGGTGGGATGGACATCCCAAATCATCTCCAGAGAGAGCAGATCAGGGGGTGGGATGGACGTCCCAAATCATCTCCAGAGAGAACAGATCAGGGGGTGGGATGGACATCCCAAATCACCTCCAGAGAGAGCACATCAGGGGGTGAGATGGACATCCCAAATCATCCCGTCCAAGCTGTGCCCAGTCCCACTTTGTCACTCAGAGCTCTGAGTGTCCTTGGACACCTCCAGGGATGAGCACTCCCCTTCCAAGGCCTGAGCACTCTTCCATGAGGAAAGATCCCGGTGGTGTTGTGGTGGAACAGAAAGGGAAGGAGAGCAGGAAAGGGCCCTGAACCCCATGAGATGGAACAGAAAGGGAAGGAGAGCAGGAAAGGGCCCTGAACCCTGTGAGATGGAACAGAAAGGGAGGGAGAGCAGGAAAGGGCCCTGAACCCCGTGAGCTGGGCCCTTGGCTGCCACGGCGACGCTCGGCGAGAAGGAAAACGGAAAACGGGGCTTACGCTGCTCCGCAACCCGCGGCCGTCAGGAGAATTGGAAGCGACAGAATTACCATTGATACAAATTAAAAACAAATAAAAAGGGTACACAGCAGTGATTCCCCGAGTTCAAACTCCATTACCAGCTGATTTACTGTGCAGTGACCTGTGGCTGTTTGCACGGGGAAGGTGCCGCGCGCGGACCCCGGCGGCCGCGCGGCGCCGGCTCCCTCCAGTCAATAAGCTATTTAATTTAATGAGAAACAGTATTGATGGGCCGGGAAGGCAGCTCCCAAAAAAAGAAATAAAAAGAAAAAAAAGGAGGAAAAAAAAGGTGCAGCTGCAAAGAGCAGATAAAGTCTTCAACTCGGGGGTTTGCTCTTTGGGTGTTTTCCCTTTTGTTATCTCATTAATTAAAGTCCTGAGAAGTCTCTGCTGGATTTGGGAGTGCCAGAGCCTGGCAGGGAAGTGCTGAAGGTGGGATTGCTGCAGGGACAGGGACTCGGGGAGCAGATAATGCAGAGTGCAGTGCAGTGCCCTGACCTTCCCCAGAAAACAAATCCATGAAGGAAGAAGTTGTTCCAAAGAAAAATCTGTCAGATCAGCCAAGAAGAGCAGGTGCTGCTGGAAAACCAAATTCTGTAGCAACACTCTAGAGGGTTTCTGAGATGAAAGTTACATTAAGGATGTTCACATTTCAAAAATAATGTTAAAAAATGGAAAATATAAACGCACGTGTCCAGGCAGCCTGTGGTGCTCAGTGCAGGTCTCCTGTGAGGTGGCACAGCAGGGTCAGCCTGGTGACTCTTTGGGAAAAGAGAATATGGCCAAAAATGGCCCCAGCAATGTCCTGGAATGGTGAAATAGTTAAGGCTGGAAATGACCTGTCACATCATCCAGGCCATGAACCCACCATCACCTGGTTCACCACCAAACCGTGGTGGTGGAGGAGAGGCAGGGGCTGGGAGAATCAAAGCTGGATCAAGCTGCATTGATCTCTAAATTATTCCAGGAGCCTTTGCCATGGCCAGCCCTCCCTCAGTGTCCTGTGTGTCCCTGGACACAGGGAATGATCCAACTCCCAAGTTCATTAAAGTTCAGCATCCCCTGGAGATGAATTCCCAGCGAGCAGAGCGATGCCAGGGCACAAACTCCAGCTGATTGTCTGCAGTTAGCAGCCTGAAAAGAAAACACACATTTAAGGAAATTAGAGTAGCAAGACAAATGAGGTGGAACCATCAAGAGGAGCAGGAGCTGGAGATAATCCATATTTTAAAATACTGCAGTGTTTGCAGGAAGAAATATTCCGTGGTTTTTGTGCTTTGGGCCCCACAGCTCTGCCCTGCAATGAGACGTGAGCAGCCCGAAGCTGGGGAGCCACTACCTCACTCAGCTGAGTGTGCAAATCTCCACCAGACCATTCCCTGGGGTGCAGGTGCCCTGATCCAGACTGATCCTGGCACCCTGGGGTGGCTTTTCAGTCGATACCAAGATTTTCTGGCACCTCAGTGGGACAGTGCCCTTGGCAAGGCAGGAAAAACAGCACCAAAAAACACCAAGCTGGGCAATGCTCCCCCTCATTCCTCCTCACTGGATGTTTTCTTCATTGAATATTTACTATAGAATATAGAATATAGAATATAGAATATTGAAAATTGAATATTGAATATTGCCCTGGCGTTGCCTGGCACAGCAAAGTCTCCCCAGTGCTGTCTCAGGTGTGAGAAGGGTGCAGGAAGGCACGAGGAAGGTGCTTTATGAAACAATTCCATCACAGCCTGGCCCATGCTGGACAATCCTCAAAGCAAACCAAGGATGTGCAGCTTTGCCAAGGCAGGAATGCCAATCCCTGGGGATGGGGACTGGGGAGGTCCTTTCCCAGGTGGTTCCTCTGCCACACTCCTCCTTTGCTGCTCCTGCATCTTTTGTGTCACAGAAACAGGAGGGAAGGACTGGAGGTGACGTTATTCCAGCTGAAGGAGTGAGGAAATCATGCAATTTGCTGGAAATTAACATTTTCTGGCTGGTGGAGAAGCTGGGGGTGCAGAGAGGCGAAGGGTTGGTGTGGGGGCAGTGCCAGGGTGCCCACCCTGAGCAGCCCCCGAGGGCAGGGGCAGCCAGAGGACTCCTGATGCTCCTTTTCCAGCAGCCTGGATTCTGGAGAAGAACCCCCAGACAGCACAAAAGACATTTTCAGGAGCCCAGGTTCCCTTATTATGGATGGCAGCTCTGACTCCCTGTATGGGAAGCATTATTTTAAGCAAAAGAGGCAGATTGGGAGTGCAGACACAGGAAAGCATGGCAAATGAGAGAAACTTTGATCAAAATTCAAATCCAACTCAGCCTCCAGCTATCTGCTGAGCAGCTTGCATTCTTCTGGAGAGATTTTTCCCCCTTTTTTTCAGAACAGGAACACGAAGAAAGCACTTGGTGTGAGGGAGGTCAATAGACACACTGCATTTCAGAGGTTCAATTTAATCTCATTTTCGTTGGCCTCACTGATTTGCTTTTCCAGGTCTGGTGGCCCCTTGAGAACCTGTTCATTCTCTCCTTTCAGGTGCTCAGTAATGCAGTGCTAAGAGGACTTTCCCACTTTGTGGCCTAATTATGGAAAAATTCATTTCTGAGTGGGCTGTCTGGGCTGTTCCACGCTGATCCCCTCAGCTCTCCAGTCAGGTCCCTCACAAGGCATCATTTGCAGAGAGCCAAAATCACCTTTTAGAGGTGTTTCACCCCAGGGGTGCTGTGCTGGGAGTTCAGCAGCTCCTGCAGGTCCTGCTGGGACCCCTCTGGGCTGAGCCCAGCTCCCCCTGGCAAAGTCCCCATTCCCAAACTGCTCCTGCAGAAACCCCACGTTTTAAAAACTCCCCAAACTGCCTCCCATGTGCTGGAAAGTCAAGCACAGCACAGGGCATGGGTTTAAAATGTTATTATCTTGAGAGGGGAGAAGGGCTGGGGGGCTCTGCTTTGGCATTTGGCTTCATTCTGCCGTGACAATTATTCTGCTTTAATGAAGGGGGAGGAAAACCCTTTTAGACCCGTTAAAAATGAGCCTGTCCTGCCATCCCCAGCTCTGTGTGAAGTGGAAACACATCAGAGAATAATCAGGAATGTGGCTGCAGGTATTTCATCGGGCAGGAAGCCTGGCAGGGTTCGTGAGACAGAGCAGGAAATGGATGTGATGGTGGCTGATGATGTCATTTCTGCTTTAAAGAGAATTACAGGGTGCTGGCAGTGATTTGGGTTTGTCATTTCAACTCTTAGAAGTAAAACAAAAGCAAGGAAAAATCTTCTGCTGTCCTCAAAAAGCAGCAGCCGGTGAAACCAAAAATTCTCAATAAATTCTGCAGCAATTACTCAAAAATTATCACAGATTTTCCTTCTATTAAATAACCCAAAGTAATCTCAACAGGCAAAACAAAACAAATGGGATTTCATGGAAAAGGAGAAGCTCTATTTCTCTCTTCAAAAAGCAATATCCTGTTCCAGGATTGGGAGCAGGAGTGGCTGTGATTGTCCTGGCAATTCAAATGGAGCAAGGAAATGCTGCATCACAAATACAGAAACTCACAAATCACTGACATTTCTGAGAATGAGCTCCTAAAATACCCCAAAATGCTTTCATCTCTAACGGTATCATTTACTCCAGGGACGTGCAGCCCTCTCCAGGGTGCAGCCCCAGGATTTCCAGCAGAAGTGGGTGGTTTTATTCCCACTTTGCAGATTGGGAAATGAGAAAAGGAGAATTGAGGTGCTTTTCTCTGAGAACGTGGACTTGAGGGCAGATTTTGCAGCTCAGATTTGCCCTCTCCAGCTGGAACCGTGGCCGCTGCCCAGGGCACAGCCTAATTTGGCTTTTCCCTGGGGAACCTGTGCTGTTGCAGATGTGCAGGAGAGATTTGTCCCTGAAATAATCAGATTAAAGCACCCCAGGAGTGAATGATAGCAGGGCTAACACAGGGTGAGGGGAGTGCAGGTTGGGAATGAGGGTGCTCTTTGGGAAGGGCTCTCACAGGAGCTCTCTGTGGGGCTGGAGCTGTCTGTGGGTTGTTCACCTGGAGCTTCTTTAGGCCTTTATTTTACATTTGCATGGAGGAAGGGATCAGGGGGAGTTCCCAGGCCATGGGCTGGGCCCAGCTGGACTCTGAGTGCTGAGAGCTTGAGCAGAGGAGATGGAGGCTGAGCGAGGAGAGGAGGCAATGCCTGAGCATTGTGGATGCTCCATCCTCATTTCCAGGGCTGAGCCTTTCCCAGCCCCCGCTGACCCTGCCCGTGCTCCTGGTGATGCTGCAGGAGCCCTTCCCTCTGTTTCAGGAAACAGAAAAGTGGCTGGGAAGTGGGAATGCCATGAAGCAAACCCCCCTGGGTTATTCCTGGCCCTTCCCTCCCCTCACCCTGACTGCAGTGTTTGCTGGAGCTGTAGCATCCCATTGATTTGATTTCCCTTTCTCTTTGCCTTTGCCTTCCTTGCCCTCTGGTTTTTCCTCCTTAAGGGAAGCAGGAGGCAGCTCTGGGAGCCTGGCTGCTCTCCTGAGAGGCTGCCCAGGGTGGTCCCACCGTGGTTTAATTCCAGCCTGCACACACTCCAGCTCTCTGACAACTGGAGCTGAGCTTGTAGGAGCAACAGGGCTGAGAGGAATGGGGGATTTGTCTTTCCAAACCAGCTGTGGGGCTGCTGGTAGATAAAACCTGCACTAAAAAAAGCAATGGGAAGGATTCCACTGATTGATGAATGGGAAAAGATATTTGCTTTTCCAAATAAGCTTTAGGTTTGCTGATAAATG